>VXBO01006256.1:68349-79110 GCA_013400135.1 Rhinoptilus africanus | reverse complement strand
TTTTTTTTTTTTTTTTTTTGCTAGTTGTACTTATTCTTCTTCCATTCGTTTTGGTTGCTTTGAAAAAAAACACACTGATTTTTTGAAAATACAGAATGTTCTTTGTGAATACTTCTGGGTATTTTGTGGGCATTTTGCTTGAAACATTGGAGAATTTTCCAGTTTGAGAAAAAAATAACTACCAAGCAGATGCACTAGCTATTTCAAAATACTCCCTCCCGCTACACCAAAAGAAAACTGTACTGTTGATTGCCACTGCTTAATATTGTCTCCCACACGTTTAGAAAGCCATGATTTCTAGAGTGAAATATCCAGGACAGTTCACTGAAATGAGGTTTGGCATCCAGATTGCTAGCCTGGCTGTAATCACTCTTTGAGTTACAGAGCTTGTAAATCACATATCAAAACACGGGAACACATCAATTAATGTTCTACTGGAAACAAATCAAGGACAAGCCTACAGTATGACATTCTGCCAGTTTTATTTTGAATAGACGTGAGGGAAAAGCTGAAATGTTTGGTCACAGCCTTTATTTACCCAATCTGTCTTATATACTATTGCATAATGCTATCACAATATTAATATGCAAATTGCCACTCAAATAAAAGCCATGCTTTCCACATTGATTTTCAGCAGAGCTTCTGTTACAAAGAAAAATACTTAGCACTTATATTGCTTTTTCATCTTCAAAACTCTTTTAGTACATTTTAATTAATCCTTTTCCTTTCATTTTTTTTACCCTGTATTAGGTTTTCTGCCTCCTTTACCCATGTACGCTCAAGGTTATGTCCTCCTCTCAGTGTTTTCATGAGACTGTTCATGTTTTCAAAAATTATCTCCTTCTCATCTCTTTTTACACCTAGAGAGCAGACCTCGGGAGACTGGCCAGAAGAAAAGGCTAGACAAGGGCAGAAGTTTCCAAGGTCAAGAAGAAACAAAGGAACTCTATTTGCAGGGAATAATGAACAGTGGTCCCATCCACTGCTGCTGGTGCTTTCTCTGGGCACATGCCTCAGACCGGTCCCTGGCAATCTCTGGGGAGGTGGCAAGGTGACTTCTCTGTAGGACATAATGCAAGACGTGGTTCAGCTGGCCTCAAGGGCAGTGCACGTGGGCATCCAGCCCACAGTGCCAGATGAGAAAATAGCAGTAGCCTCTTGTGGAAAGGAACTTTTTTTCCACAAAGAGGATTTCTGCTACGAAGTGTCGCGTGGGAGGCAGAACATGCTTAGGTCCTACAGGAATTTCCTAACTCACTGGGAAAACATTGGTCTGTGTTATAAAAGGAAAATTCTCAGTCCAGATTTATCATCTTAAACATTAAGAACATTTTTTTTTTACACCTTCTATTTTTATATGTTTAATTATTTTATTATGCCCTGGATGATTATTACGTACTATGTGCTTTAGGTAGATAATTTGATGACACTTGTAAATGCTGGACTATTAATACACACCAGCAGTTGGGGTGCTGTCTATCCTTCTGAAGATTAGTAACAAACTGGGCACCACTTCTGACCTACTTAAAGTCTGAAACCAGGATTTCAGCACTGCACAGGACAAATGCTTTTCTGCTTCAAAAGGTTATATTTCACACCCAAAGCACAGATGGGCACATGTGGGACTTGACAATGGGCTTCCCTTGGTAATAAAAAGGGAAACATTTTTATGGTACTCCTAGTCATCTGCATTTCAAAGTGGGGGAAAGGTTTTCTGTACTCCAGGGATGGAGAACTCAGCATTTAAAAATACATTTTCTATCATCACAGGTATCGGTGGAAATACAGCTTAGATTGTTGTAATTTTCATATGACATTTTAAGAGTTAGAATATGATGAATGATCACCACATTTACTTACCGAGAAATGGTGCTAATAGTTTCCCAAAATGATGGGTGTTTTGTTTTTACAGAAAATATGGATTCTGACAATAATCTTATTTTCTGTTTCCTCTATTAATTAAGAGCCATCAGTTATAAACACAAAGAAATATCTGAAAGGTCCTTTGAAAAGGAAATATTCCTATTACTACAATGTATCATCTTGAAATATCAAAAGAATTCTCACCTTTTTTTCCCCATATTAGTTTCTAGTTGCACTCATTTATTATTTATCAGTAATTGCTTTTATTTTCACTTTATTTTCTGATATGAGAGGAGGGTAATTATTAAATCCATATCTGGCTTTACCAGGACATTCTACCTAGACATTTCAGGATACTTCTTAACCAACAGCAAATGTTGTCTGAAGACAGAATTAAGAGATGACACAAAGTTAATAACAGGTACTTGGTGTGTTAGTTGATACACCTTGTTCTTGCTCTTGTAAATGTGCTGGGCAGTGAATGTAAAAAACTGTACTTCAGTTTGAGGAGACACCATCACATGATTAATTTATAATTCATATAAGATAGTAAATTTATGACTAAGTCTTCATTCCTTCAAGTAATAGAGATCTATGATTTAAAACTTTTTAGTTCTAAACCAGATCCGGTGGTAATGTGTTTATTTCTATAAAATCTGTGATGCTGGAGCTAGTCACAGCTCCATGTTTACTTGCACTGCATGCACTCTGACTTCACAGGGCTTTCTAGACTGTATCAAAAAGTGCAAACTAGGATTAAATTTAAAAGGATCAAATGAAAGCAGATTATTTTTTTGAGTAATTCACTATTGAAGTTCCTTAATTCTTTATGAAAACATCCACATTCCTATGTGTCATTACTTTTTGTTTATCTTGCAGTGCTTAGGGTTTGGGGATTTTTATTTTATATGTATATATATATAAGTGTGTATACATATAAGAGAGAGTTAGATTGCCTTTGTCCTGCTTTTAGAAAAAAAACAACAAAACAACAAAAACAACTACTCAACTTGCTTCCCTTTACACGTTCTTTAAATTCTCACAGTTACTATGGAAACAGCTATTAAACTGGGAGTGGCAGTAATTAATAACATCTGCAAGTGCAATATGAAGTCTACAACATAATTAATCCCAGCATGTGGAGTGGATTGTACAGAGCTGCCCTTTCTGCTTTGCATGGAGCTGCAGACTGTGCAGAGGCGATTATATCAAGGGAGTTTAACATTACCATATTGATAAATTATGGCTTATGAAATAGTTCAGACAACAGAGGAGGTACTAACTCCTATTAATAAGCGATATCACTGTTATGTAATTCAATGGGGAATGATTCTGGAAAGAATTAGACCCATAAAGATACTACGGGAACATGCAAAACTTTTACATTACGCTTTCAGACAACATAAAAATACTCACTGCTAAAATAATAACAGAAGCTTGAAATCAAACTTTAAATTCATTCCTTCTTTTTAATTAGAGACTGAGGTTGAGCACATGTACAAGTTTACCTACATTTGCTTTTATCTTTTGACTTTTCACTTTAAAAGCTGAATTGGAACTTGTTAAGAACTGACCATTAAAGGTTTTTAGTGTATCATGAAAGAGATGAGAGAACCTGTCTGCCATTAGGTTTTACCGGAGAAGGAGTATTAGAAATATTTATTTATTATTTTATTATTTCTTAAGGGTACTTTGCATAAAGTCTACCATCTATCCCACCAGCTTCTCTCATTAGAAATTATGGGTACACAGAAGATTCAAGTTTACCTTAAATCATTTTTGCAATTGGTGTAACATACGTAGCAGACTGCGTGTTGTCAGGTTGCTGTATGTGGCCTCACACAGGAGTGAGTCCTGCCCTCACTCTGAGCACGAGCAGTGAGCCTTCTGCTCCGAAACAGAATCTCCGTGGATTCCCTTTTCTGAGTTAATAATCTCTGTTTAGGGGCAGAGCATATTAGATTGGGTCCAATCCCAGGTAACGGGGCTACCTGGCTTCTGATCCGGCACAGCGTGATCATAGCAAAGTCATGCCAGCCTCCTCCCTTGAGATAATAAAAGACTTGTTAAATATGTGTATTCTTTTTACTGTTATGACTCCTGATTTGCCATCTTTTAACATTAAAATAAGCAGATGTGCACATCAGTGCGTAGATCAAACCTCTGCCCTTGTTCTCCTTCCCTTTTCTCTTTTGTGATCCTTCTCACCTGCCTGCATCTCTTCTTTATCAGCACTAAGTTTTCCATCCCTTACATCTTGGTAATATTTTTTTTTTCCTCCTCATTTTCCTGTTTTCTTGTTTCCTTTTACTTGTCCCCACCTCAGTCTTTTCTTTTCTTTTTAAAATTTTATCCACCTTTTATGGTATATAAATTGACTGGTTTATCTTAATTTCCGCTTGCATACCCTTTCTTCTTGATTTGTACTTTCCTGTTCTTAACTCTCATTCTGACTTTTTTTTCACCTCTTCTCAGCCTCATATTTCCTGCGTTATTTTTGTGTTCACTAATACTTTGTAAAGAGACTGATATAATCTCAACCACCTATTTTAGGATGGGATACATCCTTCTGTGGAGGTGCTGGTCTGTGTCCATTGCCTAAAAATGGAGCTGAGATCTCAAGTTTTTCCTAGCTCTCAAACTTAAAAGCATCAGGAGGTCAGTGACCCAACACTGAATGCAAAAGCCACTCTGTGAAATGCTCTTGGAGGCATTTCTCTGACGAATACCCTGTCTCATTCTTGCACGATACCTTATACAAGAATACCAATGCTCATGCACTCCCAGGCTGTCATTCTCCGGTGAGAGCACAAGCCACTTAAACAACTGTCATTTAATTAAAAGCACATTACTTATTGTTGTTACTTATTGGATAAGACAAAATAAACTTGTTTTTCCTTGTAGGAAGTCTGTGTGTGTCTCACCAAGAGCAGAATGAGAACAGTAACTACTATGTTCCTGAAAGAACGGAGTCGGGTACAACTTTGCTACTAAGCTTCAACTCTCCCTGTTGAACTTCCAAAAGCAGCCGCTGTGGCTGGACGCTATGACAGCACCCGTTCTTTTGCGGGAATATGGCTAATTAAAATCTCAGTAATCATTTCTGAATGCAGCTTTCATAACCACCTGGTTAATTAGGTTAGATGGGTTAAGCAGGTATGAGATACTGAGGTGGCTTCATACCATTTGTCAGAAGCGATTTGCTATGATTATTCTGA
This sequence comes from Rhinoptilus africanus, assembly GCA_013400135.1. Lineage (NCBI taxonomy): Eukaryota > Metazoa > Chordata > Aves > Charadriiformes > Glareolidae > Rhinoptilus > Rhinoptilus africanus. Next base: position 74,029 of record VXBO01006256.1, on the reverse strand, counting down.
TTGCCATCTCCCAGAGCAGCTCAGAGATGATGCACGTTTTCTTATTCCTAAAAAGTTGCAAGATATCAGATTTCAGGAGAGTAGCACGCTTACATTTAGAAAAGCTTCTACTGATGTAAGGATGAATCCTGCAGGGTGAAAATGTGGGGGAAAATTGTCTAATTTACAAGGTGAAAGAAGAAATACATATATATTTTTTTTATTTCAAGCAAGAACTGTATCTGTTTGAAGTCAGTGGAAGGGATAGAATAAACTAAGTTGAAATAGATTAGCGGCTGGGTGGAAGATAGACAAGGTTGTACAAAAATATTTTGTCACCTAATCACATCCTTATATAAAATATATGTTATTTGTGTAAGACTGTTCTTAGAAGTTATATTTCTCTACAAACTCAGAACATACCACAGCTTAACATTTATAATTGAGGGTTTCCTCCAGTAAGATTACTGACATTTAGGGTTTTCAGTGAATAGTGTCACAACATCAATATGAGATTTACAGCGAGCACTTCTACATTACACTTTGAAATACAATACAGTGATTTTTGAACAAAAAAAAGTTCATTTTCCATACAAACTTAGAAGCATAATAATAATACTAAAATGAATACAGAGCCTTTCAGAACTAAACTACCATCTCCACATAGTACTACATTGTCCTGCCTATTAGGATTATCAGGATCAGTGATAGTTGAATAAACTTTGCATTACGCTTTCTCCTTAAATGGATGAAGTCTTACACACCTAGCACTTTGTTTTAAGATAGTTTTCATTGGTATTCACTGAGAGAATGTTTATTATGCTGGACTCCAAGCTTCAGTATTAAACTATCCTAAAATTACTGTCGGTTTAACAGCAGCATTACAAAAAACAACCAAACAAAAAACTTTCCATGTAAAAATTCGTACAACCCCACTCTCGTCACTAGAATTAGGATGAGTGTTCTCCTCAAATCTAACAATAACAAGAAACAAAACCCCCAAACCATTTAATTATATCAGATGGGGAAAGTTTTGCTACTAGTTTCAGCATGCTTACTCAAATATGAATAAAAACACGGGTGAGACCAAAACAGTGTTGGCTACCTTGCTGCTGGATGTAGCTCACAAAGTTTTTACAATGTAAAAAGCTATATAATTCAAATGCATAAAAAAATTCAGCTCACTTGCAATAGGCCAGATCCTGCACTTCCATCTGGTGTAAACATGAATAAGATTATTTTTCCCCCTGAAGTAAGAAATTGAGATCAGGCTGCCTGCACGCTCCAGTCACCCCAGCACAACCAGAGAGAATGAGAATTATTCAGTGAGATTACCCCCTCCTGCCCTGTGTAACACAAAAACATAAAGAGAATACTACATGCCTGGAACAAAATGGTGTTTTGGTATAAAACCTCACTTTTTACCGTATTTCAGCAAGCACATTTTGGCTGAACTGAATGACATCTGGGGTTCCATCTAGTAAAGTACTTGTCACCCCAACCAGGAAGGTGAAATGTACTCTGCACACCGCAGATGAGGCTCAACAAGAATAACAGCCACTACCAATTTATTGAATATCACTCCCCAAAAAAGACACTTTAAACACTTGACCATTGCATGCTATCTATTCACGCAAGTGCTACAATCACTGTATATGTTGAGTCTTGTACTGCCACTGTTTTCCAAAAGTTTTGTGACAATCCTGATCACTGAAGAGTGAGTTGATGTACAAGTGTAAAACCAGATTAATAAAACTTTGAATCCGGTTCTAATTTAATATGTTTGGTTGTTTCTCTGTTTGTTTTTTTTTAAATAGGCAAGAGGCAGAAGGCTCGGTTCTTTTGTTTCTTACACTGGATTTGCGACAGGGTAAATCTTTTAAGAAAATGTAATTAATACATCCAGAAATTGAAATTAAAGATAAAGACTTGATCCTGAATTTATTCTGGTATTGATGCTGATCAAAACTTGTTACTGATATACTGAACTGAGAAGTGTTCAATGAAAAATAAAATTCATATTTTTGCAGCAGGAATTTTTATTCCTGATGTACGGACCATCACGGTCAATTGAAAGATTACCAGTAATTTCAGTGGAATCACAGAATAGAATAGAATCACAGAATCGCTTAGGTTGGAGAAGACCTTTAAGACCATTGAGTCCAACCATAAACCTGACACTGCCAAGCCCACCAAGTAGGTGCAAAGCAAACTTTCAAAGCTCCTTCACAGAAAGGTCTCGACCAGATATGACAGGCAATAAATTTAGAATGAGGTGAAGTAAGAATGAAGAAAGATTTACTTTCGTGGTTTGTCATTCAAGTTTGTATTTAAGTGCTTAAAAAAGAAGACTTGTCAGCTGTAATAGATCTTTAGGAACCTTAACCCAGATAAATTACAAGAAAATCTGCAGTTGTGAAGTTAAAACCGCATATTTAAAATATTGTTTGAAACGTGACTGCATAGGGACACAGTATAATCATCAGATGTAAGGGAATTGATCACTTAGGAGATTTTAATGGCTTTTTAAAATTTTGTGATGAAACTACATTTGTGCTTTTTCTTTCTGGATTATGGCAGGATGAAAAAATATCAAGAAACTTAATTCTGCTAGCATTATTTTTGAGTCATTCACACTTTCCTGTCAAAGCTAGTGGGAAATCATTTGAGCACAATTACTCAAATCTACACATTTGTAGGATGAGGTCAAGATTTCTAAATGTTCTGCGTCTTTATTGAATACCTGATATATAAATGCACTTTTAAGCCATGAATAGTTAGGTGAAACAAAAGAGAGACTAAACAGTAAATAACACAGTAGTGCTGGAGTAACTCCTGCATTCTTTTTTTCCCCAGGTGCCAGGGTGGCATTGGCTTCCTGTTTCAGATTAAAAAAAAAAAAAAGGCAAAAATTCAAAACACAGCTTCAAGTCTCACTTAATTTTGAAGGAATACTGTTATTGGAGTCCAACTTTTCTTAAGACTGGGCTCTGGTCCAAGCTTGCTTGTAAATGCTGTAAAGCTTGCAGGCTGAACTTGAGTTGCCTAGCACAGACCTGACTCTTCCCATGACCACCGCACAGGTAGCCCTCGCTGAGTTCCATTTTCCAGCCCTGACTGCTCCTCAGCACCTCAATCAGCTTTTTTGGAGCAAACCTGGGTATTTCTCCTCCACACTGCAGCTGCACGTAGACACCCCTTCTCTTCTCCTTCCTCCTGGAGATTCGGCGAGCTCCACAGGCGTTCGCTTGCACCTAAGCAATGCTGACTGTAGGTTTACCTTGCAGAGAGTCTCGTTATACAGTTGTAAACAGCACAGTAGATTTGATACTTCAAATGTTGCTATATTAAAACATAGTGGTATTTTCTCTAGCATCTTTTTTCATATTTCAACTATTGTTTCAGTGTATTAGTACTGAGGAAACAGTCATAATCCAGACCTTATGGTACTAGGTGGGGTGCCAACCCACCCATGCATTGCACCATTGCATTGTTAGCCATGTGTTATTGTTGTTGGAATTATTAGCAGCAATAATTATTGCCCTAAGGAGCTGTGTAAATGATGGATACAGCATCAGAGATGCAGGCTTAGAGAAAATTATACTAAATACGAAAGACACATTCCTGTGTAATCCTATAGTTTTCTATTTATTATTTTATGTTATCATTCTTCTATCTTCGTCTCCTGTATGTTATATTGAAACAATATATTTGAGGGAAAGTGGTGTTGTTTATTCCCGGGTGAGTTTGCATAGTCATTTACACCCTTTCTCACCCTGACCAACACGTGCATCCTTTTCTGCTTGCCCACTTCAGTGGGACTGGAGACCACTTCTTTCCCAGTTCCGTGCTGATGGCTTGGTGGGCAGTGTGTGGGCCTGTGGGGAAGCTTAGCTGGGAATTGAGCATGAGCAATTTTCTGTTGAGCAGAGATGACATGAGTGAATGCTGGATCCTCCAGGTAGGGAAGGAGGCAGGTGGGGCATTTCCATCTTTTATTCTGAAGGAGTGTTGCCAGAGTGTTAATCCATCACTGTATTGCTCACTGTGAGGCTGTAGGGGTTTTGGGGCACAACTAACAGAACATCTAGTTTGTGTATCTCAGTAGAGTTTAGGCATGAACTCGAGCTGACCTTCGAAGTCCTATCAATGAGCAGAAACAGTGGGGTTTTGGGGATATTCATGTTCATAACTGTCCTCTTGATGTCTTCTTGATACCGGACAATGCTACCGTTAAACAGGCTACCCTTAAACAGTGTGGGGCCTCAAGAATAAGGAGATACCTTAAATTACGTTCTAAGAAGTAACAAAGTCCTCAAGTTTTCTCTCCGCCCTGGATCTTATCTCGATACATCCTGTGTGAAGCAGACCTTCTGTGTCACATCCCCATGACTCTGCAATTACCCCTTGCACCTTGCAGCAGAGACCCTTGGTGCCTCTACGTCCCTGTAGGAAAGTGGAGGTGCTCAGACAAGAGTTATAGCCCAGTATCTGAAGTGTTGCCATTCGAGGTAGCAAAACCGTAAAGCCCATGGAGACCTCCAAAAGCTTGGGTAGAGGTACTCTTCAGACTGTTTGAGTCTTCAGGCTGCAGTATCATTTTTGAAATTGCTATTTCGAACTTGCATCCAAACCCTGAATCCTACTTACCTACAGGTAGGTGGATAGATGAAGGCAACTGGGAGTTGTTCCCACCATCTCCAAAGCGCCAGCTCCAATCCAGAAACAATGTAGATGAGTGACTGCATGCTTTACAGATTGCAACTGAAATATCGTGCTGGCTTCGAGCCTGGGAAATGTGAACACTCAATTCTTCATTTGTGCATCTCAGCTCTGGTCCTTTTGCCACCTTTAAAATAAAGACGAGCACTTTTCTGGTTTATAGAAATTGTAGTGAGTTAATAGATTCAAGATAATGCAACCCTTAAATACAAAGGGTGTGAAAACAATATGAATACTGGGTCTGCTCTTTCATTTTCACCTGTTGGACTATTTGAATGTATAAAAATATACATATAGTTACATAACTATATTGAAACAATGAAATAAATAAACATATAAAAAGAAATAGAAACAAACAAACAAACAAAAATAGCAATCCACAGATTGAAAATCAAAAATTGTGGCTGAACTTTTAACTGCTTTGGTAAATAAGCTAAGAAGTATTTCCCTGGACTTCTTTCCCCATTTGTACGGAGAATATAGAGTTGCCACAGAGACGGGTACGCGTGAGCACGGGGAAAACCAAGGACGGCAGTGGGAATTTGCCCTCCGGATTGTCAAAGGAATCCGAAGCGGACCCCTGGGTTAGAGATGCGGCTGGGGCGGGGGTGAAGCCCCAGGCCCCCCAGCCCTGTCCCCGGGGACCCGCTTCCCAGAAGCGCTTCGGGGACCCGCCGGGGACGGGACCCTGCGGAGGGCGGGGGCGGCCCCTCCGCGGGGGCGCAGCGGCTGCGCGAGCGGCACCGCGCCGCGCTCGCCCCTCCGCGCTGAGGAGCGCTTCTACCGCCGGCAGCGGAAAGAGCGACGTTTATCCATCCCTCCATAAATATATATATACATATATACGAAGACACGCAGCCCAGAGCGGTGGCACACGGGCTGTGCGAGGCTGCGGCTTAACGGCGGGGAGGAATTAAAATAAGGCACGAAGCGGTTTTAAAAATAGGGTGCGGGCGGCGGGGAGGTGCGGCACGCCGCG
>VXBO01006256.1:51715-67641 GCA_013400135.1 Rhinoptilus africanus | reverse complement strand
CGGGCGTGTGAGCCGGGCGGGCGGGCGGGCGGCGGGGTTGCGTTTGGAGGCTGTGCTCACCCCCCCCCGGCCGGGCTCCAGCGCACACCCCGGGTATTTTGACAGTCGCAGGGTTTGTTTTCTGTCCCTGGTCGCCCGGGGGGTGGGGGGTGGCTGGGTGTGCGCAGGCGTGTGCCACACCAGAGGGGCTTCGGCGTGCTTAAAGCAGCCCAAGTAAAGAACTGTTTTCTTCAGCCTCGGCCTTGCAAATCCTCACTTCTCAAAACCCCCCCTTTGCCGGAGCTGAGGGATGCTCTCGGTACAAGCAGCTCTCTGTTTTGCGGGGCCGTAAGATAGAAATCTTTAAAGCACTGCAGGCTTATTAGCATGAAAGTGTTGCCCAGAGCAGTGCAAAGATCACATCGTGGAAGCAGGCAATAAAAGAAAGGCAAAAAATAAGCCAACACATCGTATTTGAGATTCGCCTCCAGATTGGAAAAAATCCGCCCACAACAAAACGTTATGGACTAATGACTGTGTTTTCTTCCTTTTTCTTCTTTCTTTCTCACCTTATTATTTGTATATATATAATACATTTTTTAAGTATTTACCTTAGTCCCGTAATTCCGGGTTAAAGCTACCGGTAGGTAACTTTTAAGTGGATGACTCACTTTAACATATTTTACATAAGAAAAAAAGAGTGCTAATGGTAGTCTCCCCTATTGTTTAACGCTGTGTAGAATTTATTGCCCTCCTTCATCCTGTGCAGAAGGATGAGTTTACAGCAATTACCAGCAATGCATTTTCACCAATTAGTACTGCTGGTGGGTTGTTATAATTGGATTCAGTTCTGAGTATCGGTTCCATTATGAAAGACTCAAAGGGATGCTTGCACTGTTAAATGAAAAAAAGGAACACAAAGATTAGTGTAAAATAACCACTTAGTATTTTCTAAGTTGAATAAATATAGCTTTTCATTGAAGGGAAAATTATCTTTTAAAATATTCTCGTGTTACAGCTTATAAACCTGTGCCATGTAGAAGCAAGGGTGACAAAATACAAAGCCAGGGCTTTTTAAGGCAGTGCTTTTCTTGTGTTTGAGCTCTTGTATTTACTATTTCTTATTGAGCTGATAAGCTTAATATACACAACTAATTACAATTTATATTCTACATAGATTTTTCTAGTTTTAAAAGAGAAAGAAATGTGAGACCTAGTGAAATTAAAAGAATACCATATAACAAGAATATTGTGTAATTTCAAATAGAAGTCTAGATCACTTTTTAGCATAACATGACGTGATATTTCCTTAAAACTGTTTTTGTCCCTCTGTCCGTCTTTGTTAATTCCTTGCAGAATTTACCTCTACTGCCAGTCATGATAATAGAAATTGACAACAAGGAAATGTGTTATATAATGTAACTTTAATTATAACTGTACCTATGATTAAGTAATTCAGAATATGATGTTAGTCAATAGCCTTTCCATGTTCTACACAATCTACTTGCTGTTGGCTTTCTTTTTTCTCATTATTATTCCATTGAAATATTGTAGAAACAATCTATAGCGCCTGTCCATTCTTCATAGTAATGTTTCCCCTTTGAAATTAAATCAAAGTGTTGCAAATAAGGCTTAGTTCATTTAGAAGACAGCACAACAGGTTGGTGCAGGAAGAGCTGCTTTGCAAAAAGTAATAATGTAACAGGTGAAAAAGAAAACAATTTTTGGATTCTGTTTAAAGTTTTGACAGTGGTGTTTTGTTTCTTACTATAGATTACAAATGGGGAAGAACAAAGAGAACTGACGTAAATGCCCTTAATGTGAAAGGTTTTATATTTTAAGAATATTAAAAATAGGAAAAAAATGACTGGAGAAGAGAATAAAGAAAAGAAAGGATATTAATAATTGAAGAACTGGAGGTTTGCTGATGTTATATTCTTAGCTATTTGTTTTCTCCCCAGTATTTTCAGTCTCTTTTTCTCTTTGTTGAAAAGTTGGTCTGAGGAAGCAGTATTTCCCAGCTGTTGTATGAAAAATTGTGCATATTCAGGACTATATAGTTCATTATTTCATCAACAACTCATTATTGTACAATCACTTTTCCTTCAGTCATCTGTTCCTTCTGCATCAGTAAATATTTTAACATGTGCTTTTACTAAAACATCCGGAAGACTTTATTACCAATACAGTAGTATATAAGCATGAAACATTTTTAGCAAAAAATGCTGAAGGTTTAAGCAATGCCTGTTAGGTAAAATCTCAGTCATTTGATTACTTTTACTTCTCTGACTAGGCAAAAAAAGCCCTGATATATTTGCCAATCAATGCATAGAGAATTTAAAGTGAAGGATTGTGCTGTATGAAATGGGGGCCTTAATTTTTCCTTGCAAATCTGAGCAGGTGGTATAATCACATTTGTTGCTTCCTGGATTGCAATATTTCACCACAAATATTGAAGACTCTTCTGTAATGAACTATTTAAGTATAGCAGTAATTATGTCTTGATCTTTATCTATAAGGTTTAGCTACTGACTGATACATATTAGGTTTCATTAGAATGTATCATTTTTATTGTATCATGTATTAGGAATTTGCTATATGTTGGTATAGGGTATCATGTTCTTACTTTTAACATAGTAAGTCCGAATACTTCAATTACACATTCAGCAGAGCAGGTATTTTGCACTTACGTGAGAATATAGTACTCCTGTCACTATAACCATGCTACTGCTAACACAGTATGCAAAGCACTTCTTTCTTTGTAGCCACATATATTTATTTATCATCTATATCTATACAGACTTACGGAAAAAATGCTATTAGGCAAATGTAGTTTGTATGTTTCCTGATAAAGGTAGAATAGGACTCACTTTGTTTCTGCTTTTTTATCTATACTGCATCAAACCAGATAGTCTTGAGTTTAAAAATGTGTTGTAATTCTTAAGTATAGTGTTGACACTGTATGTCTTAGGAGTGTTGATATTTTTACTGATAGTAGGTAGTGCACAATACAAAGCTGTACCTACTGCTTCCTGTTGAGAAACCTGTCTGTACTGATTAAAACAGAAACAACCAACCAACAAACCAAACCAGATATTTTAATTTTGATGAGCCTACAGATGAAGCCTTTCAATATCAGTGGTGCTGTTTCTGTAATTACATCATTCTGGATATAGCTTACAGTCTGTTTTTAATTTATTTTCTCTAATTTTCCTCCCCCATTCATTTTTTCTCTTTTATCCTTTTTTTCCTCCTCAGTCACCTGTTCTGTATGTAGAGATTAAATTATGCATTATATTCAAGACAGATCTGCTACTTAGATAAATTGGTATAAAACATCTGAGGGTAAAAATAATATACATATGAACATATATATATATATATCTGTATGCAGGCAGGAAATTTTTAGAAAAGCACTTGTGTATTCCCATTTTTCATTTGCATGAATCATCCCTTCTGTTTCGGTGTCATTAGGACAAGTCAGGGAAATCTGTGTGAGTCATATGAATTAGAGCTTGCACAACTGGGACATTTGTATTTTTGGTTTCTGCACATGGACCTAACAAGTGTGGGTCGTGCTGAGAATGTCGCTGGACTTGGTACACAGCGACGTTTTCTATATAAAATCAGTGACCAAATGCAGATAGAAGATATTTGTAATGTGTCCTTTTCATCTATTTCTACTGTCATGCTTAGTGATTTTGACACCTCTCATATACATATAATCTCATTTTTTGCATAAAGTCTGTGATAGAAGAATGCCAATTTTATTACTGATGTTAATTAGAAAAGACAACTGTGTTAATGGATTGTAAAATACCAGGCTCCTTCTCATTTGAAAATTGTATTTTCCAATCTATTTTAAAATCTTATTAGGAAAAAAAAAAAAAAAATTAATCTGCTGAAGTGTGCCTTCATATCAGTGAAGTGGAAAGAAAGACAAAAGATGAAATCTACTTAGAATTAGGGAAGTGCAGTATCACCTCTTAGTGTTTTCTCAACAGCTCATCCCTGAACGCTGAGCATTACGCAACGTGTATAAACCCACCAGTATTTTCACAAGCATCACTCCAAGCCACTCTTCTACTAGAAATGTGGTTAAAGATAAATGTGTAACAGCTTGTTGATTGGTGTTGCCTCCTTCTTTGTGAGTGCCTTTGTACATGTGCTGGTGATAAATGCAAATTATTTGGATCCACTGTGCATTTTCCTGTGTTTTATTATTATTATTATTATTTTATTTTGGGATGTAAATTGTGAATGTTGTGGGGTTTTTTTTCCGTTTCCCTCTTTATTCCCAGATACATATGCTGGGGCCTCGAAATTAACAAATTCTATAAATTCACATTTTATTAAGTATGAAAATTCAGCTGAAAACGTCAAAACAGATACCAATCATAAGAGATGAAATTTCATTGAAATAAATCAGCATTGTAGAGGATCTTGCCATCTTTCATTTTGCAGTGATGCTATTTTCAGAACTGCATTGCTCATACCCTGCAAAATGATTTTATCCAAGAATTCAGCTGCTAGAAAGAGCGCTGGAGCTTGGCAGCACATTAGTCTGAAATGTATTCATTGTTAAATAGAAGGCCTGTTGTACAGATCTTAAAAATATTTATCTAGCAGAGCATTTTAAATTGATGGAAGTATTATTACTTTAATCTTTTGTAACAAAGAAACAAAATAGACTATAGTTGCCCGCTGATAACTGTGATCTGACACGCTTATGCCTTTATTCCTCCCTTCTGCGAGAATCCTTTACCCAAGGTAGAATTATCTTCTAGACCAATGTTTGACTTAAACCTCTGCAAGACAGGGGTTGCGGTTTAGCAACATTTTAGTAGTTTAAGAGAAAAATGACTCATTCTCTCTGTTGTTGAACATAGCAGAAGCAGAATTGGGCCCCAGACTCTTTTGTACTTCTTTTCAGCAATAGAGGAGCTTTTGATCCCTATATGCTTGGGATGCATGTTGTGCTTACAGTGCTTGCTAAGACCTTAGAGGCAAAAGCTGATATTATGGACTACAGAAAAATGTTGTTTTCTAGCACTTTGTTAAAATATCTGTTTTAACTGAATAAAAGATTTACCGGAACATAACACTGGAGTAAAATTGTTGGACCAGAGCTATAACTTGGTAAAGCCAGATGCCACCCTTTATTTATGTCATTTATGAATACTGAATCAGACTTCTTGAAAGAAGGATTGACAGCTCAGTGTCCTCGGTGTCCAGGTAAAACATATCTAGCACCTTGAAAATACACAGAACTTAAGAAGCACAAAATAATAACTGCAGTTCTGCTCCCAGCCCTGGGCAGTGCCGACGCACTGTGTCTTAGATCACTCTTAGCCCATTCCTGCGTCAGCTTTTTCATTCCATCTACAGCTGCTGCAAGACAGGTATCAATGAACACTTAAATTATTTTCCTTTGAGATTACAGCTCTCATTGATTTCTCTTGTTAAATCTATTAAATAGCCCGATCCCACCTAACTGTTCTCAAACATATGTTGCTCAATGCTCAGATCCGTAGGATCGGATCAAGAGCTGGATTTTGCATCAGTTGGGCCATTGCTTGCTATAGCAACTTGGTCATTGCTGTTATAGAGTGCTGTGATTCTTCTTTCCCTCCTTATTTCCAATACCAAAGGAGAACTGTAATCAACGATGTTTGCAAAATCTGATTTTTATGTCAGGCAGTACTGTGTAAAGCACATCGTAGTGATGCAGGACTGCCTCACGTTTAAGGTGCAAAAATACAACATTGATAGTGAAATCACTCTCAGCTGAATTTATACATCGGTGACGTTCACAGGTTGGATGGTCGGAATTTAGGGCCAGGCTATGCTGCTGAAATTAAAAAGTCCTGATGATATGCTCAGGAAAAAAAAAAAAATCAGTGTAAGAGCAAAGATTTTCAAAATATGCCTCAGCAGTTTTTAATAGCTAAAAATTAATGGTGTATGCCTGCAGCTATTTGGCTCAAGAGGGATTTGTCTTTTCCTTCTCCAGTGCTTTCCAAACTATTTTTGACCTACTCTGCTTCTAAGCAAACTCAACATTTCACACCTTCCTTCCTCCCAGCCTAATAAGTTTTCACGGTGAAATGTAAAATATGCTCGCTTTTTCACAAGCACAAATTGACAAGAATATGGCTCACTGTTTGGTAAAGTTACACTAATGATGTTAGGGAAAGGAGCACATTTTTTTTCTCATGTCCCTTTTACTACACCTTCCTCTGCTTTCGAACAGCAAACTGAAGACAAAGAGTCGAATTTCAGTTCCTTGAATAATTTTTGCTATTTATTTACAAAGATTCTAACAAGTTTATGAAAAAGATTGACATTATTTTGCATCAACAAATCAGCAAGCTTTTGCAGTTAATTACAGTAATTCAAAGCCTGACTTTTTTTTAATCTGAGGCAGGCCTGAAATACCCATAGAATATAAATGTGAACTTATAATATTGCTGACTATTATAAAAAATATTTTATTGGATTTTTCACCCTCTTTTTAAATGACATTGTCTCTCCCTCTTGTTTGAGAGTTGGTCAGGACAAGAACTAGAGTCTGATTTTGTAACAGATTTAAGCACTTTCCATTTTTTGACATTTCCTCTGTTTCTTCAGAGCCACGAATGTTGACCCAGGAATGCAGAAAGAGGCTTTTATTTTTAAAGAATGTGTCCTGTAGGTTATATTGGCTAAGAATAATTTTTTCATAGCAATCATTATCTTTAACATGGAGTTATATATTGGATCAGCGGTCCTTTCTTCAGCCCTTGTGCATATAAAGCTTCAGTTGAAGTCTATGAGCAGACTCTCAAATTTATCCATTATAAGAAATTCTGATTCACTTTTGACCTGATCTGTGAAGGAAATAAAAACACAAAGGAGTTACTGACTCTACAGTCTAGTTTTTTTTAAAATCTGATAATAAATTATCTTAGTTTTTATTTAAAGGAGAAAAAATAGACTCAGTTCATCCAAACAATTTTCTAACTCAGGTGCTCCTATTTCCCCTGTGCAGCTCCCTGCTAGACTGGTCTAAAAGCTTAAAACATTTCCCAGCGATATAATCTCTTCCCCCCTTATCTTTACTGGGATTTTTATTGTGTTTTGCAAAGCACGGACTAAATCTTCTTTCAAGTAGGCATAAAAATAAAGTTATAAAAGTTCTCTGGGTAAAGGTGGCAGGACTAAGGCTTAAATCAAGGCATGCCATTTTTCTCAATTGTCACTTTTAATACCTTGCTGCATTTTTCTTTCTGCACTAAGGTAGTCTTAAACAGACCAGTAAAAGGGAAGTTTTCTTCTTTCTTGGAATGAGTAGAAATTTGCCACACTAGGCTTTTGTTGACTCTTGATTTGAAATTCAAACCTTTTCCATAAGAGGAAACTGAGTCACGGGGGCTGTTCTATCGAAGTTTATGATGTGAAACTTCTGATCTGTAAGAAGCATGTTTATAGGTACAGCACGAAGGAGGAGAGTATTGATAAAGAGATGACTAGAAGTATGAATTACAAAGTCCGGGTTTTTACTATTCCTTCTCCCACTCTTACAGGTGAATAACTTAATCCCACACATGTAGATCCAACATCTCATTAGACTGGTCAAAATGCTGAGGGGTAAGTTCAACAGCCCATTAGGATAAGGTTTTGATTTATGATGTTCTGAGGTGGACTAGTGGGAAAAAATGGTTTATTTTGTAAATGTCTGAGTAAACACTCTTCATTAATCATTTCCTCCCACTGTGGATTTGAATAGTCTATTTAGCAGAGTCCTTGCAGATTTTAAATACAGCCGTATACTTGGAGGTTCCCCTCTTTACCTGGGGAGTGCTCTGCCCCGTGAGCTATGCTGATACTCTGTTTTGTGAGTTTAATCCAGAAATGTGGTGGATTCTGATGCAGATCTAAAAGCAGATGTTGGGGTTTTTTTTGCAGTATATGGCTAATTTCTTTTGGTAGATTGAATTGTAATAAAATTCAATGCATATTATATTATTCTTCAGTAAGTATTCAGGATAATTCTTGCAGAGGTTGTTAAAAGTCCATATTTTCTGTTAGCCTCATATATAATTTTATTCTTTTTATATCTAGATGTACCAAATCCATTATATTCTTTTTCAAAGACAGGTTAAATTGAAGAGATATACATGTAGGAATGCATGGTGAGAAAAGACGGAAATCGAGTGAAGTGAGTAATGAGCTTCCTTGCACCATCATCTTCTGTGGAAAGTTATCCTTTGGTAGGGTGGTTAGCTCTGTGTGTGTTTCCCAACGCAGCAATGATTTCTTGAAATAGATGAATTCAGTGGCATCAATTTTGAAAAGGAAAACAGAATAGAAATATTTAATCAGAAAAATTCTGGGTTTGTTTTCTGTGATGTACATCCTGAATTGCATGTATTTTGGCTAAACTTGTGTTACTGTATATGTCTGTTATTATCCTCCTCCCTTTATCTGACTTACATTATTTCTTAAGTTTTGTATCTTAGTTTTCCACACAAAGTTCTCTCAGTAAAGTAGGAAATTGCACTATCTTACCATTTAGTCAGGCAAGGCTTTATTGCCAAGATTAATTTGTTAGTTAATGCCTATAAAGCCCTCTGTACTTGAAAAGCGTTGTTAAGCTGTTAAGCCTTGTTTATTAAGATGTTTTACTATATTCCCACCTTAACTCAGAAACTTGCATGACCAAACCTTTCCTGGATGGTTTACCTGGTTCTTGAACTTGTTTTTTTTTTTTCCTTTTAGTAAAATCTTTGTAGAAAAGGTACCATCGTTTCTGCTGCTTTTGGTAACTTGAGATCTGTGGAGTTAGAAGAAGTCAGTCCCCACGATCTGTACTTCTTGGATGTACACAGATTGTAAAACATAAGCTTAACGGCATTTTTAGAAACTAAGAGGAGTCAGCAAAAATCTGCAGACTGCATCATGAAAAAAAGCCAGCTTATCTGACTCATGCCAAGGCTGCGTGTTAGTTGCACTCCTTTGCCACTCTGCACATCGCTGTTCTCACCAATGAAAGCAGTTGGAGCTGTAGGTGCCCAGTTTATCTGAAAATTGCATTCTGATATTTTGTACTTTCTAATTAACACAGAGGCAATAGATGGGGACAATACTAGCCAAGGGCTCATGACGCTTGAGTTCATTACCCTGATCTGCTAGCCACCTTTTTTGCTGTACTGGCTACTGCTGGTTTTATTTCTTCTGTTCTCATTTCTGAAATGAGAATGATACTGCATTGCCATCCTGCTTGAATAAACGTGTTGCGTATTGCATGGTGTCCTGCTTCTGCAAGAGGGATAAGCATAAAAATGTGTAATTAGTGCTATTTAGGTGGTCCGGTATCAACTTGTTTCTGTATATAGACTCCTAACATGCCTAAGATGATCATTAGCATTCACTAATTATCTGATAATCAACAAGGCTATCAAGTTTTCAAGTAGGAGTAACATAGTTTTCGTAGCAATTATTTTAGCTTCCTGCTAACAGTACCAATATATGTAGTCCTTACCAATTTTTATGTTATTTACCAAGCTACTTTTCTTACCTAAGCATCTTCTTGGATTAGACTTCTATGTATTGTGAATATATTTTAGATTATGTGGGTAGATATATAAGATGGGAGAGGACTAATGTGTACAGGAACAGGTATTAAGGAGATTTCACTGTGCTATACACATGGAGAAAAGCTCTGCGGTAACTGAAAGCAGAATCTGGTCCTTATAGTCACTTTTGACTGATTAGAAATACAAGAAGAATTAATTTGTTTGTTGCATGACTAAGAGTATGTCTCAGGATATACTCTGAATGTCTTTGGAAATGATTAGGTACCCAATTTCATCCTTCTTTGCACCAGTGTAATTTCAGCAAAATGAGTATTAGTCCTGTGTCATTTAAATCCTAAGTGCAAGGATGAATCCACATAAAATAATTTCTGATTAAACACATACAGGTTTCATTGCAACAGAATGAGTCATCACTGTCAAGGCCTGATTGTAAAAATTGTATAAAATAAAATGTAATACATGATCATATTAGGCTATACAGAGGGGAATAGTAAGATATCACAAAGAAACCATGCGTGATATCAGATGTGGTCATTTGTCTTCCTTTTAAATGATAAGCTGTGACACCACTTCATTGTCCGTGCCCCACTGAGCAAGTGTCCATGTAAAACTGAACTTCTTAATGTGCTGGAAGGCATTGAAAAATGTTCCCCCAGATTAGGAACAAACACAATTTTATATACATATGGAAATGTAAGGAAGCAATGCTTTCATTTTTAAAATACTGCAACGTTGAGTAATGTGCAGGATAACTGTAAGTGGCTTTCACAAATTGACTTTTATGGACTTTTTTTTTTTAAGCAATTAGTTCTAGTGCTTGGCACTGCAATTTTGAATGGTAGGAGTGGTAGAAGTCATTTATTTTAACCTCTAATTATGCACAACCCAATAATTCGTTCACCTTCTGGTATGAAATCTTGATTTTTCAGATAAATAGGCTTAAATTCAGCAAGAAATGTATAGAGAAACTGAATATTTTTTTTTCTGATGAAGCTGGGTTTACTCTGAAAGATGATGTTGGTACTTTATGGGGAAATTCTGGTGTGATAGCTGCTTTGCCATTAGAAGCACTTGGACAGTACCTTTACTCATCAGCTATGGAAGTGTTCCTGATACAGATACACTCTCCCGTTCTGCAAAATTCGAATTAAAAGCACCCACTGCATGGATGGTGAGAGATACAATTAACAAATGCCCATAAAAAATATTGTAGTGGATGTGTAGAATACTTTGCCTGCAGCTATTTTTCTGATAGTGATTTTTCTTTGGGTAACTCCATTTATTTATAGGATAAAATACTTTTATTGCCTGCGAGGTAGTTTTGCACAAAAATGCCCAGTTGTTCTTGTAGATATCCACGTTTCTGTGTATTCAAGTAGTGGTGCTTTCAGCTTGACAAGCAGAGGTTAAACACTGGTGATTAAATATTTTGTTCCATGTATCTAATTACCTGGGGCTCTATTTCTTTTTAGTGAATGGCATTCTACTCTACAACTGTCCATTACTTTCCATGGGATTTATCTGTTTACAGAATAAAGTGCTCACTGGTCTTTGAAAAAATCTAAGTTGAAAGTAAGTTATCCGATGGTAAAGCTAAACACTTGAAAACTCTGAAATGCAAGATACTGAAATTGCCTTATGGCCTTAAATAGTTTTCCTTATACATCTTCATTGTGATCCTGTCTTCAGTTACAAAATCAAGCATTATTTTTTCTGCTGGAAACACTTTTCACTGAGGATATGAAATAGATATACAAGGGCAGATTTATGCTTACATTTGCTTACATATTAAAATGCAGATGAATTCTTATTTCAGTTATTTGACTTTACAGCTTTTACTATTTTGACTTAATAAGAGGTTTTTTCTATAGTTAATTATTCAAAATGCAATTCCAATATAAGACTAACATGACAGGTGGATTTTGTAGATAACTTTGTTAAAGCTGCAAAGGACATACTTTGTCTCTGGCAATGAAAACCTAGTAATAACTTCCACTACACAGAGAGATTGCAGAAACATCTGCCTCTGAGATTCGAAAGTAAGGTATTAGCCAAAAGTTATCCTTTGAACCCCCAAACTAAGGTAAAGATACCTTACCAAAGAGATGTTTTTGAGATATATTGGATGTTTTCTATTGCTAGGACACTGTTTCACTGCAGAAAGAGAAGTCACTGACTGATGCTGTGTTCTATGCTCTGCGACTTCAGTAATTGGTACAGGCCTTCACTGGGCAGGAATGCTTTCCTAGTTGGGATTTTTCCTGAAAATTAACTAATACAATATAACAATAAAGAAATACTGACCATTCTAGCTACCTACGTGGGTAAGAAACTCATGCTTCTTTTGTGTCTAGATCTATATTTAATCTTGTCATGATCTGGGCAGTAACCATATCCAAATTTAGGAGATTTCATCAATACCTGAAATTTTAGATTTTGGTCGTACCAGATCCAAATTTCATATACTGACACTTAATGACAGGTACTTAGATAGAACTTGTTCAAGGCTTTCTTAATGGCCAAATAGATAACCTGCAAATAAGGGGTCATTGGCAAAAGGCCTCTATCAAAGACTGCTTAAAATGAAGTAGTTCTGCATTAACTACAAAGAAACACCCCTACAATATCTGCAAAGTAATAAAATAAACCTGTTTTGTTTTTATTTTTTTTTAAAATAACCCACAACTGTGTCGTGTGTGTGTCTTAGTCCAAAGTCCTTAAACAAAGACGTGATAGGCAAATATAGACTGCATGAGGTACACAGTTTTGTTTGTTGATGTGGAATGGAGCATCTAATTCAACAGTAATTGAGATAGCTTCCAGTTTGTGGTTTGTTACTATGTGATTTGACACGGACACACACCCTCCATGTGACATTTCTTCCACCTGGGAAAATTGGATAATGAATTAATGAAGATTTTCTTGGCTGATAATGCTGTCTATTTTCAGAATGGAGCAATTACTCAATCTTTTTTTTTAGCGCTCAATGTCTATCTAAACAAAATCAATGCAAAAGTAAGGGCTATTTACAGTGAAGTATAGTTATTTTACATTGTTTGTGTAGTTCTCCGAGAGTCTGAAATGATGCTGAAATGATACGGTAAAAGAAATTCTCAGGAGCTTTAAAACCAGCAGTTTAACGGCCGCCTGATTTTTCTCTCAACTGAAGTAATTCACCGCTATTTCTCTGCCTCCATGTAATGCCTTATCATTGCCACGCTTACTTTTTTTAGAAGAAAAGCCCATTCTATGCATCTCAAAACTAGACATGGTTTGAATTCAATTGCTTCAAAGTTGTAAGTTAGAGCTGGATTAAAGCTTCCAGGCAATTTATTTACAAAAATAAAACAGGAGGTTCAAGGTGCGTTTTTTCTGTTCTTATCCAGTTTTCTCTTTCATCTGTGAATTCCTCAAAAGAGCATAGAGAATTGTTTGTACAATGCTTTCAAAATGTAATACGTGGTGTAAGTGCTGATCTTTGCTATTACATATCAGAGCAGAATAAAGGTCTGAATATAAATGGCTATTAGAATTACAGTTAAGATGAATGCCTATTGAGGCTACTATCAGCTGCTTCGCAGACTTTAACCTACAAATTAGGGTAAGGGAGTACTTTTTGCACTGCTTACCTGTTTTCTTTACAACTGTTACATTATTAAAAACAACAAAAAAAACCCCAAACCAAACCCCTTTTCCTTGTTAAGATCACTTACAAGGTAGAAGTATGGGATAGTGTCATAATACGATTCTCAATAAAACTTTTTCCACTGTAGACTTTGACTTCCAGATTTTTGGATCAAGTACTGTATTAGTAATGTAATTCATCTGAAGGATTTGTCACTGAATGATTCTGATACAATATATTTTCTTACTTGATTTTTGAAGACTTCTTTCAGTACATTTATATATAGCTTTAAAGGCTTCTACATATGACATCTTTGCTGCCAACCTACTCCAAGGAATTACTGTGATGATGACTTATGTCCATCTTTGTCTTAGGTCACATCTCGTAATGAAATTAACCTTGTTTTTTTCTGCTGTAGGAAAAATAATGCTGAAGCTGCATGGAAATGGTCTATCATCCCTGATTTTTGTGTGGTGGTGAAAGAATTTCATGAAGTCATAGAAATTATGCACAGAAAGGAATGTATTGCATTGTTTATTATGTATCTGATGCATTCCTGAGTATACATTCTAATATGGTTGACCTTAATGTATACAATTCCATTTAATGTGATGCAGTATCTCAGACTAGGTGACTGAGTCTTCCTCTATACAGACAGTCATGGAAGCATCCTATACGTGTGTCACTGTTCTTATTAGCACAGTACTTGGAAGCTCTAATCAATATTATTAGGAATTCCTTATGACAGAAGCTTATGAGCAGAGATCCTTCAGCAGAAGGTTTGGCATGGAAACAGCATCTCTAATAATAATAAAGCAATATAGTTTATCTCTCCTGAGGGTTTTCTCTGATAGTACCTGTAGGGGAATAAATAATGGTGGGGGTAATATTATGTATACTAATGTGTGTGCACCTCTAACGTGATGCAAGACAGCCAAACCTCTTTCTGTAACTTTTTCTTCATTGCTGTCATTAATGTAGGACAGACATACTTGTAATGCGGGCAGATGTTAAATGGTTATATGTTTTAGTACCCAAGGGAATGGTGTAACCTCTGCCATAGGGGATACCATTAGTGACAGGCAGGACGGAACAGTAGTTTGGCCAATATTTAATACAAGGCTCTTAGTCTTTCATAAATATACATTGTCACCACTTAGGACTTCATAAAACTTTATAGTTCTCTCATCATTCTTACCCTGCAGATGTTTTTCCATGTGAATATTTCTGGGCAGTCCAGTTGTGCTCCAAATAGTAACAAAAATATTTGTAGGGCCGTGCACATCTAGTTTATTATAGGAGCTAGATGCAATAATTTATTGCAGTACATCTAGTATGGTCCTGTTCTGTCTTCAGACTACGGTCAGTTGAAAAGACTTAAATTTCTGTATCTCAGCTTCAATGAATTTTTGACAGCTGCTCAGGCTGACATCCTTTGTATGAGTACACTGGGGTTGCGCTGGTTTTGATGGGAGTAGCATGTGATATGTTTGATGCATGCTTTACCTTATTTCTATGTACTAGCATTATTATTGATACTGTACAGCAGTATTATACTGTCCCTTTACGATGTATGATATTAACTAGTAGGATATTCTGTAACTGCAGAATTACAAATGATTGAATATTAATCTACATGACATGTAAAGAAAAAAACCCTAAGCTTTTCAAAATCATAAACTATACTTCAAACCTAAATTTATGAAGTCCTCTTATAAACTGCTGGTAACTGTGTGACCTTAGGTGTATCGCATGGTTATCTTTGCCTTAGCTAATCGATCTGCACTGTACACAGCATTACCACTCTGCACCAAGCCAGGCACAACCACTTGCTCTGGATCTGATTTCCAGCAGGTATCGAATCATTTAATCCTCTGCCTTTTAAACTATGGCACAGATGCATGGATGTAGACTGCAAAATTCACATTGATGTCAGCAAAGCCATAATTTTTCCCTATACAGTGTGAAGTTATTTCTGGATGTGAAGGTCCACGAAACTACCGCGTGTATGTGTTGATCATATAAAAGTTTCCTCCATGTGCCTTTAGTTCTTTACTGAGCTGAATGTACATTCATTATCTTCCATGTGTTTTTATATTCATTTGCCTCTTGCTTCTGTGTAATCAAAGTTAGTATCTACATAAACATTAGTTATGTACCCTCAGCAGATGAACTAAGTGTAATTACTGGCTAGTGGCTAAAACTAGCTGGTAGGCAAATAATTAGGGTTACTTTTGAGAAGGTTCAGGGGGATTTGTGTAGTTGCTGTCTGTGCTGTGTGTCACAGAATCACGGAATCACAGAATCATGGGGTTGGAAGGGACCTTAGTAGATCATCTAGTCCAACCCCCTGCCAGAGCAGGGCCACCTTAGAGCAGGTTGCACAGGAACGCGTCCAGGCGGGTTTTGAATGTCTCCAGAGACAGAGACTCCACCACCTCCCTGGGCAGCCTGTGCCAGGGCTCTGCCACCCTTAAGTGTCCAAACTCAAACATCCACATTTATGAGTATTTAACATCTTTCATGAGGACTGAGCGTTTTCTCTCATCCAAACATGCACATCATTAATTTTTAACAAATAAATATGCATTTCATCTGCTATTCATGGGAAAAAGGGCACTTTTTAAAATTTATTTTCTGAGAAAGTAATAGTTACTAAAACTTAAATTAAGCTTGGCCAGTAACAGATACAGTTTATGGAACACCTTGACTTAAGCAAGGCGTTTGACACGGTCTCCCACAGC
>VXBO01006256.1:40191-51628 GCA_013400135.1 Rhinoptilus africanus | reverse complement strand
CCCAGCTCAAGAAGGACAAGGAATTGCTGGAGAGGGTGCAGCGTAGGGCTACCAAGATGATGAGGGGACTGGAACACCTCTCCTATGAAGACAGGCCGAGGGAATTGAGTCTCTTTAGTTTGGCAAAAAGACGGCTGAGGGTTGACCTTATCAACGCTTACAAATACTTGAAGGGTGGGTGTCAGGAGGATGGGACCAGACTCTTTTCAGTGGTGCCCAGTGATAGGACAAGGGGTAATGGGCACAAACTTGAGCACAGGAAGTTCCACCTAAACATGAGGAGGAACTTCTTTACCTTGAGGGTGGCAGAGCACTGGAACAAGCTGCCCAGGGAGGTGGTGGAGTCTCCATCTCTGGAGACATTCCAAACCCGCCTGGATGCATTCCTGTGCAACCTGCTCTGGGTGGCCCTGCTCTGGCAGGGGGTTGAACTAGATGATCTCCAGAGGTCTCTTCCAACCCTATGATTCTAACACTGGGGAATACTTAAAGGCCATTTATGTTCCTTTTCTGAAAAAGAATGCAGGGACTCTGATGGTGAATCAGATATTGTTTGAAAGATTACTTGGATTGTTACAATATGAGTCAGGGAAGGGGGAGTGAAATTCTGTTTCTTTGTTTAGGAATTGTCATGTAGCATTTAGAAAAGAACATATGTGTAAATTTAAATAGCATGATTTTCCCTCCTTCCCCAGCAGTGCTATTTCTTTACCTTTAATCTGTAGAAACCCAAATATTTCTGCTTACTCGGAGATCAAAAAATTGGAAGGAGTGGTGCAGCTCAGGTGGGAGGAAGGCAACATCCATGTGTTGAAAGAAACCTCCTATTACTGCTGGATGCCCTTCCATTTGAAATGCAGCATTTTGCTGTTCTGTTATTAAAACAAAGGGATCTGAAGCCTTTACAATAGGATTGTTTTATTAGTCGAGTGCAGAGTGCTATTTTAAGAAACCTATGTGGTTTTCGTTTTGTTACGTTCGCATACGTATCTATGAATCATCAGTATAGAAAGAAGCGCCGTCAGATTAGCAAATGGAGGTTTGGATCCAGACAGATGCCAATCAAAGCCAGAAAGCCCATTTCCAGTACCATTGCTAAACACAGGGAGGAACATTCACTGGAGTTCACTTTGGAATGAAAACATTGCTGCAAAGGCCCCGCGCTTTCAGCTGAGGAGCGGCAGGGAGAACGATCCACCTGGGGAGCACAGGTTTGACCCAGTTGGACTGCATCCAGCTTGGAGTATCACAGCGGCTTCCTGCAGGGAGCTGGAGTCGCTGATAACTAATGAGGTCCATACCATGTTCCGAGCGCTCGCTGACAGCATGTCAAAAAGCAGCAGAATAATATAAATAATAATATTTTGCTCTGTTTTCTTTATTGCTCTTTGTTGCTTTTATTTTTAGCTCCTTGCTACGAGAGATGGGTCTCTGGATTATTTGCTCTGGTGCACACACTTTCTTTTTCTCTGGCTGTCTCTCTCTGTCTCTTGACAGGTGTAAGGAGGATCCTAAATATAGAAGTCAGTTGGCTTCAGCAATCAGCACATACTGATTTAGCATTTCTCTTAACCAACTAAGCTCCAGAAGGGTACTTCTTTTAAGTGTTTATAAATTTATTCAATTACAAGCTTTCTTTAAAACTACTAGCAAATCAGATTATCCTGTAGCCTGAAGAATCCCATAAGCAACCATGTCTCAGAAATGATAGTTGTCAGGAATGGCTCTTGCAATGGAAAAGTAAGAAAAATGCTTTTTAAAGAAGTCCCTTATTTTAGCAGTCTGGTTAATGGTGCAGTATCTCATTCTCATTGGGGAAAACACTGACATAAGGTGTAAGTACAGTCTCCAGATTTTAGATGAAGGAAAACACTTTCAGACATAAATAACTGTACATTTTCCTATGAAGTTTTGCTCAGGAGAGACTTAACTGCAAGTGTACTGATTAGCTGGGGTTTGCTTTGCTGCACACAGAAATTAGGTGCGTGGTGAGAAATGCATTTTTCCTGGTACTGAATGTTTATAGTGCTCAATAAAAGTATTTTTAACGCAGAGTAATATTTTTCATGATGTGCATTTGTTTATGCTTCTGTTGATGTCAGCACAATACCGATTCTTAAAAATTAATTGGCCAAATTTAATATTTTACCATTGCAAACAGTTCTGGTTAGGATATTTGAAAAAAAAAAAAAAAGATCTGCATCACTACATTAAAGACAACTACACATTTTGTGTTAGTCTGTAGGCGGGTGTCTCAAAATCTTTCTCTTCCTTGTCACCAGTAGCTATTAATATTCATAGAAATTTTTCACAGTCTATAGAGAAGAGAAGGAGACCCTAAAATTCAGTGTTTAATTGTGACAAGTGAGTTGCATGTGATGAAGAGCCTTTTTGATACTGATTTGCTTTGATTTGTATGTTTTATGATTGTAATACACTTCTAGGATATTAAACATTGTGTTAAACAGAGGAAGGCCAGTGAAGTTAGCGCCTTTATGTGGCTCAGAAAGGCAGTAGTACTTTTTTCATGATAGTTGTAATGGTTACATGTGGCCTGTCTGGTTGTGAAAAATTCCGTAGCAAAATATAGCATGGGTTTGTTATGCTTATGTAAGATTTTATTTTTGGTAACCTGTTCTCCCTATATCATGCCATGAGAAACAACCTGTTCCCTGAGTTCTTTTTTTTACTGTTTTTTAAATTGCTATAATTTTTTGCAAGTTTCTGGCAGGTCCGGGACATCTGCTTAGGTGGTTTATGAAGAATGATTCAAACCCACAGAAAGAAGTAAGAGAGCTGATAGGTAAAAATAGCAGGAATGGCCCTGAGAAAAGGAAAAACAAATTAAGGTAGAAGATTTTTCCAAGAAAAGGATGCTTTCTCAGGTAAGGAACAAGAGATACAGAGATAGGTCTAATTTACTTGGTACAGATAGTCTCAGATTATACCTGAAAATCCAAAGTGCATCTAATGCACCTTCGAAGCTCTTTTATATTTTACAGATCCCACTGAAGCCTAGTAGTTTTGGTTATGAGCTTGAGTTTTTGGATTCAAGGGAACCTGAATATTCTTCAGTGTGAACTCATGTGATCTGACTGCAATTTATAAAAGAAGGAGGAAACCAGGATTACTGTGAATTGATAATGCAGCTACCTGAGAACAGCTCTAACTGCAACCAGCGGCTACTGTGGTAGGCAAACATAGCTCTGCTGAGGTATGACCCACCAAGCTGGAAGACCTGTTTCTTTAAAAATGCTTGTGCATCTAATAAGTAGAAATTTATTCTCTCCTTAGTCCTCTAAATCTGTTTTTCACTGCAGCCTTATATTTTTTTCTAGTTATCTAGAGATCTGGCTAGATTCTGGCTGCCTTTGGCATATTGTTTGCTGAATACAGTGGGAAAAACTTATCTGCTGCATTTATTTCACCAGCCTGGTGTTTATTAGACAGAAGAGGTGGTGGTCTCCTCCCAGGGGCATTGTCCTTTAGTCACAACACACAGGACTGGTGTTGTGGCTGTATGATTACATGGTTCTTCTCCACCCTTTTTCCAGGACAGAATCCATGTACTCTACTTTGACCTTAGTGTTTTCTTAGTCTAGGTAAATTTTCTGAATCGAATAAAAAATTGGATCAGATGATTTTTCCATCAGCCTCCACAGGCATTAAATCAGGTCCATATTGGGATTTTGCGAAAATATTTCCATCTTTGTATCTTACATCGTAGAGCTACATGAAGCAAAAAATAGTGTTTGTTCAGGAAAATTCATACTAAAACAGCTCCTAGCAAAAGATAAGGAGAAAAATGCATTTAGATTGTGAGAATTAGGAAACTACCTTCCTAATAAAAGCCTTGGTTTATCTATCTGTCTGTCTATCTATCTATCTATCTATCTATCTATCTATCTATCTATCTATCTATCTATCTATCTATCTATCTATCTACCTACCTACCTACCTACCTACCTACCTATCTTTTGATCTCTATCCATCTAGCTGTCTAGTTAGTGGGATGAAGTGGGAGATAAGAAACAAGGTCTATAACTGGATTAAGGATGTAAGAAGGTTACCGAGAGGATGTAAGAGTACTTTGTGAAAAGAACTACTAAGTTTCTTAATAAAAATAGAATCAGCAGTCATGTTAAGTACTTGGTAATATTGTGCTTGAAGTGGAAATATGTGGAACAAAAAGAATCCCTGGCTATCTCTAGCATTAGGTATGGGTGGTCTGCAGTGCTGATAGTGATAGAAATATATGTTTGTCCAAATGAAGAGAGGAAGAACTCTAGAAGTAGAGTTCATTATCTCTTATGCTGAAATTATTTCTGAAATTATATTCACTTTTGTATGTACACGTTTCAGGTACAAGGTAGGTTTTTTCTCGCCTCTCTGTGCTACTCATTAGAGCCTGGCAAGAGCGGTCAGGTTGGGTGGTGCAGAAACCTCAAGCAGCGGAGTTACAGATAGGAGGTATAAATCTTGAAAAAAAGCACAGTCAGTTATGATTTTCCCACAGAGAGAAAGAGCCCTTCACTGTTTTCAAAACAGACTTGTGACTAACAGCGAGCTGTATAAATAATGGAGATCTTGTACCTTACGTGATACATAAGAATTATCCTCTCAGGATGTACAGTAGTCCCTTAAGCAAATGGAGTATTTACTTTTCAAAGGGCTGGATATTTTTTAAAAGCGTTTCTTTACTCTCGCTCAATAGTACTTATATTACTAAAATTTGCATTTAAGTGATTTCAGACCTTGTGGGGGACATGAAGTATTTTATTTGTTAGAGTGAAAGTAATATATATCCTCATTTTTTAATTCTAGTCACTGCTTTTAAAGGTAATGGTGAACAAAATCGTCTTAGGAGGTATTATGCCCATACTTTTAGCGTAGCGACGTTTTGGGTTTGTATTCTGTGAAATAGGATTCTTCATGGTTGGAGTTACATGGAAGAGACAAAATTCAGTGCTGTCAAAGTAAAAGGTTCAGAAAACAGATGGGCAGGATGGCGGCTTTAAGAAGCAAGGAAGAACTGTGATCCTCGTGTCTGAGTGCAAACCTACGCTGTGGCAATTACATAGTATCATCTTTTCTGTCATTTCTGTCTTAGGATGTACAGGATCTCAAAACCTGTAGGTCGGACATATGCCTTCCGTTCCCCTTTCCTTCAGGAAAAAATGTTAATTTTTAAAGGTGAATATTTCTAAATGTTTCTCTTTGTGTTGAAGATTGGAACTACTTTAGATGTTATGAAAATTATTCTTTAATGAAAAAACCCTATACTGTTTCTCTTCCGACAACTCTTTTTGGTTCAGGGTTGGTTTTTTTTTTTTTTTGTGGAGCTATTACTTTTACATGATAGAAGTCTCCATGAAATTTTATCCACCCCAGGCTCAAACTCAGATACTTCTACTAACAAAAAGAAAGAGCCTGTACTTCAGGAAAACAGGTCCTACAAATTAAAACTATAATCCGTATCAAGAGAAAACAAGAAACAACTGTGTACATGTAGTCTGTTCATGTATGCTTTTTGCAAACACTATTTAGACCCTGAGCTTTGAGTACTTATCTCCAAATTTATTTAGAACATTCATCCTAATCCTATGACAGTGATGTGCACTTGCACAGTATTTTTCGCCCAAAGGTGGTCAGAGGGCAGGATCTACCCAAATATCTCTTATTGTGGCAAAGAGTGGCTACAGCGATGCCATCCTGCTCCCCTGGCAGTGGAGAGCCAGCACTGATCCAACAGCTGTCCCAGGATCGAAGATGTCAGTGGTGTGAGCAACCTGGTTGAGTGGAAGCTGTCCCTGCCTGTGGCAGGGGGGCTGGAACTAAATGATCTCGAAGATCCCACCCAACTCTAACTATTCTATGATTCTATGGAAGGCATAGGTTGCAAAAATCATAGCAGGTCTAGTAGAGGTTTATGACTTTCTCTTGTGAGTCTTCATTCACATAGGCCATGAAATCTCAAATGCCATATAAACACTGCTCTCCCCAGGCAAAACTTTTCAGGAAAGATTACTTAGTCTATTTTTCAGGGAAGACTTTACTAGAAATGCCGGCACCAGTTGTAATCCACACCTGCTTGCTCCTGTCCTCGGGAAACTAGTGTGTGTAGTATATGATGTTAAACTGAAATGTCAGCACCAAGGCAGCTGTAAACCTATCAGCTATAGATAGAAATGCAGAACAAACTGAAATACACACGTATTAACTTTGTGGGCTGTGTTTGCATGACAGAAAGGAAACCGAAAACCTCACAGAAGAGCGCTCTTCGTCCTTGGCAGCCACGCACCTTAAGACATCCCTCTGTTCAGCCCTGTTTGCAAAATTCCCTGACCCCAATCACCCCAGTTCAAGAATTAATCCCTTGGTGGCCAAAGCGAGGAGTGGCAAATCCTCAAGTAGCATGATCCTCTTAGGGCAAAAGTGTGTATGCCAGAGTTGTGCCTCTGCAAAGTGCTTAGTGGGGCACTTACTGGGAGAATCCCAACTGTAGCTTGTCCAAATGCATAATTTTTGTTTACGTACCTTGTAGTGGGGGCTAAGTGACTGTAGGGATGGGATGGGGAGAATTAGAGGGACTCTTGCTAGGACAGTGTTGCCACCTCGCAGTGTAACAGCTTGAGGGTTCCAGTTTTGCACTTAGTCTTTGGAAACAGAGGTTTGTAAGATCTTATGAGTCACTTGTGCTCAAACTAGCCTTGGGTTGTTTAATGAAGGCATGTAATATAGATTTCTAGAATTGTTAGGTATCTACAGATAAAAATATAAGTAACTTTCATATTTCCAGTATTTATATTCTTTTTTTCACATTAAGAAGTCAGTTTCTTAACACTAATCCCACAGCAGCATAAATGCTGCTTCTTTTGTATGTCCTTTGTGGAAGATTTGTTCATGGATAGGTGATGAGGCTGCAGCAGGCAGCAGACAGTTAAGGTATTTCTCCCGGTTTTCCAGCCCGTATAAGGACTGCCTGGAACTGCAGTGCTTGCAATTCAGAACTGCGTAGTTCTCAAAGGACAGCTGAAAAAGGGTGGTAAGACAGCACAGCTTTGTATTCCCCACACTTTATGTGTTAGCTTTTGGTGTTGCACATTCAACTTTTGAAAGAGGTGTCAGAGATTTTGCTATTCCTAGTTCCAGCAAGAGCCCCAAAGAGGATCTCTTCTGGAGCAGTGTTGATACAGCGTGGCTCAGGGCGACATGCCAAAACATAACACTTTATAAACAGTCACCACATTTTTAATGGTTATCATCAGGAGACATTTACAGCTTGT
Source organism: Rhinoptilus africanus (assembly GCA_013400135.1). NCBI lineage: Eukaryota > Metazoa > Chordata > Aves > Charadriiformes > Glareolidae > Rhinoptilus > Rhinoptilus africanus. The sequence goes on along the minus strand of VXBO01006256.1, from coordinate 44,342 downwards.
CAAAGTGTCAGCCTGACGACTAGGGGGACTGAAATACACACCAGAGACAGCAGTATGGGTAGGACCTGGGTTAACTTCCTCAGTTAGTCGTTTCCATCCGCATTTTCTAGCACTGATAAAAGTATTAATTCAAGGGTCCCCCAGCCCCACTGTAATTCTTGTGTCTTTCAAGTGCATCGTGTCAGTCCTGGCCATGGTGCAAGTGTTGTTAGTGTTGCTGGTGAGCAATCAAAGCTCAGCTGTGAGAGACAACTGCACTGCCTGACATGCACGTGGCCACCTTTGAAGGATGACTGGAGGCATTCCAAAATACTTGCTGGAGGATGTCACTAGCTGTCTCTCCCTTTCTTTCCCCTTCTTTTTAATGTGCTCTGTCACCTCTTGTAGATGCAATCTAACTCCATCCAGTCAGAACGCTATTCTGCTTCTACAGTTGTCTCTCTGTTCCTCCCCACGCAACTGCTTTCTCCTGCGCAAGGGACGAAAACCATTGGAGGCGTAAGATGGGACGAACCTTGGCTGTGTCCTCGATGCATTTGCAGTGTGACTTAGCCTGTAAAGGAAGCTGGCAGATACAATTCATTCCTGAACTAGCATGTGACGTACAAAGTTGAATTTCTCAGCTACTGCTCTCGCCCAGCTCTGACATTGGGCATCATGACAAAAAACCAATGCACTTCTTTGTGTTGTCAGGACATATTTCTTCTCTCTTTCTATAAGGAATGGGGTAATGACAACAGCCTAAATCTGCACAGATTCAAGAACCAAGTACTTCCTCTAGACCCTTAGACTGGCTTTTGGTTTTCTTCAGTCTCTCTTCTGAACTGCAAGAAGTTGTCACCTTTTACGACAGGAGGATGCTGAATTAATTTCAGATCATAATGCACTGAGATTTTAAAGTAGTAGGCACTATTTAAATACATTTCATAGACTAGTATCTGTATATATAAAAATATGTATCCTCTCCACCTCCATTATAACCAGCATTTAAAAAGTTTGCCACAAAATATATTTATATGACACAAGCTCAGCTTTGTAGTGAGGAAAATTAGTCGCCCTAGCAGGAGCAGCGCGATTCAGGTGTTACTAAACATAGAGATTCCCATACAAGCTGCCACATTTGCTCTGAAACCTCTCCTTGTCTTTCAGCAACTGGAAAGATAAAGCACCTTTTCTCCACAGATAAATAAAAGGGAGAAGCAGCACTCTGCTCCATTTGCACCGGAAGACAGTCGATCATAAAACTAGTGTTCTGGTACCTGGTTCTGGATTTATTCACTCTCAGCTTGTCAACTTCCTCAGGCAGGCAGTGATCCTGGCAATTCTTCTTGGACTGTGCTATTTCTGCTAAATTCATGACAGTCTCTCATGGATCAAGACTGATACGTGGCTATGAAGTCCAGTCAAGAGAATGTGGAGGCTGAACTCTAGTAAATATAATGAGATTAGTGGCAAACTATTAAGATAGCAGCTCATCTGATCTGCTTGCAATTTGAGCCTGGATCTAATCATTAATTTGCATATCAGAAGATTTCTCTTGAAAGTAAAATCCCATGCAAAAAATGCGACAGGACCTTTATGAGACTAAAATCCTGCCTCAGTCTAAGCAGCTCAAAAGACTAATTGAAGACTTAACTGTTATACAGTAGAATTTGTATTTTTTTGTAGTACAGAATTCAAGAGGTTTTTTGTATGAATGTGCTGCTATCATAGAGATTATTGTAAAAATCATGTTTCTTAAATAACCGAACCATAAGTGCACTGTTTTTCTTTTTTGTTTTTTATATTTATATGCATTTTCTTTTTCCAGATTTGTAAATTTATTCTAAGGGGCATATTTATCACACAGATTTTAAAAGTCAGTAAGACTTTAAAAATGGTGAAGATTACAGTTCACATGTCTGAAGGTTGAGTTTCTTAGAAGACTGTACAGAAAAAAATATAAGAAATGGGAAAAAGGGGGAAGGTAAGGAAAGGGGATAGCAACACGTTATCACAGCGGTGGAGGCACACAAAAGGATTCAGATTCTGTACTTGGAAAATGTCAAAGTAATTGTAAAATAGGATGAAAAAAAAGAACAAGAGAGTACAGGGCCTACAGCAGCAAAACCTAAAAACGACTTGAACAGCATCCTGCAAAACTAAATGCAAATTCCAACTCTTTTGATTTTAATGTTGTGAGGTATATCTTTAAGATGGTGGGTTAATGGAAAAGATGCCTACTCAGTTTTCATCAGCCAAAATCCATGTCCCCAACCTCAGAACATTTGAACTTCGTTATCCCCAAGCAGTTGTCAAACTGTCACCTTTGCATATCCCCAGGGCAGCATAACCAAGCATTAGTTAGTTAGACTTCCACAGTCTGTAAATGTGCAGGTCCAGACAGCATATATTTTAGAGCTCTAAAGGGACAGACTCTGAATCTGTGAAAATTATCTACTGTAAATCCTATGTGTCAGAAGAAATATTTGATCTTTGAAGGGAAAAGAAAGGGAAAGAAAGAAAAGAAATGAAAAGTAGAACAGAGAGTGAGGTAGGGATATACCAACAAATTACTCTGCTGTGAAAAAATATGTAAACAGTGTTAGGACTTACTACAGAATATTTCAGATGGCACTATGGAAGTAACCAGAAATACTGTTAAATAAATATTTTTCATTAAATCTATTTATTTTTACCAAAAGAATATTGAAGAGGGAATTGATATGAAGATGTACAATAAAAGTCTAAAATCATCCATTTAAGCTACATCGAGGTACAGAAAGTAGCAAGTGACCTGACCTTGCCTCACAGCATCTTGGAAAGTCTAGAAAAAGATCTGTGCAATGTTCTCATTGTTAATTCATTAAAAAAATCACTTTGAGGGGGGAAGATAAAAGAATGTATAAAAATGTTTTGGGAGAAGATCTACTTGGAAACTACTGAGAGGCAAAAAACTGGCAGCTGATATGAGGCAGAAAGAAGAGTAACCACATCATAGGAAACAGTCTCGGAAAGAAAGAAAAGAAAAAGTTGCTTAAATTAAAAGAAATATTTATATTAACATCTGTACATTTTCCGAAGGGATTCTGTCCTATATTTGAAGTTAGATTTTTATAAGAGTAACCATTCAGCAAGTTTGCAAAATTATTCTAGTTTGCCACGTCTTGCACAACTTAGCAGAATAATTAGACACTTACAAAAATCTTGATCATATAAGCTCAAGTTTAAGACGTTCAATGTAGACTTGTTGACTCTTTTGTAGTGTTTGATTTCTGTCTGCAGCTTCTTAGGAAGGATGTGAGTATGAAAGAACTGGAGGAAATACAATGATTTCTTTTTAAAAATGTAAAAATTGTAGTGTAAGACTTCGGAGGAGATTAAAAAACGTTAAGTGCACATAGTTCAGAAGAGAGAAGACTGTGGTGATATGGTCAAGGTCTATATATATTCCTTCGAGGTAACAATATAAACCTTGGGGGACATGACTTACAGAGTTCCAGGTGAAAGTCTTAAAAATGAATGGTTTAAACTAAGGAGCAAGAGGAGGAAGAGAAATGTAAATAAGTATTTAAAAAAAGGTTTTAGATCACAAGAGTGAATAGAGAATGGAATAGGCAACCACAAGCAAGAGTAATTTGTAAAGACATATTATGCAAAATAAATTCCAGAAACCATCACCCCCTTTATTATTGCATGAATATTTCACTTATCCCGAATGTCACAAGTATAAAATAGTTTCTGGTCATCTCTGGTGATACATCTGGAGAACTCTGGACAGAACTCTGGACAGGCGCCTTGTTAAAATGCCTGCTCCCTATGATATCATCAGCAGACCAGGTGAAAGTATTCTACGTGTCCATACAGCTCAACCAAGGCCTTGCTTGTTTTTGCGTCTGTCTCACAAATGGAGTGATGAGGCCTTGAAACCTCAGGCCACTGAGACTCTTCTATGCCCAGAGAGGTGATGAGGACTATTTTGTTCACCCTTCCAGACAACAAGAGCAGTTGGGAAAGAAAGGACTATCATAAGAGGAAGACTTCCCCTGGGTGGAGGAGGATCAAGTGAGGGATCAGTTAGGTCAATTAGACATTCAGAAGTCCATGGGACCTGATGGGATACACCCGAGGGTGCTGAAGGAGCTGGCGGATGTCATTGCTGGGCCGCTCTC
>VXBO01006256.1:0-39982 GCA_013400135.1 Rhinoptilus africanus | reverse complement strand
GTTCCTGTGTAACCTGCTCTAAGGTGGCCCTGCTCTGGCAGGGGGGTTGGACTAGATGATCTACTAAGGTCCCTTCCAACCCTAGGATTCTATGATTCTATAAGGCTTCTAAAAAGTATTTCAGAGAATATAACAAACAAAACCTCTTCCTTGTCCTTTATATTTAACTATCACAAATGTGTAGGGGATTGGTCAATCAGGATAAATTTAAACTGAATGACTAAATAGAATGAATCCAAACCATGGGCTTTTGAACTGGCTTGTGATCATTCTGATCACATTTTAAGTGACGCCAGGCATAGCCCTGGTGCAAGCTAACACCCAGGCAGTGCCCGAGCTTACTTCTGAGCAGAGCAAAATGAATGTTCTGCTCTCAGTGAGCATGCTGAAGTGGTCCTCACTTTTGAAAATGGTCTCTACTTTGGGAAGAAGAAGAGAACTGAGGTATATGGATGCAGTCATTGACATTTGCTGTCAGAGCCAGAAAATGCTCCCTTGCCTGTTTCGTTTGGGGTCCAGCTGTACCCCTACCCCTTTTTCTCAGGAAAGAGTTCAGTCCCTTGTACCGTTAGAAAGCACCAACCTTTCACAGCTCTAGGAGTGTCATTGCAGTTTAATAGCAAAGGCCCTCAAAGGTGAATAGATTGCTCAGTTGAGGGCCAAATACTAGAGTTTTGACTGTGCTTTTATTTGGACTGTGCTCAGGGAAAACTACAGTTCAAAGGAGTATTTGCCGAGGGGAGGAAAAACTAAAAATATAAAACTCTTACTGTGTCCGTATTCAAACAAAACATTACGGCTGGCTTTTCCACGTTTTCTAGTTTGTTCTGCTGGAAAGATAATTTCTATTTCTGTTTAGTTCATGATGACAATTGGCATTGGTCACCTTTTAAAATTTCTAACAGTGTTTTCTCCTCTTTGTCTGTGTTCTTGAGAGAGGGTTTCTCTGTAAACATCTTAGTGACTGGTGGGGTTTTTTCCTCTTGAGGTTTGTCTTTAACATTCTTATTTTCTCTGGTTCATCAGCAAATTTTTGACAGAGGTCTGGTGATGTGCTGAGAGGTTTGCCTGGTATGTAAAGCAATATTGTCCTGCTCTCTTCTTAAACTCACTTATCCACCTGTATTATCTTTGGGTTCATATTTTGTAAGTTATTTCTGAAATGGAACAGTCTGGCCACAACACAAGGGTAGAATAACCGCATACAGCAATACGGCTCATGGTCCACAAGTGTGACTGTCACAAAACAGTGATAACAACAACAATGATAACAATAGTGATATATTTAGTGTGCAGGTGACAGTTTTCTGCTTGTGCCATGTATTCCAGGTGAGCTCAACAGGGTAAGAGCCAGTTGTAGGTGAAGATTTGTGCTGCATGTATTTCATAACAGACACTACACTATCATCACAACAACCCTATAATAACTTTCTTGGAGGGTGGGATGAAATTAATTCGTGATGTGTTTATGGTGCAATGGTGAAATGTAGCAAAGTAGACTCTACGTGCAGGAGATATATGCCCTAGAGTTCCTAACCATATGACCTTACTTTTCTCCCTTCCTGGAAAAATAATAAAGAACTCCACATGTGAGTACCAGCAGGCTATTAAGACTTGCAGTAGGTAGTATGGTGACCCAGACCACACATTAGTGTGATCACCTGGTTTGACCTTCTGGTTAATGTGACACCTCACGCAGTAATTTCAACAGTCAGCGCATGACCTCTCCTCCAGCTCTGGGATTAGGTGTCATTAGAGAGTTTCCTGACCAGTGAAGGACAGAATTCAGTAAGGACTCAGACTCAAAGCGTGAAGAGAGCAGTGATTAGCCACATGGAGTAGGCATTTTATTTCCATTCACTCTCTTTAAATAAGAACAGTTTTTAAGGCCAGTCTTGCCTTGAGGAGGCTAAAAGAGAAGAGGCCAATAATCTTTCGTGATTGTTCTTCAGGCTGTCGGAGCCTGAGCACCACAACGCCCTTATTTATTCCCTCTTTTATTTCTATCTCCATTTTATTAGCAGGTTTTCTTTTGTCTATTGCTCAGTCTTACAGAAGCTTCTTATATATGTGCTTTTCAGAAGGATGATACAAGTTAGCAGTGTCCTGGGATTCAGAAAGACCTAGCTTGTGAATGTGTCTTGACTACGACCATAGGGCTCTATAGAAGGGATTAAATATACCACACACAGATTTATGTGTTAGACTCCCTAAGAAAAGAAAGTTAATTCTGAGAAGTAGAAATCATAGTAAAGACTGAAACCTTTGCACCCAGAAAGAAGAATTATTTCCATGTCGTGATGTGGAATTACAGAGCAGAAGAAATATGTATTTTATTTTCTCCTAATGTAATGAAATCAGTATCTTTTGTAGCAACTGGCACAGTACTTAAACTGTAGTGTAATAAATTGAAAAAATTATTTTGTTGTCCAAAGCATTTTGGTAAGAATTTCTTTAACTGTCCCTCCAGTTGTCAGATTTCTTTCTGAGGTGGGGGGGGGGAAGAAGTAAACTAAACAAGAACTGTCAGTCCAAGACAATATATGAAGGTGAACAGATACTTGTTTAAAAAAAGATAAATAGGAAAAGGCCATTTTTGCCAAACTTCTCAAAAATATTATACAGCTCTTAAAGCTGGTATGTTTTAATTTACGTTGTATATAGTAGACTATAACTGGGGAGCACAAATAAAAAAGCAGTGAGGCTGGAAAGGAATTAACATAAACTTTTGGAGAAAATCTAATATTTTAAAACGTATATATTTTTCCAATGTTATTTAAATCCAAGACATTCTATTTTTCATAATTCTTCATGGTGTTTACCAATAAATATTATTTGTATATGAAGGGCTTGGAATAAATTTTTAAACCAAGTGTATTATCAGAAATGTTTCTGTGCAAGGGCTTTCAAGAAATTAGTGTCCAGATACTGCATGTTTTTTTACAATATGCTAATGATTTTTTGTGGCATTTTCCCAAGCAAACTGCTGTCACTTGTAGAAAAATTTGTGTGTCACTGGTTGAAAGTAGAAAAGTTTAGAGTGGTTCCCAATATGCAGCAGAGGCATGGAGGTATGTTCCATGGCATGGAGGTATGGTCCTCTTGGGAATGAGAACCCCACAAGTCCTTGTGCTAAATCCCTGCTTGGTTCCACCCAGCAGCAGTGAGAACTGGGAGGCATAGACTAAGTAATGAACAGCATTGTCATCCAAATGTCCCTTTGCTTCTAGAAATGATTTCTCAAGCCACAGGTCGTGAGACATTGGCAGGACCAATATTAGAGAGTAGTGGTGTCACTCTTCACCGACAAAGAAGCTGCAAGTTTCTGAGCTGGTTGAATGACAAAACCTTTGGAATTGACAGAAAGACAAAACTAAACCAACAGAGGGTGATAGAAAGAGAAAAATCTTCTTGAAGTTTTACCATTCCCCCCTCAGTAAGATTTCAGTCCCAGGCTCTGGCTTGCCGAGAGAGTTGAATCCTGTTCTGCGTGAAGGTGAGCGTGTGTGCCAGGCAATTTGCTTGAAGGTCAGCTTCTTAAATATGATCTTTAAAAAAGGGGTTTACACCTCTGCTGCAGCATGGACATTCTCTAAATCTCCGCTGCTGCTGCCTGAAGCATAAATATCAACAGGCAGAGTGCAAGCAACATATGGTGAGATTCCAGTGGAGTCATTTGTTAGCAGAGTGATTATCTTGCTTTGAGGTGGAGGTTTCTGGCAGGTTACTTTCTTTTCACCATTTTTTTCCTTCCCTTTGTACTCTAGCATACTAACAAAAAAAAAAACCTGCTGAGTTTCTATCTAACATCAGGAATGGATAAAATATCCTCACTAAAACCAAGCGTCACTTCTCAAGATTGATAATGCTTGTAAGAATTAAAAAAGCTGTAAGCCTGAAGGCCAAACTGTGCTCTCAGCTAATCCTTTGGAAGCATCAGCACTTGGGTTTTGAATGTTTAATTTTTTTTTTCCTAACTGCTTCACATCTACCTTGTTACTGATATCTGTTAGTTTGATTCTTTTTGTCTTGTTAGATGTCCAGAATCTGAGAGGGTGAAATGATGTGAGACAATTGTACTGCAGGAGCCACTCAGGTGTTCGCTCCTGTAAGGATACGGTCTGTCGGTATGGGTTGCATGTCACACACCTGACATATGGCAATGCTGTTTTACACCTGAAGTGTAAAAAGCTGATGGAAACAGGAGAGTTTTGCATATGACTGAGGTGTTCTTTGGGCTGAGGCTGTATACAGGGGCAAACAAAAGCTCACTTTGCTGGAACACCAAGCTCTCTGGCAAGCAGTTTATGTAGCCATGTCAGCACTAGTGGTGTGCTGGCCAAGAGGCCATGTGGGGAGGCAGGCTGTGTTTGCCTGGCTGTAATGCAGTGTTAACATAGGTTTTAGAGTGGAAATGATTCTTCTCCATCCAGCTGGAAGCAGGGACAGAACACAGAATTTCCCAAGAAGATTCACACTTTTACTGGTGATTTCTTGCTGCAGAGATGACCTTCTACTCCATGCTTTTGCTGCCAGATAACATGGTCCATGGGATCCCACATATTATTGCAGAAGGAATAATTATTTACAATAAAATCCCTTACTTGGTGCTGCAGCATGTTGTACAACCCCAGAACATTATTCCAACTCAGAAAGCTGCATTTTATTACCAATGTGTGCAATATTCACCCAGGCCCCCTTCCCCAAGCTTGTGTCCTATTTATTTCTTCTTATTATCATGAATCTCGTGTAATACTCAGGCCTCTCTTCATAAAAATAGCCAACCTTCCTGTACCACACCTTATCTGCTTCATTATCTGAATTTGATAGTCTTGTAAGATGTTCGTCTTTTTATAAGTACTTTGCTGACACAGAGGTTAAGTTCTTCATGTTCTTAAATTCTTCACATGAAAATCAGCTACAGGTTCTCCTTATCTTCGGATGTAGGAGATGCTGATAAAGCGGAAAGTCCCAGCACTGATTTAAAGGACCCTCCTGGCCATGGAATGTCCTTTTTCTTTCCAGGAGGCAAATTTAGAAAATCACAATAAATTATAGTTTTTAGTTTCATTCCCATCTAGCAAAGCTTTATTAGCTATAATACAAATGGAACCTAGTCTGGTTTTTTGGAGCACCACTCTAATTTCTTATATAGATATAAATTTTATAATAGCATGTTAGAGATAGCTTTAGCAATATTTTTTATAGAACAAGTAATTTTATGTGTGCTTCAACACCTTTGCACATCTAGTCCTTTTAAAGTGCGCTAAAGCTCTTCACTTTACTCCATTAAGCTGGTATTTCACATCTCAAACTGTGCTCCAGGATGACACTACTGCTATTTAGAATAATCTGTATCCACGTAAGAAAAGGCAGGCTGAAACAGTAGCAAAAAATCTATTTTCCAGTCTGCATTGCAGGTCTCTAATGCCTGCTACAGAGCTCTTCTTCGCTCTGGAGTCCTAATGCCTTTGGTAGAAATTGTGTATGAGTGAGAAATAAGCCGATGAGCAGATACATGCACTGCAGACAAGAGGAGTTGAAATTTGGCCATTTTTATAAGCTTGTGCAGCGAAGCTGATGCTGCCGTACTTGCTCTTCTTTTCTCTATTAATTGTAGATTAAATCAGTGATCAGTTCCACATGGGAAGGTGCAAGTTAATTTTTCTTGTTACCTTTTGTGGTTTTCATGCAGGCTTTCATGTGAGGATTCTTATGCAGAAGAGTTTACAGGATTAAGGTCTAAGTTAAGGACAGGGAAATATTAAAATGCATTTTTAATATTACAGAACAACAACAACAACAAAATCAGTTCCTTATTCTCTGATAGTGATGTGTCAAAAGGTATGTCTATGTAAATCTACACACACACGTGTTCATGCGGGTTTATTTACAGCAGTGGCTCCACACGCATTAAAAAGAATTAAAGACATTAATTCAATAAATACCTTTTAATATGAGAGTAGAGAAAAAAATCTTCTATTAAAAGTAGTTAGAGAGTGAGAAATAGAGGAACTATCCATTAAATACTAAAACAATTTCCAGGATGACTATGAATTTGGGCTGTGTAAATGTTGCATTTTTCTGTTACTGCTAAAATGTATTTGGAATAATCATTTGATGTATTCATGAATCACTGCAAAAGACTTCTGTGTAAAGTTATGTTTGTGTGTATATGCAGATATTTACATATACACACATATGCACATATTTAAAAACCTAGGTGGTCTGTTTAAAACTGCTGTGAAAATAATAACATCTCCTGTGTGCTTTTTTTTGTGTTAGTGAAAGTTAAATTTCAAAGTAATCTATAATTTTCCTGCATATAATTGCATTACACTCAAAAGATCTATGAAAAAAGCAATTGTAAGAAGTACTTTACAATTTATAATGAGCCACTCTTCTGCTGAAGTCTTATATCCAGTGGCCAGTGTCCTACATCATCTTAAGTGCAGATGTGATCCATCACTATAAATTATCCTAAAGTACATATAAAACATCCCCTAACCGTCTTACTTATGTACAAGAGGCTGCCCTGCATGACCATGCTTTCACTTGCAGGACCAGTTTCTGCTGAATGTTAAAAACCAACTTATCAATGCACCGTTTAGTTAATTCTGCATCAGAAACAACCTAGGAGAGTATCTGGCCAGTTTCAACCCAAAGGATGTTGATCAATGCAGCGAGAGGTACAAATCAGTCCAGCTACAGCAGGAGCTTCCTGGGGGCATCTTCAGGACTGGTCAAAATTCCCACTTGGAAAGCTCCTCTGCCAGTTAGTGACTTTGCTGTGGAGGTGGCTGGGATTCAATCATTTACCTTGGCCAAAGTAAATCTTTCGTGTCAGATCAGCCTATGGGCTCATCTCTGCAGGAATTCCTGGCCGGCTCAGGGAATTAATGGCCCAAGCACACTGGATTTGCACACAGGCACAGCTCTGATGCCCAAGTACACCACAGCTATAACTCCAGGAACTGGTTTGAAACTCACCCTGTATCCCACTCATTCTGTAAGCTCCATCGCTCTTGCCCGTGTTCTCAGGAGTGGTGAGGCTGCACCTGGAGTACGGCACATGTTTCAGGCATCTCAGTTCAAGGAAGATGTTGAGAAAGGAAAGGAATCTAAGGATAATGTATTTTCAACACATAACGGCTGATAAAAATAACAAATTAGCCATCTTTATAAATAACTACATAAATACCTACATAAATGAACTTTCCCTTTTAGATTGGTAATAAGTAATAAGAAAATGAGGGGGGGGAGGGCCATCTGTCGTTCCGATTGGACAATTCGGCCAAAACCACGACAGTTGTGAAATTATTTTCATAGTGCTTGATGCATTGACAAAGTAGGTAATGCACCTTCCTCCCCAACGATCCTGAGTACCTCAGAACTACACAGCAATTCTTGCACTTGAGACAAACCTTTCTGATCCTTTGTGCTTTTCCCAGAAGTTGAATGCATTTTGATTTAGTTGGGATTTGATGGAATGATTGCAGTGAAGGCCATCGTTATGAAAATGAGTGATAAAAAGATAAAATGAGCATAAAAATAAAATCTTTATGTTCCAAACTATTTTGCAGTGGTCTCAGTTTAAAAAAAAAATAAATTCTTTATTAATCAAGAAGGAGTAGCATTGGAAATTCTGGTGACTGTGAGAAAGGGAACATAAATATTATTGCAAAGGCTTACTAAGTTTAGCTGTAGGTTCTGGTGCGTTTAGCATTTTAGTTCAGATCAGGAATGTACACAATGGATTCACACTGCAGAGTGATCTTGGCGCCCACAAATTTTATTCCAGGTGAAAATTAACTGGAAGTTGTGGTTCAAGAACACGAGCAATGCTAACTGCTCACAGGCATTGAGTCCACAGGACCAAAATGCAATGAAGTCCAAAGGAAAATGCCCCAAGTGCACCTGGTTTGGGCATTTGTTCCTCAGCATAACTGCTTTGCTGCCCAGGTTTGCTCCTGCTTGTGTTTGCTAATATGAACACAGCTTCTGTTTCAGTGATGTGTTTCAGGACATTTTCTAACTGCATGCAGTTTTCCTGGGAAAAATCCTGACATTACTGAAGCCAGTGAACATTCTGAAAGTGATGAAAATACCCATCAAAGTTTCATAGTTTTTTCTTTCTCCACCCCTTTACTTTGTATTTCTTTGGGATTGTTATGATTTGAAGAGATTTCTCATTTTATATCAGACACTTGCTGTTTGCAGAGGAGCAAGCCCGCAATAAAGAGGGAAAAAGGCAAGTCCCCTGAAGTCTTTTCTTTCATTACTTCATTATTCCACTCCCCTGTCCATTCTTAAAGTATGAATTTTTCATTGTGGTACAGTAACTTGAGCTCATCAAATTCCCCGAAAGAATTTCAAGTAGAAGCTGCAATTACTGTTGTTCAGATGCTTCCAGCATGTCATGCTCCATATTTACGGATGCTATTACTTCCTGCTGTAAGGTTTTCACTCTGGTGTAAGGAATTTTGGCTGCTTATTGCTAACATCCAAACACCACGTTGAACATTTTAGGTATGTGCTGTGATTTTCCTCAAGCTGTTTCTTTATTAAGTGGTGCAATTTTAATGTGTTGGTGTCATGAGTTAGAATGGCTTTTTACTTAAAGTAGTTGATTATATAGAGCCATGGAAGTAATCGTGATTGTGAAGATGTGAAGACATATAAAAGTGGAGAGACAGTGGAAATATTTTATAGCTGTTCAGCATCTTTTGGAAACAGAGCTATGTGGAAAAAAATGACACTACAGACAACACAGAAATGATACGCTTTCCTTCGGCAAACAGCTTTGTGTTTCTCTAGTATCAGGGTTAGGGGTTTTTTTCTAATTCTTCCTCCTTTCACTTTGTTCAAAACAGTTTTTAGGGAGGATGAAAGTGGTCAGATTTTGCCTGGAGCACATGTGTAAATTTGCCTTAACCTTTTCAAAATGATTTTTTAAAAACCAAAAATAACTCCTCGAAATACCTACTGAGAGCTATTTTTTTTTTTTCTGCTTAGATAGGCTTCATTGAGTTCAGTGAAAAGAATCATGTTATTTAAGACCTTAGACAGTGAAATTATTTGCAGTAAGAATTTTACTGAATTAATAGAATTTAGCTGAAAGGAACATGTCACAGCATCCATTTTTTCTTGACTTAAGGCTAAAAAACAGTGTTACACGAGTCTGAAAAATACTAAGTCTACTGTATTCATGTCTCTTAAGTAATGGGAGCTTGAGAACATGGCTGATTAAGCAGTTCAACACTTAACTATCAAGTAGGTTTCCACAGCCATGGAAGTGACTTTCAAAGGACAAACTGAAGTCTACACAGACACATCTGTAGTATATGTGCAGACCAAGAAATATCCAAATAGGCAGCTGAAAATACATAGCACAAATAAAACATGTGCTGTTTGCTAGTAACTGGAGCTTGAGAGTATATTTAGCATATGGCTAAAACAATAAACTAAATGGTATGTATATGGTAGAAGATGAGAACTACTGGAAGAATGCATGAGCTAATGCATGAGGAACTTGGTAAATGTATGTAAAATAGAGGCCTAGTTTGGATTCTTTGGATTCTAGCTATAAGACAGCTGACCTCAGCACTTTGCCAACTGTTAGGCTTGCTAGCATGGTGCCATGAATAAAAAAAAGCCCTGGGTGAGAAATCCAGTATCAAATGCTAGGCTGTGCAAGGTGAATAATATGTCCCTAGAGAAGGTGTGAGTAGACACAGCTCTGGAGGAATCAGTTGTGACCAGTCCATGAGACCCTCTGTCCTGGAGTGCCTAAAGGTGACGTGACACCTCGGGAAGTTAAGAGAGCTGGTTGTCCCTCAGTGGTTGTCCCATGCTTGTGGGAGAGGCAAGCTTGGAAAAGAGCAAGTAGCACCTCCCTTACTCCAGTATCAGGCAGCTTTAGAAAGAAATTATGTTTTGTCATTTAAGTATAGCCACATACCGAGCTGTTTGCTGGCGTTTCTTTTGAAATGTTAAATGCCTTGCTGGTTAATATCAGTTTTTCACAATGGAAAAGTAGTAGGACTTGGTTTCTGTATCGCCATGTCATTCTTATTCTGGAGGCTGCTAAAAGAAATCAATTTAGTGTAAAGGTAGTGCAAAGTAATTTAGAATGAGATACTGATTTTACTGCATCAAATGAGCGCTGAGGATTTGAGTGGATGTGAAGAGGTACAACTGCTCTCGAAGGTTTTGCTTCCTGCTTCTCTCTGAATATTAGGGGGTTGGAGAGGCTAGGAATTTGTGGGACCAGAGATATTTCTGCTCACACTTTCTTGCCCAACAGTCTAGTGAACTCTTGTCAAGGATGATGATTCTTTTCATGGTTCTGCCATGATTTCTTTTATGATTCCGCAGGTCACTTGTAATTTGTTTAGCCTTTCAGGAAATACCAATTTGGAGCATGTAGTGTTGATAAAAGGCCAATAAGCATAACAAAGGGGGTGGTCCCTTTTACTTGTCCAGATGACTGATAACAAATAAAAGGTCAGCTTCACATTTCATAGGTCACTTACTTTTTTTCTTGTGGGAACAAAGTCAATCTGCCCACTTTCCCTCCCCAAGACCACTACCAATGGACTGTGTGAATGATAATGTGACTCTTCTTGTGCTGACACGCTTTTTGGATTGGTGTTTGAAAGGAAATGGAAAAAGTCAAAAGTCAATGCACTAAATGTGCACTTGCTAAAGGAAATATGACTTTAGGCGGAGCAAGAGACAATTTCAAAGTATCCCATCAGAGGTGGAGAAGAGAGAATACTGCAATCTCACCGTGACAGTGAATAGCAACAGGTTTTACAGTTTACTAGTCCAGAACATGCTACTTGATTATTTTGCATTTATCAGTTGTGAAGGGTATGGTAACCGAGCTGCCAATGCCTTGCTTGTATAGGAAAGCATACAGCCATCAGATACTTTTACAGTACGTTTTACAGCACATTTTCAAGATCTCATTATGTTGTATTCTATAAAAAAGTGTATGGAAGAAACCCTTGTATTGTGATATTGAAGTTTACATACACAGACGTTCCATCTCAACTAACACTGTGTACTTAAGATGTAGATATCCATATCTTACCCCATTGTTAAGATTTAATTACTTTTATGCATAAATGTATTACTCCCTTCTTCTTTAGCCTTTTCACATGGCACATCATTGGTTTGCCTCCATTTTGTTTTATTGTATCAAGAACTGGTTTTAGCTGTCTCAATAAAGGATTTCTACAGAGCTGAACAACATGACAATAGACCTGTACTGTGTGTGCATCAGTGTTTCTTCTGGTGTCTGATACTAGTGCTGGTTTTGTACTGGAAATGAGGAGAAGCTAGTGTTTTATGATGAGTGCTTATTATAAACCACAGTTTAGAAATATCTGATTTGGTGTTTGGAGTGTAAGCAATTTATTCAGAGAAACAGAAGAACTATAAAAGATTTATACACAATTAGGAGTTTAACTTGAGTAGAAATGTCAACATTTTTCTCCCCAAATGCTCTTCCCTGAAAGTACTCTCCTGTTTCCCTTGGAGAATATACAGTAGCCTACATAAATCAAAGTATTAAGTTGATAAAATATTAAACACAAATTCTAAACTTTCATTAAAGTGGTCTGTTACCTTTGTAAGACTGAAAGCTATCTCATCCTTCTTATCTAAAGTATCATCAGTTGTACTGCAGGCAACAGATCTCACATAGCACTGAACTCTCGCATTTTAAATGAAAAGAGATTATGTTTCAGCGACATGCTTAGAAAGGGGTATAAATGGATCAGATTTTGATTGTGCTACTTTGTTGTGAGCTAAGGGCCTTTTAAACATCAGTTGATCTCAGAATGCTTTCCAGATAGCCTTCAGCAATCATGATTGCTAGCAGAAAAAAAATGACCTGCTAATTCTTCAAATGGAGGCGGTCAGATGTCTCTGTCTTTGTTTGCTTTCTTCTACTTTCCTCTATACCCACATAGATCAGGTGGTTGTAGATGTGGTAGACTGGTCTATTCTCAAACTCCCACTTGAATTTAAGGGGGGAGATTTTCTTGAGAGAGGCAGATTGACAATTTAGTGAATGAATGTATTCTTTTGCAAAACAATTATGGGGTTTCAGACCCTTGTGAAAGCTCCTGTACCATTTACCCAGTGATACAGCCCGTGGGTGCAGCTCAGAAAGCCCAGTCCAGGCACTTGAGTTCCCCACCCAGTCACTGGTAAGAGCCAGAGAGTTCCAAAGAGGCAATTTAGAAAATCTACAGTGAAAACCTAAAGCAGATCACACAAATACCCCTCAAACTGTCTTTAATGTAATGGAGGCTGAGTACACAGACCCTTTAGGCATTGAAACATATCTCAGCCTTGTACTGGAAAAACATTCAGAGACTTCATTTGTACTCCCAGGCACTAAGCACTGTGTAAAGTTACAGTAAAGATATGGTCCCTATCTATAGAGTTAATCATGTAACAGAACATTAAAGGTGTATGAGTCAAACAAACCACTCATAATTAGTGCCATATAAACATACTTTGACTGTCTGTACATGAAGTACCTGCCTGTTACTGCTGCTTAACTTTCAGACAACAAGATTAGTTAAGGGGTTTGTTGCCTCTGCTAATACTCAAAGGGCCGTTGTAAGCTCTCTCAAATAACCCAGATAAAGCCAAGGTAAATAAATTAAAATTATTCTGAATATCACATTTAAGCATAAATACATTTCAAACCACACTCTTGAGTTCGAGGCCTGTTTCATGATTTCTGAACAATTTTTTACTAAATTGTCAACCCACCGCTCTCAAAATCCCCCTCTTAAATTCAAGTGAGAGTTAGAGAAGGGACCAGTCTACCACAAAGGCAGTCCTTTAACAGCCTCTTAAATAGACGAGAGATTAGTGAAGATGATTGAGGGAGGGAAATACAACTATTTGTATTCACAAAAGACTCAGCTCTGTGAAACTTACTTCTGGGCACATGGAGATGGCTTAGAGGATGTTGATAAAGTTGTGATCACTCAAATCACACTTAAGAATCTGGTCCTGTTTGGATCCCATCTGCTATATTAGTCTAATATACTGCCTGTAATCCATAGAGAGAGACCTTCTAAGGCAGCTCTGAAGCATTAATCATTAATTAGGATGTAAGAGATGGTCAATGGTATTACATTTAAAGCTGGCTTCATGGTCGCAGTGTAACAAATCAGTTTTTATCTGGAGAAAATCGACCTTTATTTTGTGCAATCTAACCAGAATCTTTGACAAAATTTGGATAATGGGTTAGTGCTTGTTGCAGGCAATTTTATTTGACTTACACATGCTGTGTAAGGGGTTTCAGGTACTACTAACCCATTGGAAGTACCTCTGCATGAGAGAGTACTTTGAAATAAGCAAATGGCACATACCTTCCCATGCTGTGAAGTTTATTTTAACATGCATGCAATGGAACAGGCAAGAAAGAACTTTGGTATAGAAACTACTAGCTTAACACATCAGATGCAGACAAAAACAAGAAGAAAATTATGAAAAATATGCTTATGAAGAAGAAAGTTGTACAGATTGTGACACGTAGTGAATGAGTGTCTGCAAAGGTATGGCTCTACTGTTTCAGAACTATCTTTGTGGTGAACACAAGAGCACAGTTGTGCTAAAGTTTTTGCCTTCTCTTCCATCTGGGGAATGTTACATATTCAGAGCTGTTGAGGCATTTAATGTATTCTTGGAATCTGGTATGTTGTCACAGCAAATTGTGTTACGGTCATGACAATGAAGAGAAATGCAGAAACTGCACCTACTTTAAAAGGCTCCTTCATCTTTCTCTAATGATATCGACAGCCTTTTCACTGAGCAATTTGGAAACTGTCTAGGGTAGCATTTTATAAATAAAATACAACTTAAAAAAAAAAAGTTGGAATGCTCTCGTTCACAGAGATTTATCTAAATTAAGCAATTCAGTCTTTTAGTTTGTCCTTTTGCAGTATAAGAGCAGTCCCTTCACTCCCACTTTCTGTCCCTGCCAGCTACTGCTCTCTTCTACTTACTGACACCCATCAAGGCCTAAATAAATGTGGCATGACCCTCCAGAGTTGCCATTTTGCCCTGCTCTCCAGGCTCTTCCTTATTTTCCTCTTTTCTGTTGCCTGAATACTTCAAATCTGTGCCTTTTAAATAGTCTTTAGTTACTTCCGATAGCCCAGGTTGGAACCAAGGCACCTCTTGTCACAGTGCAGCTCACAGCATAGGGAGAGGCAGCCTGAACTGGAGAGTGGCTTGTGTTCTTTGCATGATCAGATTCAGATTACCGGCATTTCTATTGGAACACCCTTCTTTTTCTTTCTTCTTTTTTTTTTTTCCCTTAAAAAAAAAACAAAATGAGGAAATCAATCCTTTCCTAGATCAGTATCGGTGGGTCTGCAATTGCATATTAAACTGTTGGTAGTGCACTCCTTTCAGAACAGCTGTCACCACCGCTCTGGATTAACACTTTTCTTAATTAAATACTATTTATGACTCTGTAACTTAAACCCCCAGTACTTTATACTGGGAAATGGAAACAGAGAAGGAGGTTCTGGAAAAGGAAATGGAATGTACTCTTGTGATTTATCTATTTTGCATAACACAGAGGGGCATTACTTTAGTAATTGACCTTTTTTTTTCTCTGCTCACTGTAATGACTGCTAGAGATACTGATTTAATCAACCAACCATGCAAGTGCAATGATTGTGAATCAGATCGTTGTGAAGCAAACAAATGTTTCACAGCAAATTGCCAAGGGATACCAGCTACCCTGATCTGTTTTTTTCTCAAATAGATTGTCTTCTAAGCAGCTGCCTCATAAAAAGCCATTGCCATGTATGGACCTTTAATCAAAATGTCACTAAATCTTGTGTTCTGATATGCTTCATTTGAAACACATCCAATGCTCTTATTTATTAAATTGTCCGGCGTCGACTCCAGCCACCGTTAACCCTAGTAAACAAAGATGGATGAGGGAGTGACAAAAAGCTTGTGTCAGAGCTGAGATCAGTTGTGTGTGTGTGATGTCTTGATCTATTTGTACATCCCTCTCAGGGACCATCAGGCAATTAAGCTCACCCATTCCAAACACAGCCCTTTCTGTACGCTCTGATTTGATAGGGGAATGGGTAATTCCTGGTAATGACTACTACATCTGTTCAATTATATTGTGTTGTATTGATGCTTCATTAGAGAATGTGTTGAAATTGGGGAAGGGGACAAGGGGAAGGGGAGGGTTGGCTCCCAAGTAAATGTCAGAGACTTTCTTCATATCCTGTCTTTTTAATGTGCATTGAATGCACTGACAGGCATTGTGGCCTCTCGACCTTAGAGCATTTACCCCAGCCTGAGAAAGGAGAGCGAAGCCTCTTTGAGAAGGCATTGTTTTAAAGCTGAATTGCATTTAATGTCATTCTTGTTCAGCTTCGCTGTGAACTGACCCTTACAGCCCTTTGGCCCCTGTGCGCGGTTGGAAACCATCTCTGTGCCTGAGCTTTCTGAATCAAACACTTGCCATCTCATCAAACAGGCTTTCAAAAGTGAAGCCCAAACATCATGAGCACGTACTCTTATTTTTCTAAAGGTTTATGGAAGTGATTTGTGAGCTATCTGTAAGAATTCTTTTTCTTTTAAAGAATGAAGCTGAGACTTTCATATCACTCCAATAATGACATTTAGCATTATCCTTCAATCTCCAGTTTCTGCAGATTTAAGAAAAATATTATATATCACTATTGGAGGATTACAACAGAAATAAAAGACCTGCACAGCTGTTCATGACTGAATTGGCATGTGAAGCTTGACACTAGCCATTTCAAAAGGTTAATTTTGTAAAGTGGAAGACTGAAATATGGTTTTGGTTGCTGCTGGGTCTTTATAGGGTAATTGCATTGATTTTTTTCTGGTAGTTTACAGTATGCTAGCGCCTCTAATATACAGCTGGTCTGTCTCGTACCCTGGAGAATCTTAGTCATGATTTTAATGTACCTAAGGTCCACCTGCACCAGCCTGTGCAGGCACTGTCCCCATCCTGTGCTCAGGAGTCCTGACCTCCCCTAGGCTGGCTCACGCACAAAGGGGTCATAGATTTGGACCTCACATTTTAATGGACAGTTTTCAAAACTGTTTTCAAGACAGAAAACTGCAGTGTGTGTAGGAACAGATTGCTAACCTCTTGAAGAGGAACAAAAGAACACATTGATTATCTTCTCATATACTATTATCCTTTTCAAATAGCCATTAATATGCATTTGCATCCCAGGAACCACCACACGCCAGCTGCGCCTTTAGCAAAAACTCAGTGTAATTCAGCGCGACTTCGTGAAATTGAAAGAATTTTAAGACAGCATGGCTATGCTAATTTTGATGCTAATTTCTGTAGAAACTTAATATTCTGTGCCAGTCTTTTGCTTGTACAATAATCTCTGCTTTGCATCTTTTGCGTCTTTTGTCGTGATATTTTACTTTTTGTTTTAAATGGCAGAACTGAATGCAGATAGTGCCTACATTTCAGAACACGGAGCCTATTTAGGTCTTTCCAAAAAAATGTCTCTTCATTACTAGAAATGCTATTACTGCACATGCCACAGCAGTGGCACTTTAAGGAGGTGACAGCTTTGCACATTGGAAGTCAGGCTTTGAAATGAAGAATATATTTGCAAATGAAACAGCTGATTAATTTGGGTGTGCAGCTTACAATTAATATTCTTTGGAGTACATTGTATAACAAAAATTTCTTAAAACATATAATAATTTGAAAAAACCATCGTAAATTAGAAGAAGAATATTATTACATTGATGGAGTACAGCTGGAGTCACTTTTTTTTTTTTTTTTTTTCTCTTAGACTACCTGGGTTTATTAGAAGGTGGCATTCTGCTGTCTGGTATAATAGATGTTTTATTTATGAATCCTTGTCATTATTAAACAAAGAGGGATCAACACCACAGAAAACTGCATTTTAAAGGAGGTTATAAAATCTGAAGCTTGCTAGTAAAGAGCTGAGTTGTGTAAAAAAACCCTGCCTTTTTTTTGTCAACCTTTGTTGCTTTTTTTCAGTGTTTAAATGATCATAGAATATTTTCAAAGTGAGTTGCGTTGTAAATGTCCTACCTCAAACAGCAGATCAAACTAATCACACACTTTAAGGATATCCACTACACTGAGATTTACTTTTCAATTATTTTTTTTGACATCCTTTTTCATTTTGGAAGGCATTATACCATTAGCAGATTTACCGTGTAATATAAAACCATCAAAAAATAGCAGTGTTTACTTTGCATAGGGACCAGCTTCTAATCCAGGTTCCATTGCTTCAGTACTGGAATGACTTTAGCAATGTGTGTGAGATTCAGTTTCAGTCTCTTTTTTGCCAAACTGAATGTATGATTTTAGTGGAGTATCTGTGTTTGTATTATGTATTAATATGGAACCTACAGGAAGGATGGGGAGGGACTCTTTATCAGGGAGTGTAATGATAGGACACGAGGTAACAGCTTCAAACTGAAAGAGAGTAGATTTAGATTGGATATAAGGAAGAAATTCTTTACTGTGAGGGTGGTGAGGTGCTGGAACAGGTTGCCCAGGGAGGCTGTGGATGCCCCATCCCTTTAAGTCTCCATGACCAGGCTGGATGGGGCTTTGAGCAGCGTGGTCTAGTGGGAGGTGTCCCTGCCCATGGCAGGGAGGTTGGAACTGAATGACCTTTAAGGTCCCTTCCAACCCAAATCATTCTATGATTATATGATTAATGAACTTAGTCCAGAGTGCATTGGACACTCTTTAAATATGAGTTACCACAGGTGAAACAAAGAGTGGATGAGAGGGATTTTAGGTTCTATTCTGCTGGAACTCCCTTGGATGCAAATACACCCAGGTCTCTCCGGAGGCTGCTCCTCCACAAAACATTCAAGTCCAGGTTGGATGGGCCTTTGAGCAACTTTATCTAGTTAAGGATGTCGAAGATGTCCCTGCTCATTGCAGGAGGGCTGGACTAGTTGGCCTTTAAAGGTTCCTTCCAACCCAAACTATTCTATTTGACCCTATCATTCTATGATCTATATGCTAGGCCACATGTTAGACCATTGCAATTTAAAACCAAATGTTTGTGTTTCATCTAGTACAGATTAGAAACCAATTAGGGGTTCTTCATTTTGGATTTATATTTCTCAGTCACAGAAGTGGTAACTAGATTTTGAGTGTTTGATTGTTTTTTTCAGTGCTAAGCAATAAATGGTACTAGATGTATATCTCATTGTAAAAGCCTTTAATGAAACATATCTGAGGATTACTGACAGCCATTTGAGCTGAAAATTTGTTGTGTCTTCTCTGTTAAACTGTTTTAGCACTATAATCTTTGATAATTAAAACATAATAATTTTTAAGGAGTTCTTTTTACAGCTCATGGTGATTTTGCAGCTGATTCTATTTGCCAGGCTTACATTAAAGATTGATCTTAAATTATTAAATCATATTTTGTGCAACAGTAATTTCCATTAGAGGGTATTTTTCATGTTATTTGCTAGGAAGCTTCAGACTCCAAAGGAACACTTTTGGCAAAGTGAAGGGAAATATTTGTGAAGCAGAAGCTGTAATTATGAACATGTGTGGCTAAACACCTGTCAGCCACTTGGTTTATACTGAACCAGCATATGAAATAACATGACCATGCCCCGATCCTGGCTCTTGACAGTGAACACTATATTTAAGGAATTACTTGGTCAGTCCTGTTTAACATCTGGATGCTTTAGGGAATCTACCACACTCTTATTAAAGTGATAAGTGCAATTATGGATGAAGAACTGAACTGAAACATGAGGAGAGGGTATTTCAGTGGGAGTGACCAGCAGGGAGTGGGTCCAGCCACTGAGTCAGAGGGTGCTGTTCCCAGATCCATCCTTGAAGTCTTCTGATGGGGATATTTAGGCAAGGTTTTGCTGGAAGGTGATGGCAAAATAGCCAATCAACTGCGCTCTGGGGCTACAAAAGAGATGTTGGGGTGAAGGAGTTAGTTGGGCCTAGAAGTTCTCGGTGAGGATGAAGAAAGGTTTCTGCTTTTCTACACACTGGAACAAACACTGAGCAGCTCACAAAGCCATCCACAGGCGACCATTTCCATCCTGGAACCTGCCACTGGGACTCAATATTAAGAAGGAAACCATTTGTCAGGACACAGGCAGCCATTGATGTGTGACAGTCCTGCCCTTCACTTGCCAAGGTCCTCGAAGTCAGTGGTGGAACTTAAATCTCCTGAGCTGCTGGCCAAATTAGGAGGCCATTCCTTCTCCTTCTGTCAGTACCAGTGCTGCATCGCTGGGTTGCTAGTGCCCTATTTATTTGTGGTATACAGGGGTTCCTTGAAAGAGCAGTTGGTAGAGCGGTCATTAGGAAACGCTCCTGCATGCTTGCTCTGTGAAGGCTATGATGAGTAACTATATAGAAGGGGAGTATTTGGAAAAAGGTTGGAAAATCATAATGGATGGCTTAAACATGTGAAATAAGAGCTTAAAAATCCCAAGTCTAAACATGAAAATGTCTGCTACTAAAAATCAAGCCTATCCTAAAGAGTTTTCTGTCTACATTGACTCTTTCTGCAGAATGACAGATATGACACAGAAGTTATGTCTTACTCCCCAAACATTTCAATTTGACAAATGTAAAAGAACTATTCGAAGCAAGGATTTTACATTTTGAAAGCAAGAAAGAGCAAGAGGGTCCCTCTGGCCATGGCTATTGGGACTGTCTTATATCTGGAAAGTCCTTGCAGAGTACACGGACAGCAGCTTTGGACAGATAAGACAGTCAGTGAGGGCAAAGAAAAAAAGTACTATTTTTTCATCTTCTTGCCAACAGAGGAAATGTCTTTGCCTATGAAGTAGATGATACGTTTTATGCATCCATTTGCATGCACAGAGATAGCATAACTCCCCTATTTTCCTCACTCGGTGCAGTAGCTAAATGTCATGAATTAATCTGTGCTTTGCTTTTATTATATAAAAGTTCTTCCAAACATTTATACAAAATTGAGTGATACATTTTTCAACAGATAGCTGGCGGTGGATATACACGCCTGTATCAATATCACATTGGAATAAAGTGGGATCTCCCAACACTTGCAGCACACCCCCCTTTTCACTTAAATTTCTGAATCCTTGACTTCTTTGCAAATTGTTATTTAGTATCTATAGTTTTTATACTATACTTGTAAGCTGTAGTCCATTTGTCCTTTGCGTAGTCCATTAGCAAATTTCCAAACAACAGAAAGAGGAGTACTGGGGGGCTGTAAACCACCCTGGGGGGTTCATAACCATCAAAGTTATAGAACGAGCTCAGCATGTCTCAAGATGATGAATTTAAATCTCCTCCTCTCTGTGGCATCTAATTGGACTGTTACAAATCCTATAATAAGATGTGGAAAATTCACAAATGCTTATATGGATGACTTTGCAGTATTTTTATTTTTTTTTTTACACATCACATCTAAATTATATAACCCTATTTTATCCGCTTTCTAGCTATGCAGTGGAGACTCAAGAGCTTGATTGGATAACCAAGATTTTAGTGATCTTTGCATTAGTCTTTCCGCACCCAACCCTTTTCTTTCCCTGATTTAGAATCAGTGGGATTTTAGCACACTATGACAGTTTGTTCAGCATTTCACAAAACATGCTTTTATTACTCCTTCCAAAGTCTGGTTCTCTATAAATCTATCCATCCACCCACGTACCTGAAATATGAGTACTGTCAACTTAATAGGTCATCAAAATATATAGTGGTATTAAAACTCAGTAGTTTTGCAGTTGGTGGTCTAAATGCAGCAACACGGGTAATTTCTGGGTAGAAGGTGAGTAATTCCATTGGAACATATGTTCTTCTTTCACATGCCTTCTATAAACTACAATAACAGTTTCTGTTTGCCCATTGGTGTTGCCTAAGAGGGAAAAAAATGGTTGAGAACCCAGCTTTTGTAATACTTTTGTAGCCATTCCCCTCTCCTTCACAGACAGCAAATCTTCGAAAAAGCATCTGATCCTGAAAGTGAAGGTTTTTCTGAGCAAGAAAATGGAGTGGGGTTAGTTTGAAAGAATATATCAAGGCTTGCTCTCTCATCGTTTCTGAGTCTAATCTCATTTTTCTTCATTTTCCAAACACTACTTTTCTACTGAATTTGGAGCAATGTGTTATACAGCTTTCTTTTTTTCCTTTTTGATAATCTAAGAAACATTTGCTTACTTTAAAAACACTTCTTCCTCTTGTTACTTACAGCTTTCATTACTTGAATTGTTGACAATTTTGTATGCAAGAACTACTGGGAAACTTAAGCAAAATGTAATCTTAATAGAGGAGAGCTGGATATGGCTCTCCAACATACCAAGTGACTTCAATTGGCAGAGTTGAGTTCTACGCCTACCTCTTTAGATTATAAGACATTTTCCAAGCAGAAGTCAGCTAATGGACCTCAAATTAGTATGAGTGGTCTCTAAAGCTATGACATATAATTACATTAATCTACTTCCCTTGAAGTCAGCAGAAAAAAAATTGCATCAGTTTCAGCAGGAAAAAGGTTATAGCCAGGCTGCCCTACATCTAGATCTCTTGGTCTCTTTTACCCTTGTAATTAAGCAGTGTTCTGTACATGGGTTTAACATAAAAATAGGATTTAATGAAGTTAAAAGAAAGATTTCCTAGGCGGCACCTATTATATTAAATTCTGCTCGGAGCTTGACTAGGGGTGTTCCTGTGAAAATCGACTGACTTTAGGAAATACAATTGTCTTACTTAAAAAAAGAAGGAAAAAAAGGGAAAAAAAAGAAAAAAGGTAAAAGAAAACAAGAAAAGAATACTTTCTGTGCTGTCAAAGTAGCTGCTAATGCTGTGTTGGTTAATAGTATAATGTGGATGGACAACTCTGGAGTGTTCTGGCTGCTCCTTCATCAATCTGATCCCAGACCAGGCGACAGCAGCAGGGTTGTACCTTCTAATTCCCCGGTAAATGACCTGTGTCTGTCTGTCTTTAATCAGACAGTCTCCTTCATCATTCAAATCACTTAGAAGTTGCTGCAGAAAGGCATGTACTCACTCCTTTTGTCTAGTCATTGCTTGATATTGGGAAAACCGGTGTGCGGGAGAAGGGGGTTAAAATCAATTGTATGGCAAAATGTAATCACCTTTCAGTGGAACATCCATTGCAATGTTCATGCGAAGCTAATAACTATAAGAACAAACTAACCTTTTATACAGGCTTTCTGTTGGTGCCCTTTGCAGAAAAAAAATAGCTGCTGCTTCTTTAAGTCATGGGAGCTCAAGTTTGCTGTGACAGCTTTCCAATCGTTAAATAAACTCTGACCATGAGCAGCTGTCAGACAGATATTGCACTACAGGCTGCAGTTAAAAGGAGCACCAGACAGGCATTCCGGTGCCTAAAGGCTCTTGTTTCATTTTTTTAAAGACAAACATTAAAAAAAAAAATACAATGAGATAATATGACTAACTGAAAAAAAAAAAAAGGATTAATTTTAAACATTCTGCCAAATTTTCCTGTGATTGTGTCCATTTCTATAAAACAGTCTATGAGGAGCATGAATTATCTCAAATGGACACTTTTGTCTAGTGGCAAGATGGGAGAATTGAGCTGCAGAAATGCTGATGTCAGACCTTATAAATACGGTCTAATAATAATGAAGTTACTTAAATTCTCGTGGGAAGGAAAGAGTAATTATGCTGAGCTTCATCAGAGTTATAGAATGCCATTTTGTCATTTGTATTTTTGATAGTAATCTAGAGAAACCCTTCCTAAATTATTACTTTTTATTATGTGGGACTCTACTGTACTAGCTGCTATACAGGCAAGTAAGAAAAGGACAGTTTCCACTACAGAAGATCTAATGTTTTAAGGTAAATACATAGTCAGTACTGGAAGAAGCATTATTACTTACATTTAAGTTACAGCTGGGGAGTGAAATTGCCATTAAATTAGAATGAAGGTGGATTTCTTCCTATTCCAGCTTACCCTAACCTGCCTAAAAGTCAAACGTGTAACTTAGGTGTGCTGGAGAATGTGAACTAGGAACGAAAATTCTCCAGGGCTTCACTAGAGGCAATGTAGGAGACAGGTAGTTCAGCCGACCTGGCTAAGAGAGAATGGGTCGGCTCTGGAGATGGCTTTTTCCATGGACTGAAGCAGAAGCTTAGTTTAATTGCAAAATTAAAACACAAAAAAAAAAAAAGAAAACAAAAACTAGTCTAGGTGACTAGCTTCAAAAGGCAAGGTGTGGAGGCAGGAATTCTAGACAATATATAAGATTTATTGAAAAATCAGGAATGTTTTTGTGAGTTAAAGAGGAAAATGATTCATATTTCAATTACAAATGATAGTAGTAATAAGTAATTAATGTTTTTAAAGGTTACTTCTTCCAAAATTTTAGGTTTAACTGTCTAACTAATATATCTTCTCACCATTCCAGTTTCCTTTTAGGACAGAAAGGAATATATCCAGTAAAAATACAAAGCAGTGGGAAACGAAAAAAGTCAATTTAAAAATCAATCCTCCCTGTTCTTTTCTATCAACTCTTCTTAGAAATAACATCCAGAATTTTTATAACTGAAAAGGATCATAAAAAAATCTCAGTGTGTCCAATTATTTATTTTATGCTTTTGAAAACACTTTTGGGTAATGGGTTTCACTTTTTCACCTTTCATATACCTCATTCTTTCACACAAAAAAATAGAAACCTTTCAAAGATGGAAGATGACAGCATAGTTATGGTTTTGTTCATACTCGTACTTATGAGTTGGTACTCACAAATACACGATGGGCTTAAAGACACTATAAGCAAAATACAGCATAAGAGGTGATTATTAACACTCTGACTTATATGCAGAACTAAATGTTTATATTATATAAGGGCTTTGTGGAGATTTAAATGAGGAAGTTAATTTATTTTACACCAGACTTTAGAAAGCGAAGTATAGAAGGAAAGGTTTGGGAGTACTAAAACAATAATGGAATCAATCGTAATAGTCAATGAAAATGTAATTGGTCCCTAAATCCCAACATCCATCACTTTCATGTGGCCATGTTAGAGATGTAGGATGCGAACAAGCAAAGAAATAAGGCAGCAAGAGTACTCTTGGTGACTCAAATCGTGCTGGAAACATTCACCAAAGAAAGGCAAAATAGCCTGAAGACTGGTCAAACCACACAAAGGGTAAGAAGTGTCAAGAAAGATCTAGAGAAAGGGCTGCTTAGTTACAGTGGATAAAAGGAGCCTTTGGATGCCTGCTAAGATATTGTGACCATCTGAAGGTCTTTCCTGTAGCATTCTTTGTTTTATAAGTGTTTAATGAGATGTTAAGCCCTGCAGCAGAGAGTTGTGGTGGAGCACTGGAGGACAAACTCGTGGAATCTCCAGTCTTTTTACTCCTTCTGCTACAACTCCCTGACTTTCTCAGGATTTGTGAAGATAGTGGGGGATATACCAAGTTAAGAGGTAGGCACATTTTGAGGTAAATCCTCTTTTCATGCCGCAATATGGAGGTGGTACCTATGGAAATGACATATCATTAAGATTTCCATTGAAGACACTTGCTAAAGTCCTTCCAATATGCACTCCTATAGTTTGCCATAAAAAGGCTCTATTGGTAGTGAAGAGGTTTGCTTTTACTAATTCATAAGCAGTTTATTACTAATCAGCTATGAGATGACTGAATTCTGAACAACTCTTCTAGTACCTATCAGTCCTTTTGAAGTGACAAGAAGTTTATCCCAGTAAGCATTTTTTACATGCCACCTTACATTTTTTTTTCACAACTTTCATAATTTTCTGCTTTTTCCTCATGGAGAATCCAATGAGTATTTTATACAGTGGAACTCCTCTTGTCAAGACTTTGGAACTATTTTATTTAGAAGCATTGTTTTTACAGTTTTTTAAAAGAGATTTTTAAAGCCTGGCCCAAATTAGAAAAAATACCTGCAAGCTAAAAATATTGTTCATAGAAATCTAGAGAAATACAACCTCTGTTATAAGGACTTCTCTTGCGTTATTGTTTTGGCATACGTAGTTGTTCAATCATTATAGTCTTCTTCCAAAAATTTTGGGATTATAACTCAGCATTCTGCCATCTGGAGTAGAAGTTGATCTCTGTTGAGTGCACTGAGAAGATTTTAAAGGGTAGACGGTCATCTGAAAGCTTTTTGCCCCTGGGAACCAGATCAATTAAAATTGCTCAGTGATGAATGAAAGTAGCGAAATAATTTCAGTCTAAGATTTTCATTCCTTTTTTTTTTNNNNTGTTTTTATTCCTTTTTTTTTTTTTTTTTTTTTTTAATTCAGGGTATTTGAAGATACGTGTTTTTATATGTCTGTAACACCTGGAATCCAGTGAATAAATAATGGAAGTACTGTACAGACAGAGTGAAATCACTGTTCTTTATCCAAAGATTTGTAAGGGAAAACTAAAGATATGACACAATAGAAAATAAAGGATTTGACACAATAGACAATAGATGAGAGTGTCAAACAAGCCAGGCCAAGGGCTGGAGGGAGGATGAAAACAATTCTATCATGGGCAGAAGCTATGATTAAAGAGAAACCACAGTTGGAACTTGCTAATTCAATTTCTGCAACAGATCTTTTGTGAAGGCCTCAAATACACTTTGAGCCAACTCTTAAAAAAGTTCTTGTTCACTGTGTCAGAGTTTCTGCTTGTGGGAAATAGGATTCATATGGAATTAATGAGAGACAGTGTATTGATTGGAGAGAGACCCATTACTGATTGAGAAGAGGCATTTTTCTTGACTCTGGCATTTTTGTAGAACTCGGTACCTTCCTGTCTAGGTACTTCCCATTCCTAGGTATGCACCTTTTGGGCTGCCAGAAGGACTGTCACATTAGATGTCACAGCCCCAAATCTGTTGTGTTTGGAGAACTAATAACTTTCTGTGAAAACATGAGGAAGGATCCTTTAATAAAGGTAACCAAGTTACACCCCCATGATAGAGATTGTGCCCTTTTAAGATACAGTTTGTGGTTTAACAAAAAATGTATTAATGACTATGGAAATAAAGAGTAAAATCAGTCCTCCATGTCCTTTCTTAGTCTTCCAAATTTTCCGTATTGCAGCAAAAATAGAGTCTCTTTTTTTCCCTGTCTTTTCTACTTTCATGAATAATCTAAGCAGTCATTCCTTGTGTATCAGATGAAAGCTAGGAAATGGTTAGGATAAATATGTGTATCTGCTCCAGGTCTCAGAGCAGAGAGCTATGATAATGACAGGGATAGATGAGTTGGAGTTCAAACTTTCTGTCTAGGTAAGCGATACGACCATCTTCTGAATTTGGACCTCACTGGAACAAATTTGTATCGTGGCTCCTTTCCTACTACAAAACGTGACATGGCACAGAAACTCAAAAACTATATTGGATCCAGTGCTTTTCCAAAGAGTCAGGTTTACTGGGCACGGGGAGCTGAGCATGCACAGCAGCAAATCCCCGCCTGTTCCCTGGTGAAAAACAGTGCCCAGGAGCAGATGTGTGTTGCCAAACAGCCTGTGCCACCTATGCTCACTGCTGTCTGTGCTGCTGCTTCTTCCTCGGAGTATCCAGAGAGTAGCTACAGATCAGAAGATTTATTCTGGTTTGTCAGCCTGCTCCCACTTGCTGTTTTTCTCTGCTTTTGCTATCTGTTGGGAGAGGGACCTTTAAGCCCTCGGGAAAAGTGATGCTGGGAGTGAGCTGCAGGTGAGGCAGGTTGTCCTGGGAGGCAGAAAACCAGCTCTGTTACGGTGATTGTAATTGATAGGGTAGCCTGCTTGCTTTAAAGCTGGCTTAGTGAGATGGCCACCACAGAAAACTGTATGAGAAGAATCAGCTCATCAAGGTTGGGGAGAGGTTTTATTGAAAAAAGAAAAAAAAAAAAAAAAAGGAAAAAAAGAAGGTAAGTTAGGCTCTATTGCATTTGGAAACAGACCTTGGTATCTTCAACAAGAGGCAGCTACACTGACATACCTGATGGTGAAGACAGTCTGGCCTGGAGAGCATCAGACAAACTCCAGCTGATGAAAAGTAAAAGAAAGAAAAAAGCAAGCGGCTTAGATTTGAGTCAGCAAAAGAGCATCAGGATGCAGCTTGAAGATTCTGGTCCATAACAAGCTTATTATTTTGTAGTAATCAAAGACAAGTCTTGTACATTTTGCATTCAATTTTATCAACATATTTATCGATATTTCTCACCATATTCTGACTTTTTCCCTTTTCATATAGTTGAATGCAAGTTCCATTTACCAATGATCTGATTCGATATTTCTCTTTTTTACTTTTTTTCATTTCTGTAGGATAAAATCATGGGTAGACAAGATGCAAGAAGATCTCGTAACATTAGCACGAACTGCAAGCGGAGTGGACCAGCTTGCTGCGGTAAGGTGCACCTTAGACTGCAATAACCAGAAAGTAAAGTGAATGGTGTGCAGCATCTAGGCATTACAATCATTTCATCCCAACATAGTAAAATTATTTTTTTAAACTCTGCAGTGCTCACTGAGAGAGAAATGGATAACACAGGCATCCATCAGTTCACTCTCTTAATGTTGCAGCATTTGCTCATTGCTAATATTTAATCAGCTTTGCAGTATTAGACATAAGGCTTGCCATTGTTGCAACACCTGCACCTGAAGCCAGAGCTTTTATGATACATGTTTATCAAATAAGGTATCCAGGAAGCAACCACTCACAGCAGTGGAAAATTCTGCTCTCTGTTAACAAGGGAGACTATTTTTCTGTCACATATTTCCTGAAATGAAGCAGCTTTTGGTTAGAAGAAACATACATGAGAATGAAAACCACTTTTATTCAGCTCTTCCAATTTCAGCCAAAGTGTGTTTTGGGGAAGAATTTACAATTCTTATGTCATTGAAAAGAAACTTTTGTGCTACATTCCATTCACAGAATATAAAAACACATCTGAGATTACAGAAAAATGAAATCACAATTCAGAAAGTGTCAGGATTACACTGCCTATACAACTTGTGTATACATCATAACCCACGTGATCATAGATTTCCCTCTCCCCATCCCTTCATGAATCCCATGGCTGCTCCTGTGAACCGATGCGTCTCTGGATTGATGTAGAATGAAGGGAAATTTTGCTGTTATGTCAGGAAAAGAAGTTATTCTGTCAGCCAGCAAAAGCTGAACTTGAAGCTGTGAGAGGTGGCTTTCAGAAGTCACAATCTCCCTAAATGATCCATGAAATGGATAGCAGCTGTGTTTCAAAACCATTAAGAAACACACAGAAAAATCAGGTGTGAAGTTTCTCAGGTCTAACACTGTATATTAACGTATTCTTTTGACCTTAATGACTTTTTACCTAGACATCCACCTGTTTCTTGGGAATCTTGCCTCAGAAGGGCATTTTCTCCTTACCAACTATAAGAGGAGGTTAGATGATGAACTCAAATGTCCACATTTACACTGTGGAAGCTTCAGTTTAGACGAGATCACCACTGTCATATAGAAGGCTGTGTCATTGCATGTACCTGAGGAACATAAATGGGTTTATTTTAGTTCTGGCCTTTACTAGTATTTGAGTGCTTCATATTGCAACACAATTAAAGGCACATGCTTTAGATGCAATTTTTATCTTGTAAAACCCCAAACAAACTGAAAATAAGATCTTGAAATCCTAACACAAAGCATCAGATTGATAACACATAAGTTTCCAGCATAGGACCTCAACAACACACAAATTTCTATCACTTAAGCGTTCTGAGGAGCCATAAGGTTTACCCAGTGTGGAACACTGATGGGAGTTTTTGTAGGTGGATTTCACAGGGATCTGCTGACACAGACCAATGGGGCTTGTGAATCATGTCTCTCTCTCCAGGTTTTGATGAGGAATTTCTGCTAAGAGAAGGGAGGGCCCTTTTTGTTCGTCTGGTCTAGGTGTGATCTGCTGTCTTCTGCACCTGTGATGTCTCTTTTTTTCCCATTGTCTCCTCATTCAGCATCATACCTCCGATCCACCACTGGACTTTCCATTCCATTCGTGCTGTTCTGTGTCATGTATCTTTTATCTCTCCTCAACTTGTTCTATGTTTCTGTCTCAGTTTCTACCTTTGCTGCCTGGCCAGTCCTCCTTTCTCCCTTACACTGACTTCTTATCTCTATTTTAGAATCCCTCTCCTCAGTGCAGCACCTCTCTCTGGACTCCTTAGTTTGCCTTAGCATTTCCAAAACATTCTGTCTAGGTTTGTGTGGCCAGCCTGCTCCAGTACTCCTATTGCATCTCTTCTCTTCCACAGGTATTCTTCTTCCCCCTTCTCACCTGTCACTCCATCTCTACTTCTCAGTCACAGACCTATAATTTTCTCCTGTATTCTTTTTCTATTTGTCCTTCCCTTCCAGTCTCTTCTCTCCTTATTATCTGCCTGCCATTTTTTCAGTCTGTTATCTCCTACTTTCATACCTCAATCTCTTGCCCTTTGTTCTTCATTAAGTTTTCATCTCTTTCTCCCACTGCTTAGACCACAAGGGTGTAGAGATCACTTGTGAGACCACAGCAAGTCTGAGCTTTAGCTGCAGAGGTGTGACCTTCTCTAGGAGTCACGCTCCCTGGCTTGGAATACACCTGTGTGTAGGTTCTCAGGGATTTAGCTGATAAAATCACTGCAGTGACCTGCAGGTGCTTTTCAGGATAAAATTTGTTAAAAACCAAGGATCTTTTGAACACAGGTGTTGAGTTTTTAATCTGTACTGCAGGAGCAGTAGGGTATTTCAAAGGGAAATGACTTACAGGGGATTTCTAACTTCAGCAAAAGAATGAGTTAATGTCTCAACCATCTTGCCTGGTATTTCCATGCAAAGACCACGGAGTAAAACAGATAATGAAAAGCCAAGAGGCTGACACTGTCACTCTTTTTTTCCTGAGGAAAATGTTAGTTTATGTAGTTAATATTCAGCAAATTTACAGGCCACTAAAACAGTCTTGCAATGAGAACTGCTGAGCAAACATAATATGTAGTGCTACCAACTGTACTTAAAGTATACCACAGTGACATTCAGGCTGAGGAAAAACATTAGTCTGTGAATATGGTAGGTAAGTTTCTTTTTGAAAGCCAAAATTTAACGCAAATTTTAAGCAAATAATATTTTATCTCAGAGGGTATCCACAAGGTGGTCAATACGTACTTATAATCCTAGGATTAAAAGCATGAAAGGGGGATGTTTCCATGTAAAATATCCCACTATATCAAAGCTGTTTGTTTGACCTAAATTGCATGATGTCTTTCTCTAACCACAGGGCTTTAATTAACTCTCTTGCCTGCAAGGGAGAATGCAAAGCCCTGTGAGGTGTGAGCCATAAAGTCTCTCCTTATTTTTTCTTGTTTACAGGCTATTGTCACTTTCCTATTTTTGAATGGCATTCTTTTTTTTTTTTTTTTTGTCTGCTCACTGCCTACTAACATTTAGTCAAATCTCCTGAAATAAACCAAAATCTTGGAAAAATGGAGACTGCAAGACATTATAAACAGCATACTTGCACTCCTGCCACTTTTATTCACAGAACTTACCTTCAGTTGCTCAAGATTTAAAAATACTTAACAGTCAGAGTGTATTTTCAGCTTTGTTTCTGATTATTGCTTCTTCTAACTCCAGAACTGTTTAGACCAAGTCTGTAGTGTTCATGTGTTTGGAACACTTCAAAAAAGAAATAAATTTGTTTGGTTTTTCTGCCCCTTCTCCCTCCAAAAGCAGAATGATTAATACAAAAAGAGGGAGCAGAGTGCTTGTGTTGTAAAACGGTAGACGTGACTTTCTGTGAACAGCTGTAGCACAAGAACGTGTAGGGTTGGAAAGCTGTGCTTTGGTCAGATAGATTTTTGGTAGGAGAAATGTCTTTCCCTTTTTCTAGGGAAAATCAATTTTAATTTGGCCAAGTGATGAGGTTAAAGCTCATAACAAGGGCATGTAAATAACCTTTAAACAGCCTGGTGAACCTCTCCCTAGACTCAGGGAAAGAAATCCCACTGATTCAGCTGAAGTTACAATCTGTGTCTGCTTTGTACATTTGAGTCTCCTATGAAGATCACTAAAGTGACCAAGATGGCTCTAAAAGTAGCACAGTTACTGTGTTCTCAGCTGGAGCGAATTAGTTCTTAAAAATCCAGGGTCTTTTCAATTAGCTGCCGTGCCATGCAAGTTTATGGTGTTTCCATAGCATGCTGAAGATGTCTCAGGGTTCACCAGTGCTGTATGTGCTTGTATGTGCGCTGGACGTCTGTGGGTCTTTTGCTGCAGAAAATTATTCTACACAGTGGCCTCTTCTGGAGAACTGATTTTTCTTCTAGCCATCATGGAGAGGCCTAGACCACTACCTGAAATCTCAATTAATTTGATTTCAGGCTGGGAGGGCTTTTGACCAGAAGAAATATAACCCCAAATGTAATATGTACTTCCAAAGCAATAAAAAAAAAAAATCAAATCAAAACCACCATTAAATTCAAGTGAGGGTCTTGTTACATGAATAGCAGACCTGCTGAGTTCAGTACTTATGTAGAAGTCTGATTTATTCTACAGTGTGGACATAGATATTCAGGTAGAGCATTTTTTGTATTTAAGGAGTTTACAGTCAACATGTACTCAATTTAATGGAATCATATTTAAGGAGAGGAAAGTCCTCAGAGGAGAATTCCCTTTTCTTTGTTCATTGACAGATTTTTTAAAGTGACTTGCAATCACAATCTTGTCCTAGTGACTAACCACTCTTCCTCTTGCTTTTGTACGTATAACAGAGCCATTGTAAACCATTGCAACTTTCATTAATCATAAGTTTTGAAAATATCTGTATAACAAGGATATGTGATAATATACTCATGAATATTGCACATGGTGTTAAAAAAGAGAAAATATGTGGGAACTGATTTAGTGAACTACTTCAATAGTGACTATGTTTCTGAAAATATGCATATTTCACACATGTTTTCTCCTATTAGCAATGACGACGGCAATATAATGCCTGTAGGAAGAAAATTACCACTGAAAGCTTGGATGCCATTAAATCAGGAGTTCTACACTGAGGTTACACTTAACCATAGCCTTAACCAAGCAAACCAGTATAACTGGAGTAGAAGGAGCAGACAAAATGGGAATATGTAGGAGATGGAGAGGCAGGGGAGAGCTGAAGTTTATTATAGAATCACAGAATTGTTTCTGTTGGAAGAGACTTTTAAGATCATTGAGTCCAACTGTTAACCTAGCACTTCCAAGTTACCACTAAACCGTGTCCCTAAGTGCCACATCTACATGGCTTTTAAATACCTCCAGGGATGGTAACTCAACCACTTCCTTGAGCAACCTGTTCCAATGCCTGACAGACCTTAAGGTGGTGAATTTTTTTCCTAATATCTAATCCAAACCTCCCCTGGCACAGCTTGAGACCATTTCCTCTTATAGCCTATTACCTGGGAGAAGAGACCAATCCCCACCTTGCTACAGCCTCCTTTCAGGTAGTTATAGAGAGGGATATGGTCTCTCCTCAGCTTCTTTTTCTCCAGGTTGAACAACCCCAGTTCCCTCATTCGTTCCTCATAACACTTGTGCTCTTCTCTGGACACCCTCCAGCACCTCAGTGTCTTCCTTGGAGTGAGTCACCTAAAACTGAACACAGTACTTGAGGTGTGGCCTGGTCCTGCTGCCCACCCTATTTCTTACACAAGCCAGCCTGCTATTGTCCGGGCACACTGCTGGCTCATATTCAGCCAGTGTCCACCAACACCCCCAGGTCCTTTTCCACTGGGCAGCTCTCCAGCCACTCCGCCCCGAGCCTGTAGCGCTGCTTGGGGTTGTTGTGACCCAAGTGCAGGACCCGGCACTTGGCCTTGTTGAACCTCACACCATTGGCCTCAGTCCATCGATCCAGCCTGTCCAGATCCCTCTGCAGAGCCAACCTACCCTCAAGCCGATTAATGCTCCTGCCCACCTTGGTGTCATCTGTGAACTTACTGAGGGCGCACTCAATCCCCTCGTCCAGATCATTGATAAAGTTATTAGACAGAAATGGCCGCAGTACTGAGCCCTGGGGAACATCACTTCTGACCGCCACCAACTGGATTTAACTCTATTCACCACCACCCTTTGGTCCCAGCTACCCAGCCTGTTTTTAACCAAGAGAAGTGTGCACCCATGCAAGCCATGAGCAGTCAGTTTCTCTGGAAGAATACTGTAGGAAATGGTGTCAAAATCTTTACTAAAGTCTAGATAGACAAAGCACAAAGGAAACATGATCTTTAATTTATAGATGTGCCTTTACTCACTAATTAGTATTCGCTGTGAAGAGAGAATCCTGATCCAAACAAGAATTGAGCTCAGATTTTAATTTTTCCATTTAGAGCTTTAACTCCAGATCATTCTTCCTCTGAATTACTTGTGGTACATTACTGCTTTGGTGGTATGAATCAACACAAATACTAGTAACATCTAAATGTAAGTTCTGTTACCAGTAAGATCGATCATGTAGTTCCTTCTTGTGTCCTTCAAGTCTTATTTAGTCTGTTTGGAAATGGTCTCGAAATGGTCTTCCAAAAAGAATTTTAAAGTACATTTTTAAATACTACTTTTTTTGGAACATTTTTAGGAGTTTAGGCGAGATCTGGAGAACTCCAACTTGGATTTAGTACCAATATAATATCCTCATTACAGTAATGCTAAGATTGCTTCAACAAGGCAGGAAGGCAGGATTCAGGATGCCAAAATACTCAGCTAGTTGAAAACTGGCAGAGCTTCACTGGCTTCAGTGTATTACACTGATTTACATTTGCTAAGAATCATGCCTAACAACATTTAATTTACAATTCAAGCAGGTAAGAAGTACTTTGAAAAACCCCAAACAAACATTTTTACACAAGAAAGAGAGGCTATAGCTTGATCTTATTGCTGCTGTATTTTCCCTGTCTGAAAAGGGTATTGCTGGGTCCTCTCTATGATTTAACAGGGTTTTTTTTTTCCCTAGAAGAGCAGAGGGAATGTTTATAAGGTGTTCCATATATAACTTGAGACTTGAAAGCAGGAATACAGAATACACAGGAAAATGTTTGTTAAGTAGGTACAAGATGTCCAATGTGCTTCTTTAAATGACTCTCAACAAAGACACTGCTTAGTATATGCCCTATAATGTTATAAATATTGTGGTTTTAAATAAATACTCCTAGTCATGTAATTGTCCTTTCAACTTAAAAAGGTTCATGTAACTTTGTCTTATTCATGAACTCTCTGCTGTCAGGCATTATGAAGCTGCTGGAAATGATATGCAGTTTCTACAGAACAAATAGACTTCTAGTAAAAAGTAAGAAGGAATAGAGTGCACCTTTATAGAATTTTAAAATCCATGTAGCAAAATAAATATTGAGGATGTATCAGATCTCAGTAGTTGAATTTAGCAGTCGGCATTTTGTCTTAGTACTAAGACAAAAAGCTGCACACAAAGTTCAAAATCACATTCTATACCTATGAATAGTCACCTCAGCAAGCAGTAAAAAATAAGTGAAGAGCCTACTGAACTGCAGAATTAGTAAATACATTGTCCCATTTTGATGGAAGTATGTTTAACTTCTATTTTTACATAGACCTTTCACAGCAAAGGCCCATGACTAAGCTAATTGACAGCTCTTTTAATCTAATAAACTACAACAAGTATGCTTCTGATTTCTAGCTCCCAAAAAACCTCTAGGGACAGGAGAGAGGAGGGAGGGATCCGCGCAGTACCCAGAAAGGAAGACCTCGGAGCAGAGAATGTGCCTTATAGCAATGCATGAGCTTGTCTGTTCCAAACTGATTGAAAAGAATCCTCTTTTACATAAACACCATATTAAAAATGTGGGTCTGTGTTAAGAGCTTTGACATGACAAACACGCTGGAGCTTCACTATGACTGCTACGGCAAAAAAATGCCATCTTGTGCTGTGCAGCCTTTTCAAGCAATGGCATAATTGAACAAAACAGCGGATAGAGAGGCAGCTCCAAGGAAATCTAGTCTCTGAATCTGTTTCCTTTTTGATACATCGCTGGAAAAACAATCCATGCATGATGTTCATAAGGCATGCTGTTATTACAGTCCCAGGAGCTGTAGAGTGAACCCATATAGACTGACTTGGCCTTTAAATAATATTCATACTGAGGTAGTTTCTTCCTCCAAAATGAGAAAGCTACATAAGGATATTTGATATATGGTGATGAGCTCCATTCACATAATGAGTCCACCAGCAACTCTTAGATTTTTTTTTTATTTATTTTATCTCTTGAATGCTGTTTTATAATAATTAGTAGCTCTTTCTTGCTGAACACCCAGCCGAGGTTCTGCATGAGCACATTTCAGCCATTGCTCAGTGTGAGGTCTATGTGCCTAATGCACAGATGGTGCGAGTCTGCTGAAGCGCTCAGATTGGCAGCAGATCCCCAGTCCATGCTTCTAGCTTTTCAGGTCTTGGATCAGCCTCCAGAGTTTAACTGAGATGAGTGACTTGTAAGAGAGACTGGTCTCTGATTTGAACTGCCTCGGAGCAGGAATGTTCAGGAAAGCTTCCTTCTGCCAGCAGGAATTATGACCTCGGGGTATTTTTCTGTTGGACTCATTGCAGATTTTAGCTAAGACGGTGTTGAGTTCTAGAGGCTCTATAGAGAGAGGCATGCCACTACCTCATTACCTATAGAAGCTGTCATATATAGCTTGCCTTGTTCTCTTCATTACCTTGATAGAGGTCTGTGCAAGGGGAGGCTTTAGCAGCTTACTTAAATTTAACGTGAAATTTCTATCTGCATGAGTTCTTCCTACTGTCACAGGTGGTTTGAAATTCCTACCTCAAAAGGCCCTTTGACAGACAAGTTAAAAATAAAAGTTTTCATTCTTACTATTTTTCTCTGTAATCGGTACGATATTTATGTGGCTCTTTATTTAAAATCATAATGTTAAAGGGATAAATTATCAAAGGCTTTATTTAAATTTGAGATTATTTATTTAAAAAAAAAAAAAAGCTTATCCATAGAATTGAAATTTCAACTTATTTTTCCAGATTTATTATTTATTTGTTTAAAATACTGTATCAGGTTGGATTCAGTTTGAATACGCTTTAGCCAAAGGCAAAGAGTTTTGTACCTCGTGCTATTCTCTGATGAATTGCCAGATGGACCTAGGGTATATATGGCAATCCTCCAGAACATATTAGGTTCACCCTTTTTAAGGTTGAAGCAGTGGAGAGGTTTATGATTAAGAAAAATATAAAGAAGAAATGTGGGAACTTGATTTTTTTTTTTAAAAAAGCAAGTTTTATTTTAAGAATAACAGTCCAAATAAATACATTTGATTTACATTTCCCTGAACGTTTTGTCTATGGTCTTTGTAAGTCTGAATTTCATTTGGATGTTCTGATTGCTATAGATTCTGATAAGTTTGTCACTATTTTGACCCTGAATTTTAAGTAACTTCTTACTTCTGATCTATAAACTATTAGTGTATTGATGTTCTTCATCCTTCTTCATGCCTGAAAATGGAAAATGTAACAAATACTATTTATTTTGTAGGCACAACTGGCATAACTGTAAAACTATTCTCTGTGTGCCCTGGGTAAATTTTCCAGCTCTTTAAGAAAGGAAAGCAAGTGCTTAAACAAGTTGAATATATGAATTAAGTAAACTTTCATATTCAGTGAACAAATTTTGACACCAAGTGAAGTTCACTAAGGCTGATCTCAAGTCAGAAAAATACTGTATCCTTCTTTTCTCCTTTTTTCTTTTTGTTGTTCTCAATGGAACCAAAGACTAAATCACTTTTTTAAACATCAAATGAAATAGAGAGGAATTCTTATCCTTATAAAAAAGATTTGACTGAATTTTGAAGAGTTGTTTTGAAATGAAAATTAAAAAAAACCCCACAAGTGTGTTGAAACAGTTGAAGCACTTCTTGTACCCTCATTGGGCATCTGGTTTTATATAGGATGAAACTTGCCTGAGTTCACGGCATTTTTTTGAGTGGTGCTGGTAGGTCTGTACCTGCAGTTTTCTGTGAAAGTGCGCTTTGTTACATTGTTTTTCTAAGCAGTAGAAAAATCTGAAAGCAAGGAAACAACTCTATAATTTTTTTAAAGTGCTTTCAGAAATGTTTAATAAAATAGATAGTTTATCAGAAAGTGGGACTGGACGAGTGGGATATGTATGAGGCTGGTGTTCTGAAAAGCTGGAATTCTTTCTAAGCATAAATTGGCTACTGTACACTATTTACATTTGTGTCTTTTGTTTCATCCCTAAGGCGAAGACACCAGTTTGCTGTCTGAGTGGGGAGTGGGGAAGGGAAGTGAGGTCAGGATTACTTTTATAATGGAATTATGAAGGGGTTGGTAGAATGAAACACGGGCATTTTAGGTATTAATTGAGAAGTCAGAGTCTATTTACCAAAATTAAAATAATGTAAGAGATGGGTTAGACTGGTTAGACATTCCTAAAATACAGTAACAGATTTTTTCATAATACAGTATTTATAAAGGGATATCCCATTTGGGGTTTACCACTGCCACTGCTGTGTTCTATATGCAACTAAACACCAAAGCTGCAGGCATTAAAAATAGAATCCTCCAAACTAAATTCTGTCGAGTTTACACATTGCTAACCGATGTCGAGATG
The DNA here is from genome assembly GCA_013400135.1 of Rhinoptilus africanus. Lineage (NCBI taxonomy): Eukaryota > Metazoa > Chordata > Aves > Charadriiformes > Glareolidae > Rhinoptilus > Rhinoptilus africanus. The sequence continues at coordinate 2,310 of VXBO01006256.1, read as the reverse complement.
TCAGAAAAATTAAATCACTTTTAAAAATGCAGTCTGGGAAATTTGAAGACACATCTGCAAGTTCTCTTTGTAATACAAATGGAAATTAAGAGATTGTCAAAACACAGGGAGCCTCATTTATTATTTGCAGATGCTACTCTCCCTCTGTTCCCTTAGCAATAAACTGGCCTTTTAAAGAGTTCCTTCTCCCAGCAAGAAAAATCCCTAAGAATAGGTGGCTGCGTTAGCAAAGCTTGCTCAGGCTCAAGGGAAGGGGTGGCCTAATATCACGGTAGTTTTAATTACTGTTTGCCAATCTGAATAATCTTTGAGCAAAGCACTGTTCTTGGTTCATTTGTAACTTTCCATTAGCTTTAACACTAATAAAATCCATCCTTTTTGGTGCTAATGTTCAGAGAGTTTTCATAGAAACTGAGAGCAAATCAAAGATTTTCCTTAAAAAACCCACACACACCAAAACCAAAAAAAGCCTGAACATTATAGCTAACCAGTTTCCAAGTCCTGCAGTTAGTAAAATGCCAAAAACACTCTGCTAGTTCCAGATGACTTACAATTACCTTTGGGGAGAGTCAGTAGGTGTTAAATTGCATTAAGAGCAGATAAGGCAAGACAAAATTTCCTTTGAATAAGTGAGTTTGAAAAATTACATAAGTACCCACCTCAAAATATGCCAGAAATGCAGAAGAAACGGGAAACATTTTCTTCCTATTGTTCTTCTGTTACAAGAAAGATTCAGTTGTACATGTTGTACTCATTGTGAGGTGTGATTTTTGGGTTCTCATCCAGTCCCAGCTAAAAGCCTGAGCTAAAACTGCTGTGAAACCAATAAATGATGTAGTGTTGTTATTTAACATTGCGTCTCTATCAGTACGAAACAAAACCGAATGCCTTAAAATACTTTTTTCTTAACAAAGTGGGATTTTTAGATCTGTTTTTGATCTTTGTACGACAGCAGCGGCACAAAGCTGAACTCATGTTTTGTGAAGATTTGGATGCAAAGTGATAATTATAAAAATTACTTCTTAATTTTAGAGTCCTCTAAACTACTTTGTTAATTATCAACAGTCAAAAGTGTCTGATGATTCCATCCTACAAAGTATCCCTGATTGCTTGCCTTTGAGTAGGCACCTCAGTGGGCCAATTGACTCTGGCACCACTTATACTCGCTGCGATGCTAACTGAGCCATAGGTGTTGGCAAATTCCTGCAGCATTCAGCCTGAATGTATAACTTAAGAATGAACACTCTCTGATAAATTTTTCCTAATGTGCACATCACTACTATGATACATCATGGTTTTCAAAACAGCTGCCCTGTCACTTGTCAGCCCAGATCTTTACAGCAGTCAGTGATCAAGCAGGTGATTCTGAAAAGCAACAGATACAGTAAACTATTGGGGTGTTTTTTTCCTTTGTGTTGTTGCCATGAATTTCAAGAATGAAGGCATCTGTGAGTTGCTAAGGGGCATCTGTGAGTTGCTAAGAAGCAGCTGTAATCTTATTTATATATTACATATAGCAGACAGTAAGACATATTTCAAATACTCAGACTGATTTCTTTGAACATACAGAATGCTCCTTGGGAAGGAGCGTTTTACAATGTGTTCCACAGTGGATCACTTGTGAATCAAAGAAAAGAAATGTCTTGTGAGGAAAAAAAATAAATCTCTGTCATGTATTAAAAATAGAAAGTATTAGTATAACTTTGGAAATGGTATATGGTAGTAAGAAGAATTTGCTCCCTCTGGCCAGATGATAGGGTTGTTTGAAACTACTAAAAAATTGAGATAAAGGAAAATATCTACAGTAATAAAAATCTAGCAATAATAATCACTCACATGAATCAGAGTGGGTTATTTCTTTTTTCTGACTTTTCCTGCTCCCATGACCACTTCATATGTTTGGATGTCTGTCAAATGGCTCCCCTTCTCCACTTTTCTTACATAAATGATAACATGACATGTAACTTCATGGCACTCACAAAGCCAACACATAGAATTATTGAATATGTGATTGTTATTAGTTGATATTTTGTTAGCTAAACAAAGTTATTAAAGCTGAAACTGTTTGTGATTCTCTAAAACATGCAGAATATTGTTGATAAAACAGTATCATTTTGGCTAAATAGTTGTTTTGATAATTATAGCATTACCCAACATTTCATTAAAAGGTGTACTTCTATGTTTTCAAGCTAGATGATTCCTTCTGCACCAGGATGAAATACTAATATTTTTTCTGTCTCAATCTATATGATTTTGTTTTGGTTGCAGAAAGGGAGAATGGAGAGCAATGCATGAGCTCAGCAACAACCC
>VXBO01006255.1:236454-246913 GCA_013400135.1 Rhinoptilus africanus | reverse complement strand
CCAACCCTATGATTCTATGATATATGTATAAAAATATAATCACACATAGTTCGTATAGAACAAGTTTGCATAGGACAAATATGTACAAAATACTACAGGTATATATAACTAGCTATATATGTGGATATCTGTGTAAATCTCTATTTTTATAGATCTTTAAGATATATATATATATCTATCTACACCTATAACTGTTCTGTACAAACTTGTCACATTGTTGCTTGTATAACAAAAGCAGCACACTCTATAAACATATATTATTTTAGAACATTGTCACAGTAAACCCCAGTAGCGTAACTGGATATATGACAAGCCCCAAGCTGAGTGGCATGGCTGCCATCCAGAGGGACCTGGATCCTGCCCCTCTGCTCCGCTGGGTGAGCCCCCCCTGCAGGGCTGCCCCCAGCGCTGGGGCACCCACAGCAGAAGGAGACGGAGCTGTTGGAGCGGGGCCAGAGGAGGGACACGGAGATGCTGGGGGGGCTGGAGCCCCTCTGCTGTGGGGACAGGCTGAGAGAGCTGGGGGGGGTCAGCCTGGAGAAGAGAAGGCTCTGGGCAGACCTTATTGTAGCCTTTCAGTACTTAAAGGGTGCTTATAAGAAAGATGGGGGCGTTTGAGTAGGGCCTGTTGCGGTAGGACAAGGGGTAATGGTTTTAAATGAAAAGAGGGAAGACTTAGACTAAATAGAAGGAAGAAAATTTTCACTATGAGGGTGGTGGGACACTGGCCCAGGTTGCCCAGAGAGGTGGGAGATGCCCTATCCCTGGAAAGATTCAAGGCCGGGTTGGACGGGGCTTGGAGCAACCTGGTCTGGTTGAAGATGTCCCTGTTTACTGCAGGATGGGCCTTTAAAGGTCCCTTTGCAACCCAAACTAGCCTATGATTACTAATAACGATTTGCCTCCTTCTACAGAACATGTATTTTTCATTTAATTGCAAGAGAAATAGATCTATGTGGTCTCACCAGAGCCTCGACATGCTGTTAATTTACGTGGTTATTAACAGTGATGCGCACCCACTAGAGTTCCTGACGATAAATGTGAAAAACAGTTTTGAAAGACAGCCTTGGAATACACATTATTTTAATCTTAAATTGTCATTACTTAGAAACTATGTTCTTCAGCTCACGAATGGATGTTTTGATTTTGTCAAAGGATGTTTATCACATTTTCTCTATCTATGATATCTTTTGCCATAGAACAGATTCTTAACATATTATTTTCACGTTCACAGTATTACTGGTAAAACCTGCTGAGATGTAGCCTCACAGCTATGAAGATGCCAGTTACCTGTCATACATGCTTAAAATAATTGGTGTCATAGGAAAAGTAACAGAATAAAAAGTAATATTAAAGAACAGGTCTCTCTGTGCTACAATGCAGAACATATGTTCAAAATACATGTAATAATTAGAGCACTGTGCATCCCTTTTCATATCAAAAAAGGCATTTCTTAAACTATTTGTAAGTATGAATTTCATGCTATAACTATTGGTTCTAGCGAATCGAACACCTCTTTCTTCAAATACATGTTCATCCGTACTATTCAACATTTACAGCTTCAAAGCACTTTATCCTACACCAAGTCCACTATCAAAACCAAACAGAAAAACAAACTACCCTCTCACTATGAGATACCTATTGGATTTTTCTTAATAGAAAGAAAGAATAAAACAGGCAAGAAAAACAGGGGTAAAGGTAAAAGAGTTTAAAAGTGATTGAAATATTTAATTGCTTAAATTACTGTGAACAAGACTACTTTTCAAGAAAGCTTTGAACAAGCGTAAACCAACAACATGTCTTATCTTTCCAACTTGGATTTGTCCCTTAATCAGAATATTTTTTCCGGTTTACAGGGAATGCAGTTTGTTTTGCTGTTGATGGCACTATGAAAAATGCATCCTATGTAGCAAGGTTCTACATACAAAGGTTTCCAATACATTTTCTTGAAATGTCAAAAGGTGACTCTGTGGGAATGAAGGCCATTTTAGGAATATAAAGACTACATCTTCACATTTACTTTAGATTAAGTTGTATCATCGTTATTACTGCCTGCATAGACCACTTTCCTGCCCCTCCCCTGATTCTGTATGTTTAAATGATGATGAACATTCCCATGAAGCTGAGACTGGCTGACGTGCAAAGAACGATGTGACAAGGAGCTTGCCAAAGATTGCTGCTCTACGCTTAGCATGATGAGTTTTGGTAGTTCTGAGAGAAATCTAACATAGTTGAAAGCCAGTTATCAAAGAATGTTAGTATTCAGATCTGTACTGTCTAAAATCTCAACTTATTGTTAATTAAATGGAGTCTGGATTTTAAAGGAACTCTATTTCTTCACTGATTAATCAAATAATTACTATTTTAATCAGTTTTGAGATTAAATTCTGCCCCATCAAAAGCAGTACTTCTAAAAAGAGGCAACAGGATGCTGAAAATGAATGTTTTGCAATACCAAGGCCTTCACAAGTCTGATTGCAGCCCAAATCACCCAACATTTTTAAGTGGTACTGCCCCCACTCACTCCAGCTGCCAACATCACTGAAGCTGATACACAGATTTCAGCAGTTCCCGCGTTTAAACCAGACATCTGAACACACAGTAGTTAATTCAGACTCTTAAATGCTATTCTAAAATGACAAACTCTCCCCTTCCCCTCCAAAATCCAAAGTTGTCTCATTTCTCTATTTTATCTATAAATTTCCTTCAAATCTTTTAGTTGGCATTGTGTCATGTATTTCCACCAACTCTGCAAGTTATGCGGAAATATAATCACTGTCTGGTAGGTGATCAGGTTAGTATAAGGCAAGTTGTAATTAGAGCAGAAAATTCTGTGAAAACTGCTGTGTCTCATGTATTTTAGAGGTAACATAAAAGCCTCAAATAAATAACAATGAATTGAATGGAATGTAATTTATTCTTTTCAAAGATTTCTTGCAATGGATGTCACAAAAGTAATATCCAAGTCTAAGTTAGTTTTGAAATATGCAAAGTCAAATGAGACCTTTTTCACTAAAACTAAAGATAATCACCCTAGGCTAAACCTGTGTGTGGTTTCGTCTCCGATGTTCTTTGCACTTCTTTTTACTTTTGAAGTCTTTTTACAAAGGTGTAAAACAATGAGGATGAGAAAAGAAGGACCAAGCCTTTAAAGGTTTTGACTGTTTGCTCTTCAACACCTATAACTGGATTTTCCTGAAAGAAACCAAGGGAAATGTTTAAAAAAGCTTATGCTGATCCGCAAACATTTGCCTCAAGCACATATGTATTTTTTTTTTTTTTAATCAAATTCTCTAATAGCACTTTGAGAGGATGCAAATTTTTTCTCCAGCTTATTTTCGGAAGTTTTGAAAAGAGGGTAGGCTTTAAAATCCAAGAAGTGTTTTGGGGAAAACCAGTGCCCTAGACAGATACTGATAGACACCGGTGGGATATAATTGCCCTTGTCAACCTTGAACACACAGTGACTAAACATCAGGGAAAAAAAGTCAATATTACACCAACTGTGCACTTAACTACAGTGTTTCTGTGTTCACATGGAGAACACAAAAATCAATTTATTGTGTGAGAGCTACAATCCTTTCAGAATCCAGTCAATCCACTGATTTATTAATGCTATTGATTACACTGAACTAAACATGTAATATGAAGACTTGCAACATCAAATCGTGACTCCCAGTTTCTAGTTTAAAGATTTGATTTTCCTCTTTGGGACGTGAATTATCCTTGAGACCAACTCCACTAATATAAAAGGGAATTCTGTGAAGAGATCTACGCCAGATTTATATTTCTCCAAGCCTGCAGAAAAGTGCTTGGTACTGCCTTTTACTTCCATGCTTAAATATTTATACACAGAAGCCCCTTTTCTAAGATCTGAGACAAGATGGACAGAAAATATAATTGCAATTAGAGATATGCTGAGCTTCCAGAAAAAAATATGTCTGGAGACTAAGTCATGAAGAATACCTGCTGATTCCTGGGTAGTGAGGGTACTTAACTCACCTGCATGCTGTGCGTCTAGTTACTGTTTGTATTTCACAGGAGAGATCCATTACCCATATCAATAGTGGGCAACCAATTATAGCCAGAACATATTACTTCAACTATCATAATATATCAGGTTGCAAGTGGCAAATCATGAGGATGATCTACGATAATTGAGCAAACGGACAGGCAGTTATGCACGCGTGTGATTGATCAGAAGAGAAAAACTTCACATGCAAAAATCAACAGCGAGTGCCACGTTAGGGAGACCGGAGTCTTCACCTTCCTTCTGTGGTTTGCAGTGACAGGAACACCAAAGACCAGCTTTCATTATTTACCCCAAAATACGCACGCTTCTGCTTTTGAATTATGATTTCTACTGGGAGAAATCCTATTCCCCTAATGGTAAATATATATTTTTCTTTTTACCCTGGAGATGTACACATTATTATGAGTAAAATAACAACGGAAAAGAAGACCAAAATATAATGTTTGTCTCAGTGGAAAACTTATGTTTATTCTGAAAAAGTTTGCTCATAGAGTAATCTAATTTACGTCTTTTTATTGGTCTGAAGCTGTTTAGGAAATTCACATGTTTCCTGTAAAAGAAAGCAAAATCTGATTAACTTTTTTTCAATATAGACTCAACTAATACAGGCAGTTCGTCTGGAATGTGGGTAAACATTAATGATGTTTCAAAGGATTTTTAGATAAGGTCTCTTATTGTTATGTACACATCACAGAATTCAAAACCTAACACAGGTGTCTGTGCACTAAGGTATATATGGAACATATATTGCACAGAAAGCAATTACAGTCAACGAGGCAGTCGCTGCACTAAATCACTCTTTCACTGAACTACCTTACAGTGGATACAGTGAAGTGCCATCAAAAGATCTTCTACACCTTATATTTCTCTTCCCACAAATAAGACAGAGATTCTTGCCACTAAAGGTGGATAATTTAATCATGTAGATTTTTCTGATCTTTATTTTTTAGTCTCATTAAAAATAACAGGGGGCTTTAGAATACATAAAGCTTGATTTCCGTGTGATTCTTTTGTGTGCAATTGTGTTTGTGATATGTTTGAAAGTCAACAGAACTATTGTGCTATGGCAAAAGTGATATGGCATTTAATATAATTTTTCATCTGAAAGACTGCATAGCTTTATATACATTATCAGTTTGATTCTCCACCGACATTAATGAAAGTCTTTCTAATAATCTGAACTAGCTGGTTAGTTACTATATGTATAACAACATGCAGGACTAGCTGCGATGTCCTGAAAACATCACAGCTCCACAAAGTTTGCAACCAACAAAAGATTATGTGAGATCCACAGCACTTACAGCCTGAAAACTGAAATGTAGGAAGTAAATAACACTAGGAGGTGAGGTGGAGAGGAATTTAAGGCTAGAAATGAAGACAATATAGTTCTAATATTCTTTGGGCTTCATTTTGTATGAAAGTTTTCATTCAGCTGCATAGTAATCTGGAAAAATTATATGTAAATATCCAGGCTCCAGGTCTATTTGTCCTTCCTTATCATGAAGATTTTTAAAGATATTCTCGCTCTTCCTTTCATAAAGAGCAAGCAAATAAAGATTACTTATTCCATGGCAATGGCATATCATCAGTGTCAGGGTTGCAATTTCACACCACTGTAATTTGCTGTGTCTTGACTCAATATTGCTAATTAAGGGTACTTTAAGAAGCGCATCACTATTGTGTTTTGTGATCTCCCTTATTAGAAAAAAATTTGGAGGATTTCTCCAGGAACGCATAAGTCAACAGTCATCTCTGATGAGCTTCATCAGGGAAAGTTATTTGTTTGAAACAACAGCTGTGAATAGTACAGAGAAGCAGAATGAGTGAAACTCCATGTCGATAAATACAATGCAGTCTGTGTGGGAATAAATACCCCTTTCGAAACATTCAAAAAGGTGTATTCTAAATCCTGCTTCGAAAGAGAACCTGGGAGTCATTGTGATTAGTTCTCTGAAAACACCAGCTTCCAACCTCAGTCAAAAGAGCAGCATTAGAACATTAGGAATGATTAGGAAAAAAAGCACAGCAGGAAACTTCTTTTAATGCTATAAATCCATGTAGTATATATTCGTGTTGAACACCGAATTTCTGGTCATTGCATCTCAAGTAAATGCATCAGCCCTAGGAAAGAGGCAGAAAAGGCAGGAGGAATATGGAGAGATTATGAAGTCGTTCTATACTGGAAGGTAGTGGAATGAAGCAGAGTTCTTCAGCTTGAAAAAGAGATCATCAAAGAGAGATCTATATACTGATATATTGGGAATTCTCATTCCTACGACATTAGAATAGGTGTCTTTCAATTCAATTGTCATGAGAAAAGTTCTAGCAAACAAAGGTTTCCTTCACAAACCCCCATAAGTAAATTGTGCAAGTCAGCATCACAAAAAGATGTAGCCCAAAAGCATGAATAATTCAAAAAACCTAGTGGATTCATTGATACCTTCCAAACATAACAACCCGAATCTGACCTCTGACATAACAAGACTTCAAGCCACTGACTGCCAATGGGTGGGAAGAATTGCCCAGAAATGCTTCTTCTCCTGTCCTCTTTCTTTAGATGTCTCCTACTTGTTCAACTCAATGTTTTTATCTTATACACCAAAAGTAAACCGTGCTAGACTAACCTGGTTCCTCTCCTTAATAAAATATCTGTTTTCTTACTGGATAGAGGAAATTCAGTAGCTCTCACCCATCACCATTATTAAGATGATGGAATGCCACATTAACTGAGCTCAAGATAATGGAGGTTAGACAGGTAAGGGATGGTCTGAAGGGGAGATACCTGCTGGAAGTGGTGAAAACCAGACAGAAGAGTTTCTCAGAGCCCGATTTTTCAGTTATGTGGTTTAATATTTTCATGAGTGGTCTTGGCAGGAAAAATAGTAGAACCATGCTGATGAAATTTATTGATAACGCAACGTAAGCAGAGGTGCTCCAATACGGAGGAGAACTGTTATATCATGCAGGAAACAATGGATGACCTTGAGGACTGGCGCAGTAGAAATGGTATGAAATTTAACAATAGGCAATGCAAGATTATATATAAAAAGTATTTCTGTTAGGAACTGGAAGCTAAATATTTGGAAACACTGAGAAGAATCCGTTGTATTAGTTGATTTCAAGACATCCATCCACCCTGATGTAACAATGTAAAAGCTAATAAAACAGTAAAGACTAATCAATTATCAGTCTTTGAGACTTAAGCTTTCTGTTCCCTGTTTTTTTCCTGAATTAAACTGCAAAATAATCATCTCTGATGTCATTAATGTCACAGTATTTCTTTGCTCGTTTAATCAGCATACTTGTTTGAGAAATATTTGTTCGGTTCTACCAGACTTCAGTCACTACTATAGGAAAAACGTGTGCGTGTGGTCAAATACAGACCAATATTCAACTCATTGTTAAGTATACAGTGATTGTATACTCACTGGTGGCTTTTTCTGATTTCCAGAGTTATACTGATCTTTCCAAAACCTCTCTTGATTAACATCAGTACCATAAGCCACAGAAAATAAGTTCTTGATATCTTTCCATCACTGAAAGAAAATATTTTACAATACTAAAAAGCTAAAGGCAGGGAAGATCTTACACACGCATAAAAAAGCTGATCTTTTAGAGACAGATCTGAATGTTATATAGAAAATAATTTACCATCTGGAATACTTATGGCTCCTTATGCCATTTCCCTTGGAATGGTTTTCATAAGGAAATCCCCAGACATATTTTCTAATGCTAACTTATTTTCCAGTGTCATTGCTTTCAATTGTCAATTCCATTATGGCAAGTGATTTTATTAGATAAATATTAGATGCAGAAGTCTGAAGGAATTACAAATCACATCACTGAGAAGCAGGCAATATAAAATTGGTATGCAATTTGCATAAGTTACATACAAATAGACAAAACTTTTTGGGAGAACTTCTACAAGGGGCTACTGCTCCCTATTTGATCAATCTGATTTGATTTATTTTATGGAACTGGCTTGCTATGTTGTTATACTCTTATCTATGCAACTTCTACTGATGATGGATTTGGAGGGATGTTACTGCAAATTGAGATATCAAACTCAGCATATCAAAAATCTGAGCTGAACAACACCTAAATTTACTGACAGAAGCTCAGCTTCTTCCTCTCACAGTGTTGTGTCTGGAGCTTATTTTTTGGACCCAAAACCGATTAAAGCCTTGGATGTTAGCAAAACACAAGAACAAGCTACAAGTTTCTAGATCTCAGGGTTGTAATGCATTACATTTTCAAGGAAGTCTGTTACAAATAACATTGAGTGTTCCTAAAGATTTAATAACCTTCCAAACACTTGTCCAAAAAATTGAAACATCTACTTTGCTTTTCTGGCTTGCTATCATTTAAAATAAGACTAGACAAGCTCAGGCCTTTATCTTACCTTTTGCAGGAAAGAATTGTACATTTGTTCACAACATCCTGGCACTATCAGATATAAGCTGAATTTTTCAGACAGAACTGTGTTATTCTCACACTTAAGTTCTGTCCCCCTCCATTTTTTTTTCTTCTTTCTCCCTATTACCAAGGAACAGTTATATTGAAAAATATCATATGACTACATCTTCCAAAGTTTACTTACAGAGGCTAATCTCAGAATTTTATAGTGCAATGAAAACATATTCACACACACATACATAGAAATACATGAACACATGTAAATAGGATCATTTTATCCTGACTTCCTCTAATTTTATTTATTGGCTTTTTCCACCTTCCATTTAATAACGTTTCACTTCCAATTCAGTTGGAAGAAAGGACTTCAGCCATGAAAACTACCAGATTAAGTTCTGTTGATTTTTGTTATCAATGTAAGAGTATGCAATGCATCTCTGATTCAACATTTATATTTTGTTATGTCAGTCAACAGGCTGTTGGATCTTCTCAATATAAATCATTCTTTGCTCGACAAAAAGGACCAATTTGCCAAGTGAAGTTCTAGTTGGGCTAGGCAAAGCAAAAACACCTCCTGAAAAATCACCTGTGGGGTCGGTTTGTAATTCAGTAGTTTGGAAACCTATAGCCAGTCAACTTCTTTCCTCTAGCAGAAGGTATAGACATGATAAAAGAGAATATTCTGGATGAATTATGAATAATTAAGTCAATGTAATATGAACTCACCAATACACTACCATATAAATAATAAAAAGCTGTAGTAAGTCGTTTACATTTGCTTCATGTAAGTACTTTAGTTACCAACAATTCTTTCTAATCAGTTTGAAAATAATTTCTTTCCATGATTGTAAAATAATTTCATAGCTTATATATAACTGGTTATCTGTTTATATATATATATACTTTTATCTTTTTTTAAAGTTCTCTAGCAGTTATGCATCAGGATAGCAGTCTCTAGCATTCTTCAAATTCATGGAAATTTTTTAAGAACGGGAAGTGAGTTCAAGTTNTTGGGCACCTCACATTTTGTATAAAGAAAACTTGCAGAATGTAGACACTAAGATAATTTAAAAATAGACCTGTAGAAACGCTGTCAAAACATTGGACCTACCTTTGCAAACTTTATATGATCACTAGAGGATATTTTAGAAGACAATAGAGAGAGGAAGACCTTCTGTTAAACTTCACACATCTCCAGGTAACTCAATGATGAAAGACCAGAAACTCAATTACACAGTCAATAGAGTGATTTATATGTCCCCAAAGGCGATTCCAAAGACTTAGATTAGGATTTTACCTCTTGCTATCAATTACACAGTGCTCCCAATTACATAGGGAGATGTAAGCACTTCAGGTATTTAAGTTAGAAGGCTGAGCCTAGATCTTAAAGTCAGACACCAACCTGTTGATTACATCATTATATTTTGTCCTTAATATAGCTTGAAAACTGTCACTTTTTAAGGGACATTCTATTGTATGGGTGTTAAAGACCTAAAAAGACTAGGAATTAGTTCATTAATTTATTATGTCCAAAGCAAAATTCCTTTTTACAGCACCACCAAAAATTTTCTTTCTTCTTTAATTACTCATTAATTAACCACAACACAGTTGCTTTACATTTCTAAAGAAACCTAAGTATCCTACCATTAAATAAGTTTGTAACTGACAACCAGACAGAAGAGAGAGAATATGAACAGGGAAAATCCAGGTGCAGGATTCCAGGTAGTAGTTTCTTAAAAGATATTTAAGGAATAAAGTTTAATATAGTCAGGAAAAAAACCAAACCAGCCCCCCACCCAATAAAACCTTATCAACATGCCTATTAAGACAATGAGGAAAAAACTAATTAAAGTAAATTAGCTTAATGCGCACAGGCTGGATAAAGACAGATCACTTTTAAAAATCCAAGAAGATAATGGTACCCATTTGGGATATGCTTTTGGCATTTTTCATATAAATTGGACAGTTTTAGAGGATAAATATGGTACAGAAGTCCTTACAGGCAATTATGTC
>VXBO01006255.1:143480-233966 GCA_013400135.1 Rhinoptilus africanus | reverse complement strand
ACTATAGCAGAAATGAAATTTCATCTGAAAGGCCAAAGAATAACTAGCGTTAAAGTGCTTAAGAAGAGACTCTTGCTTCTCCTGGGTTTTTTTCCACACTATTTATGGCTTGTTAAATCTTAGGCATATGAAGTAGTATATATATGCTTTGCTTTACATCTCCCACAGTGATATTTTGCAGCTTAAGGGGAAAACAGTGAGAAAAGTGATATAGTATATATAATAAATACCTTTAAATTTGTAAATTTTTAAGTATTCTGAATGCTTTTCCTCCGTGGATGCAGAGTTACCTGTGCATAAGTCGAAGAAGTCAAAAAAACCCATTCGAACATTTTAAAGATGTCTTGAATTCCAGGTGTTTAGAAAATAAGAAAGTATACACTCAAATTAAAGGTCGATAATATCATCAGATTGGTCTTAATTTGAAGTGTTTGGTCTCATGGATCTCTTTAGCACTTAACTGCATGTTGGATTTTCCTTAAAACACAGATTTGCAAAATGTGGAGATAACACGCAGTACAGGAGAAGCATGTGATCGTAACTGCATCTGGAGGAAGATGAACTTTTCTGGATTTGAGATGGCGCTGTAAAACATGGTAGAACAATGGTTAGGTTGAACAAGAGAAAATATAGTCCTGGGCAACACCAGGAATGAGACAAAAGCTGGGAATATATTGGGTTGTTCAAATGTATATAAAGTTAGATAATGGGAAAGTTAAAGTACTGGAATGGGGTACCTACAACAAACACATTTTCAGCCATTCCCCTTCCCCCAACACTAGGGGGTACTGCAAAGGAGAAGTAGAAGGGTGACAAGAATCAGAACTGAAAAATTCAGATCCTGGATTTCATTTAGTTCTTACTTATGTTTATCACGAGGATCTAGTGATAGCTTTACAATATCTTGCACGTGGTAATGCTTTTGTAAAGGGGGCTTGCTTTATCTTCTTCCCGATTTCCAAGAACATTTCCCTCATTTTGTCTCTTTTCTATTCCATTTTCAGGATCTACTCCCTTTTGTTTCTCAGACTCCCTGTGCTTGCATTTCAACAGCATGTCTATTATTATGTTTTTCATTCACTAGCTGTACATGTATTTACTATTTATCAAGTATTTTTATGAATCCTCCCTTTCATCCCTTTTTCTATCAAGCAGCCATTCAGACAAGAGTCTATTAGGTCTATTAGGCAATTTTGAAGTAAATGTTTATCAGAGTAAATATTTATATATTAGAAATTGCAGAAACTACAGCATTTTCCTGTAAATTACCAAAGCTGAAGAATCCATTGATTCTAGTGAGCTATACAGTTTTTGTCTGCGCTGTTGTCAAGATTGGCACAGGATAGATCGAAAAATAAATATATTTCTACAAAAAATAGATTTCACGACTTACTATAAGCAGAAAATGAAATGTGAAGTAAAATCCCTGTTAATCAGCATCTATTTTCTGTCTTGGAAAATCCAAATCCAAATCCAAACACCTACAGTATGTAGTTGTCCCCTCACACACACTCTGGAAACCTCTTTTGCATTCTAACCTATTTAAGATATTATTTTTTTACTTTAATTTTCTATGTAGAACTAACATGGTCAGAAACATCAGAAGGAAACAAGACGCATGTGAAGATGACAGATGAATTTCCTTTCACAGTCTAAATAAATTAATTAGGTTTTTATCAAATATATGGCTCACAGTTCACTTTCTCTTCCCATATCTACCCACAGAAAATGTCCTCAACAAAATGAATATCTGCTGTCCCCAGCACTTAAAAATTCTCATAATATATCGAGGATTTATGTTAACAGAAAGGACAAAGCTAAGAGGTAAAAAAAATGCATACACAGCCTAGAGCTTTGCAAATAATTTTTAGAAAAAGATATTTAGAAAAAGTTATTCCCATGCTGTAACATTTCTTCTATTTAACTTCTCCCTGGGAACATTCCATCTTTATTACAACAGACCGGAGGGCTGATAGACCCAAATTTTTGACCTTCTAGTTCAATTAACCTCTCAATTATATTGCTGTAATTAAGAATAACTCCACCGAATCAAATGGAATTATGTTAAAATAGGTGTAAATGAAAGGAAAATCAAATCCCGTCTTTGCAATCTCCACAGTAAAAGCCAATAAATTCATCTCAAGGCTGCCAATATTGCTGTTAGAAATGATAAAAGCTGAACAATCTTCCTCAGTTACAGGGTTTGGTGTATTTGATGGCATTTATTGGGGGAAAACAAAAAGCACATAGAGAATCAAGTACCCTTTACGTGCAAGAGAAGGAAAAGGGCAAGGAACAGGGAGAACATGAGACCAAGAGAGAAAAATGTTCTCTAAGGGAGCTGACAGAATGGGAATGCCACAAGGGAACTGGTGGAAGATCAAAATAGAGCTCAGAAACGTGAGAAAGGATTAAAGGGAGCCCAAGACACTTTGTGAGGATCTCAGAAACGTGATGGGGGTGAGAGTTAGGAGACCTAGAGTGGCCACAAGGAGTATTTTACTAGCAGTTAAAATGTCCCAGTGATAAAACCATAAAACACGACACAAAAAGAACTAAATACAAAAATTATGGAATCACGGAATCTTCAGAGTTGGAAGGGACCTCTACAGATCACCTAGTCCAACTCCCCTGCTAAAGCAGGACTGCCCACAGCACATTACTCAGGGCTGCATTCAGTCTGCATCCAAATCTTGGTCAGTTGACCTGAAAGGTCTGTCTGAAACACTTTAATAGGGAAGAAAGAGGAGTTCAGGAATGACTAAGTCTATATCTGAGGTGCCTTAAAGCAGTAGGGGACTATTCCACTCTTAACACACTTCACTGAGTTTTTGATTTCCAGGATATGCAGGGTAATAGAGTGGAATGCAGAGGAAAGTTCCTTATACAGAAATACTCACTGCAATACAGCCAGGTTTTTATTTTTTCAGCTAGAGAAGAAACTAGAGCAGTTTTTAAGGAAGGTATCTTGATCCCAGTGGATGTTGATCAATAGATGGAAAGAGGTACATTGATAGCAAACCACCTAAACCCACCCAGAAGTCCAATGTAAAGTATAATTCTCTCCCCATTTTTTTTTTGTTTAATCAGTGGCAAGAAAGGTTTAACTCTTACTTGAACTAGAGATTATGACATTAAAGAAGTATTTGTGCTATTTTGCAAACAGACTGGTTACAACTGCACAATGCAAAATTCAGCCCCACTTCCTTCCCTGTGCTCTCAAGTTCTCTACTGCTGACCTCACTGGTCCCAGACCCATGGGGGCCTCCCAAAAATACCTGTATTTGTCAGAGATGCTGCAGCTTCTACTTATTGTGCAGTGAGAGAGACTGAGGTGGAGCAGCGCCTCTGCCTCCCACTTCCTGATAGCGCTGGGGTGGGGTAGATTGAGATGAGATCTCAGGAAGAAACTCTTTGCTGTGAGGGGGGTGAGCCTCTGGCCCAGGTTGCCCAGAGAAGCTGTGGCTGCCCCATCCCTGGGGGGGGTTATGAATCACTGAGAGAAAATCCTGAGGGTGTACCAATCGGCAGTAAGCCCGTCCAACTCTTGGTAAGTCTCAAAACATATTACTGTGCCTAATATTAGCTAAATAATCATTAGGTCACTTAGTCTCCACATGACAAAATAAGCAAAGAAAACACTATTCCATATTAGGCAATAAAAATAAAATTATAAGAAACATTCAACACCATTGCATTTCCTTTTCCTTGTGTTTAAACTCTCAAGGAAACATAAACAAAAATCTCAGCTTTGCTCATTGTCCATTCTTGAAAAGCCTGTCAAAGAATAGAGCTGAATCTTCAGAAATATTATGATAAACATCCATAATAATAGAACAAGATGTCATGTATCTTCTGTGAAGCAGAAAACTTCAGTACAATATTTAAATGCCTATTTATTGCTTTACAGATGCCATTTCTTGATTTTCCAATATTCAAAGCAAAAATTCAAAATTTTTTACTTGCAAAGCTTTTCTCACATAATCTTTTTACTTTCAAGACTCCCCAGTGTAACCACTAGTTACCACATTTACATGACAAAATTGTGGCTAAGAGGGGAATTAGTAAGAGGAGAAGAAGCAGCGTTCCTGCTGCTGGGGCTGGCACCTGGAACAGAGGTAGTCCACATGGTAGAAATATGCCTTCCAAAAACGCCTTAAACTCCAGGAAAGCTTTGGACCTGCCATCAAAAGAGAAATTCATTCCGGGCTGTGTGCCAGAATAAGGACCATGGCACTACTTAAGCCCCACTAAACCCTTCAAACACTTAAGCTGCACTTAAAACCTTGTGCTGTTTGGCAGATACTTTTACCAATGTCAGTGGAACCAATTTCTTTCTTATAAAACTACTGGATGTCACCAGTGAAGAATTTTGCAAATTCTACTTCATTTTTTTTTTTGTTCCCTAAGATGTGGAGAACTTAAAGAACTCATCTTTGTGTTCTCCGAACATTACAAGTACAGCTGGGAACTTCATTTTATTGCAAACTTTCTTTAAAATTTTTGTGTCAATGTATTTGTTTCTTTTCTGAATTGTTAAGAGACAATGGAAGAGTATTTGGAAATTCACCTGTTTTCCATCCAAAAATGGAACAATCCACAAGTAAGACCTCAATTGACTGTGTGTGTATGAAAGTGAGAACAGTTGGAGAACAATGGGATAGAAAAATCTATATTTCCACCTTGAAGTGATAAATTATCTACTGTAGGTGCTAGGTCAGCCTTTTATACTTATAATTATCACCAGAAAATCTCTGGAAGTCAAGTAACATGCTCTGCTAACAAGTCACCATAAAGAACAGCTGTGTCCTGTTACCAAATCTTTTAATAACATACACGCTTCGTGTTTCAGTTTTCTGATTTCTAAAATGGCAGCAAAAGTGCTACATACAGATAAAAAGCAACCTGCATGCTGAGTACCTGTTGGGACCCGGTCAGTAAGGGTTATATGGTCTTCATAGGACCATAGAATGGGTCGGGTTGGAAGGGACCTTAAAGATCATCTAGTTCCAACCTTCCTGCCCTGGGCAGGGACACCTCCCACCAGCCCAGGTTGCTCCAAGCCCCGTCCTTGAACCCCTCCATGTTCCATAAAATCAAAAATCCATGCAGAATACTTTTAGAAGAATAGGGTTAATACTGATAAAAGTCTGCTGGGTGGTTCCGACAAAAATCTGTGGCGACGTTGCACCAAGGTGTGAGTGGAACCATTCAGGCGACTCCTCTGAAACTACGCGGAAGACAAAAGATATTTGGCCTGTTTTTAAATACTATCTGGCAGTTAAGACCTTAAATCCTATTGTTTTCCATGAGTTTTTATATGATGCCATGGTATTACTACTTGCTACTTCACCTATCATTTCACTTTTATGATATATATTTTCTTTTATCCGTTAAAAACATTGTCTATTCTAAAAAACACAACGTGAAGGAATTTATATTTCTCTTTTTCCTCATACTTCTTTATTCCGTGTTATAAATGTGCCTATTCTTTGGATTTATTGTGTGCTCATAAATCAATACTTTCATGCAGTAATAAAAATAACTTATTGTAATGGTAACAGCTCCAAAGGACTCCTGACTATGAGTGGCATTTTATTTAATTCAGATCTATGTTCCATTCCCCAACTAAAGGCACACTATGGGTTATAAAGTGATTAAAACTGTTGTCAAACTGGCCTCCTGGAAAGAGGGAGTAAAACTTCTTTTCCTGAGGCTCATAGATCTACAGGATCTATATTTGACTTCTACAGTTGGAAAGCAAAGAAAAGCCAGTGTAGGAATAATAAGCCAAGAAATTATGGAAAAATGGCTCTTTTTTTCTCCAGTGCCTCCAGTAAGCATGTTTAAGTAAACAACAAAAACAAAGCAATAATCAGTATTGCTGTTTTTTGAAGGTTAATGGAAATACGGAGAAAGAGATTTGCTTACAACTCACAGGAAAACATTAGAAGAGGTAGGAGTATAACAGCGCTTTTGAGTCAAGTCTCTAGTGTCATTATTACTGTATTTCTACCTTTAGTTCTTTAAGGGTCACTGGATTTCTTTCCTATTTTTTAAAAATTATGTTTACTCTTTTCAATATTGCTGAAACTTCTCCTTGTAATATTCCTGAGAGGCAGGCAGACAATATATGGAACTGTTATTTTTTTTTTTGAACTTCAGCACTTGCACTCCGCTTCACAAACACGATATTTCCCCAGCAACGAAGGGAGATGATTAGGGACAATGTAATTAATTTTTCAATTGAAGATTCCAAAAAAGAAGATAAAGTTGATTGCTCTTTGTCCTAGCTTTTGCTAAGGCTAAAAAAACCCCTAAGTAATGATAGTTTGAAATCACCTTGGCAGCTGATTTTCAATTTGTTACACCACTGTATAAAAGACCTGCCACACAGAAATGCCTGCTAATTCTAGGTAGTATTACTTTATATTAGAAATTCCTAAAATTCCAGATACTTTTTTCAGAGAATCAATAATCTCTGTAAGTTGTTGTAGGAGGGAAATGCGATCAGCCTGCCATCAGATAGGGCTTTCTGTTTTTTTTTCTGTTCTAAGATAGAGAGAACTACTATCCATGGTCAATTAAAGGAAAAAAACTGTTTCTGAGAGAAGCAATACACATGGGTCCTAGAGTACAGCCAACACTACATCCTCCTGTATTTCTATCTGT
This sequence comes from Rhinoptilus africanus, assembly GCA_013400135.1. Classification (NCBI taxonomy): domain Eukaryota; kingdom Metazoa; phylum Chordata; class Aves; order Charadriiformes; family Glareolidae; genus Rhinoptilus; species Rhinoptilus africanus. The sequence goes on along the minus strand of VXBO01006255.1, from coordinate 227,294 downwards.
TGAAGTATCAATATACACTCAGCGTAACAAACAATACACAGAGAAGAGCTGCAGTGACCCATATTTATGCTTCAGTTCCTCTCTTCTCTTCCTAAGGGGCTGGATCAAGGTATAGCTTTACTCTTTAACCCAGTAAATTTAATTTTACCCATCTGTAACCTCAGCTTTTTCTCTGCAGAAAAACACTGTATACACACCCAGCCATCATGATAAAAGGAAAACAAAACTTCTGGATACCGGCTTAAAACCTAAGCTCCCTCAGGCTTAACCTAAAGTACAATATATCTGTTTAACATCAAGCAGTTTTTAAAACTCTCCTTGAGATTCCCCTCTTCCCCTCACAGCTTTCTCCGTGATTCATGATATACCCTGTATCTGCTCACACTATGAATCTTTTGAAGTTCAGATTTGTAAGTCACTTTTCTAGTAGAGCAAAACCCACGCTAATAACGGAAATAAAAATAAATCTGTAAAAAGAGGAGGTACCTGCTTAAAGGCTGTACATTTATAGCCACGTATTTTATGAACCTTGAGCTAAACAAACTCTGCAAAAAGGACATTTTAGCTCACCTTCTGTTGAAGAATAAACCACGCCTGCTCTCAGAGAAGTGGAGAACATTTTAAAAGCAAAAAAAAGAATTCAGTTTTTGCAACAGTTCTTTTAAATACAATAGAATTTAACACTGGGTTTTGGTACTAAATAGATCTTTTCTCTGCTGTTCCCTTGGTCGTGAGTGATATTTCAAGAAAATCTGCAAGTTGGCTTGAGCTAAATTTCTTTCCTAACTTGTTACCTAACATTTTACTTGCCACATTCAAACGAGACAACAAGAGCATAAGAGCAGTAATAAGATAATAAGATGTGCCATGCATAAGTATTCCATATTAATGGGTTCCAGCACTGCTTCATATTGCCTTTTCTTGCTGTAATTTCTCCATATCTATAGATTTAGGATGATGTCCATCACTGCAGAACCCTAACATACAGAAGCACTGTTGTGTAGAAGTTACATTTTAAGATCATGTAGGACTTGAAACTGCCCCAGGCCCTTGCATCACTCATTACTACATATTCGAAGATGTCAGCGAGCGAGTTAATGTGTACTTTATAAAAAATTGATGTGCTTGTGTATGTTAATTTTCCTTTTTTCCTTCTGAATGTTTTTCCTATATCCATGTTTATTCTGTGACCTGTGGTTAATGCATGTTTTCTATCTGAAAACTATCTCAGCTTCGGCTGGTACTTGTCATATGTTGGCGATATTCAACAGTGCATACAGTATTCTAACAACTTTATACAGCTAAGGGGGGGGAAAAATGCACCCACATTCATGGTTTTATCTCAGATTCTTTGCCTGGATTTCATCAGTAAAAAAATGTGGAGAAAAGAGAAGGGATGAAATTGTGCTTCATGGACACATTAGTGAGAGAAGAGAAGGTACCAATGAGCAATTTCCGCAGACTGAATAGGTGTCAAAGGAGAATTCTAGACAGAGCCATCGGGTCCAAAGGAAGCAAGAGAAGGGATGCGGCTCAGAACTAAATGTAAGTCATGGCTCACAAGTTGATAAAATAGGGATAGAAACATCAGCCTTCAGCCTTGGATGGATCTTCCCCCAGTTCCTGACACTGCTATCTAAAACAGAAGCTTGTGACCTGAAATCACAGCGCCCTGCTCGGTACAAGCCCTGCTGCTGTGGAACTTTGTTATCATGAGCTCCATGACAGATACAGCTTCTTCACCTTTTCCTTAAGTATGCTGCAGTTATGTTCTTTCAAGGCCTCTGCTTCCCAACAGCATGATTTATCAAATTTAAGCTCCATTAGCTTTTAATTATTTTTTCCTGTTGAATCCTTTACACTTACAACAATTTGCTAAAGGCTATTTGAAGCAAATGGGAGCTTTGCTTCCTCCTCTTTATTCATCCAGTTTCTATTGTCTTTGCATTACTTAAAAATAGGTACTGCAGCATAAACTAATATTGCTAAGGTTACCGGACTTAATTCTCCTCCGTGCTGCGCGTTGTTTAATTACATCTGTGTAAATAAATACAAAAGCCTAGCAACTCTAATACTCACTTGTACTATTATCAGCATTTTATGCATTACTCTGCTCCGATTCAAACGACAGAACGTGAGACAGCCAGGAAATAGTCCTGTTGACTCCACTCCTCAGAAAAAAGATTTATACCAAAATCTTGGTGCAGTGCTTTGTCTATTCACCTCCGCTTTCACTAAGCTCAGAAACGAAGAAACCCACAAACAAGGTATTGTCTAATAATCCAAAAATATTGAACCTGCCACCGAGAAAAAGCTAAACGTTCACTCATATTGATAGCGAAGAGGTGGATATTTTGAAAAGCAATGTACACATATTTTGGACAAATATTAGTGCTTTCCATTTGATTTTTTAAGCTTGAATAAGAAACATAATTTATACGCGATTCTTAAAATACTACAGAAAGGAAAAATGAATCATTATAGTCACAGAATGAGACTCTTACCGACCAAAACTGGAGATTCTCTGTTGCAGTTTTGCCTTGTTATGGCAATACCATGCTATAACAAATAATTTTCAAAAATAACTTAATTAAAAGAAACCCCAATGAATGCATCATAAGCATCCTGTGAATAAACAGATTCTGTTGGCTGCAGAGTTCATCAGAAAGAGATCTGGGAAAATCAGCAGGAAGTCGGCTGATTAAAACTTGACTCTTAAGGAAAAAGAATGATCTCCAAAGCACAAGGATAATATTCAGATGGTATCACTGAGGTCACACCTGAAGTATTTGGATTTTCAGCATGTCGCTTCACACACCGTGCTCTTCCTGCGCTCCGTGCACCAGGATGGTGCCTGGAAGGAGAGGGCTGAAATTTGAAGGAGAGATGAGACATCCCTGGCACAAAGTCAGTGCCGCAGAGTTCAAGATCATTGGTGGTATTTTGTGTGGGCTAGGCTCTCTTGAATTTATCTTGGAACAGATAATTCCTCTTTTAAGAGAAAAAAGAAGGCAATATGAAGTAATGCACACTCAAACACTGCAGCGAGACTCACTTTGGCACACATTTTATGGCTACGTTGCAAACCCAAGTTTTTACTCTCAATTGCTCTGAAGTTGGAGCCAAAGTCTTTAGGATAATGTCAGTTCCTGGCAAAATACCACTGAGACCAACCAGTACAAACACTACTCCCAGTTACCAAAATGGGGAACGTAGATCGCAGGAATCAAAGCAAGTACTGAAATTCTGATCAAAGGCATCAGCTTTGATTTTTACTACTGTTGATTTTTAAAAACAGGGATAGATGTATGAATTTCATCATTTCAAATATTGTGAAAAATTCATTATTCTTACGTATCGCTAGATATCGGTAGAAAGTGATTCCAAGAAATAGAGAAACTTGTAAGAAAAAAGTTTTTTTCAGAACTTACAATTTCTGTAGTTCTCAGTGTATTTAGGTGGAACAGGTGGCATTATGTCCTGCTATAACATATTAACATGAAGGCAAAGGGAAAAGGGAATCAATTACTTCTTTCTAAAATGAATAGTATTGTATGAACACAATGAAATAAAGTGTTTTCAGATCCAAGATCCTCTCTAGGTTTCGCCTGATGATTAAATAAGGCAGTGGGGAAGGGAACAGTATAGCATATAGTTGTTATACACTGGGTTCCAAACTGTTCTCTAAACCCATTAATGTTTACTATTTTTAATGCTTTCTAACGATGTCATAAAACCAGCTGACAATAATCCTAATAAACATACATCTAGTTCTTCTTATCCAAAGAGAATAAATCATTCCTTCTCTACACAATATATAGTTTTTAAAGCACTTAGAATATGCTGTCCAACCCATATGTTAAAAACCACATTTTAAATATACCCCAATGTTGTTCCTCTCTCAGTTAACTGAAAGCTTTCAGCACATGATTTGAAATTTCTTGAAGCTATTACATTTTTAATTTAACTCTATTTGCTGAGGGAGAGTTCAGAACCTTTATACATTAAAATGGAAGCATACACGTTTTGGCCCAGAAATCAGCATCTCCAAGCAGTAGAATCCTATTTCATCGCTGAAGGCTTTTTATATTCAGTTGTATTTCTTCAGATCCAGCATACCAAAAAAATAACAGGATAGAGTAAAGCATTCATTTGAAGTAATTTATAATGCGAACAGATATCATTCTAGGTAAACAAATACCTCCCATTCTAGCTTGCTCTGAACTTTCATTCCATAGGAGACTTGTGCCTGGCTTCCAACAGGAACCAATGTGTGGCCAACAGCTGGCAGTAAGAGTTATTCTGTTCTTAAAGAAAACACACTGTTGATCCAATTATTTTGAAATAGTGAGTAGCTACGGATAATTGCTTATATACACATAGCTAGAACTCAGTGCTCTGTCATGTCTTCCTCCTGGTGAGACCTCTGTATCCCTTTGGCTGGATTACTTTGTTGGAATGATATTCACAGGAAAGGTGTTATAACTAACAAGAAGCTTGAAAACCTTTCACAGAACCGGGAACAACAGGTGGCATTCTCCACAACCGTCTGCACTAGAAAAAGAAATTGGAGCACAACATGCCAGTGGAAAAAAAAAAGGCTAATAAACCAACATATTCTAAAAAAGTTATCAACAGATGTTCACAGGTTCTCATGCAAGCTGTTCCTGAACAATAATGACATAGAGTAGTTTGGAAGCTGGTCTCTTCTGTTAAAGTAAAAAAAAATTACAGACATCGGGCAGCTTCCTCACTGCTTGAGCAAACATCAGCCTTCTTCACTTAGACATAACCATTTCCCATGGTCGTGCCAAGATGTGCAGTAATTCAGCAATATACATACTGTTTTATAACACTAAGTTGAGATCACCAGAATCAATTCATTTGCAACTTGACTTGGATTTAAAGTGCATACACAGAAAACAGTTGGCAGTCATAAAACGTACTAAATTGCTTTGGAATCTGCTCCGCTCTCTCTTACTCTTGACCTTCTGGTCGTACATTATTAAAATCTTCCGAGTGATTTTGAAAATGTGTTCCATTGTTAGACAATTCATTAAGTTACTATAAAGGCACAAAAGACTGCTCGGAAGTGGCAGTGTCATTTTAAGCAATTTGTTCTATTTATTGTAAAACCTTCTCCCACAATGTTAATATTAAATATACAAAAAGAGCAGGAATGAAGAGCGTTTATCTTTCCATTCCTAAGGTGCTATCAAGAGTACATCAAACTAAGCTACAGGCTTTGCTGCACATATTTAGAAATGTGATATTTCCCCAATAGTAGAGCAAAGAATTAACCTTTAGCACAAGTGCTAAAGCAACTGACGCTCTTCTGAGGACCCAAACATGTAGACACTGAAAATACACCATACAGATGGGCAGATATTTCCTGCTATACAACTTTTTATGGCATCAGAAGAGTCACAGCTAAGAAATGGTCTAAAACTGCTAAAACTGGTAACGACAGAGGAAACAGCAGTGGTAGGATGTCCCACGTCTTTCTTCAGTTTGATTGTCTAAATCTACCAGATTAAAAATATTTGGGGTTTTTTTCCAAACCAAAAATTTAGCTTATTTGGTGGAAATTCAACAGCCATTGTCATCAAATCATTTGCCTTACTACACAGGCATTGTGCTCACAACTTCAATGACCTCCTCTGACAGCATCCTCCTCAGCACTGTTCACGAGCCTTTGAAGTGTGAGACATGTTTGCAGTGAAGTTCTTGTTAATCTGAAATTTGTTGAGGACATTTTATATCTGGAATTTCAGTGGTGGAAAGCAAGCTCCTGGGTACCAGAGTTCAACTATATTACTATGGTAGGCACATCAGAGACCAGTTTTCTGTAGGTGGAAATCGATTTGAACTACATTTACAGATTTTGATTTCTTTTTTCTTCCTCTGACGAGCAGTGGATCAGCCAAGCGTTTCCAGTACTGTGAAAAACAGAGGTGCATTATTCTACATTGGTAATGGGTGGTACAACCAGGATACTATGCTTTCCAGATTAAAAGCTGCTTTAAAAAATCTAATGAGGAGATTCTGTAAGCTGAATTTTCAAGAAATCAAAGGCTCAGGATGGGCAGTATATTCCTAGTTTGGATTAAAAAATAATGCATACTGAACCTTTTTATTGAAACAAAGAACTTTCTTTGGTTCAAAGGGGTTGAATCAAAGAAGTTGTACGAGATGGCATATTTCTTATTCTAACTGTATCTCATGAGACAGTTCTTTGGAAAGGGACAAAGTAGGAGTTTAGAAAGAGGCTCGAGTTGCTTCTCTTCTCTGTTGTCCATCTCTGACACACTTCCAGTCTAATCACCCTTAAATAAAAGAGCAGTTGCCAAGAGGGAGATGTGCAAAATGCAGAATACAGAAACTCTCCAATGATTCACCTTCAGCGTTTTCACTAAACCAGTTTCCCCAGAGAATGGTTAACTCCAGTATAGTAAGGAAGAGACAGAAGACTATTTTCAGTGGTATCACTCTACATTCTCATTGACTCCTAATTTTCTTGGCAGTTCAAGCAGTCCAAAGACTGGTCTTTGAATGACCCTGCTAACACAAGTACTTCTGCGATGAACCCGTAGGGTTCCAAGGAGCAAAAAAGTCTTGCTACTTTTCCGTAATGCGGAGTGATTGGTTTTGAGTAAGTGACATGTTTGGTTTTCTCCAGCTGGAATCCCATTCTAGCAGCTCGCTGCCTGCTGTATAACTGATGCTGGATTCCTGGGGAATCCTAAACCTGCCTGGGGTGCCTGAAGCTATGAATGTCACCCAAAATACTAGAATTAGCATCTACTCTAGAATTAGAGTATAGCCTAACCAAATTAATTGCTCTCTAAAAGACAATATAGACAGTACTGATCAGTCAGTTAGCTTTAGAATAGTAATTATTTATAACAATGAAATGATAACGAAGAATAAGCTCGCTTCATTTTCTCACAGTAAGAATTAAGTAGATTTGCCATTCTAAAAACTGCTGCAGAACAGACACACATCAGGAAAATGTAATTCTAACTCATCCACCAGAACCTGCCTTCACTGGTTCAGTTTCTCAGCAAGCTTGTGAGGCTGTACAATTAACTTCTTAATGACCTTAAGGCCCCTATGCTTTTAAAACACCATCTTTTCTAATCAACACAATAAAGATGGCTGCCCTCGGTCTTCTAGAGAAGAAAGGAGGATGGACAAGAACTAACGGCTCCAACTAATGTGTTTCTTATTTCTTGTGCTACAGTGGCTCTTGTTCATCCTACCAGTGAAAAGACTTGTCCCCTCATGCCTAATCATTGTGTGTGGTACATTTATTATTGAATAATAACAATCCACTTTATTATTACCTTGCTCTCCTCTATGAGTTGTTATGATTTACATTTTTTTGGCAGATTTTTGTTGACCTTTTCAATGTAAATATTGCAAAAACTTATGCGATAATTACAATTTTTCTGCTTCTTTTGTATTCCTTTCAGTGGCAGAGCTGCTCAGTTCCTCATATCCTAAATATTTAGAATTCATCTTTGCAGGTAGCATGAAAGGGTTCACTACCCCATCTGGGGAGGATGGCAGGAAAAAGTTTTTTTTCTTTAGCAGCTGACATTTTTCCTCATTATTTTCTTTCTGCCTCCCGAGCATTGCTAGTTACTCTGACTGTTGCCTGGCTTGGTTTCTTTACACCTTTAAGCTCCCCACCTTCAAACCCTTCAGGTTTTCTGGGAAAGGGCTGCACACCTCAGAATATCTTGTAGGGCTGGGGAGGACCACCAAAGTACAGCATATATATGAGGGTGTGTTAGAAACATAAAAGACACAAAACATCCTCTACTGTCAATCATAGATTTCTTCATTAATTTTCCTTCTAAAAGAGGAAGGCTATTCTCCTTGTAGAAGAGTGAGAAGTGGTGAAAAGTAAGAGTTTCTATGTTTTGTAAGAGACAGACGGCATTTTCCTTCAAGAAAAACAGATGCTTAAAATAAGAAGTGGTGGGATAACCCCTTAGCTTGGCACCACGGTACCTCCAGAACTGAAAGGAGAGGTGACCGTAGCACCAGACTCGATAATGACTTGGTGATACTATGTTGGGCTCGGTTCCGAGGTTAGACCTGTGTTCTTAAACTGTCTCATGGCTGACACAGCTTTCCTTTCTCTGTGATGATGACACCAATTTTCTGTTCCCAGACTTTCTGCCACATTATTCATGCCTCCACACCATGATTCCTACCTTATACCACGAACACTGGGCTATACTGGGCAAAGCCCTAGTCCTGCACTTTTCATTTTTTATAGCTTTTACTATTCATTTAAACCAGAAAGCCAAAGCAGTACATAATACAAATGCTGACAAACCCCCTCATTTTAAAAATTATTTTTGGCCACAGTAAGACTGCAGTATTCAATTTTATCACACCACATGAATGAAATTCTTCCTCCCATCCCACCCCCCTAATTAGACTGATTGCGAAATACTTGTACTTGACTCAAAGATTCCCACACAGGGAGACAAATGTAAAAACTCATTGGATATGCAAAGTAAAAACAAAATCTGAAAATCTTCTTTAAACAAACTTTCACCATGAATTTGTATAAATTTAATATATTTTAAGTTGTTTTAACATATGTGAAGCTCATCCACAATGAGTCAACTTTTATTTACCTATTTATCTTTGAATTACTTGATTTTAACTTCTTACATTAATTTCCTGCGGAGTGAACAAAACCCAGCATTGCTGCTCATGCTAGTTAGGTAGAACTGGAACAATCACAAGACTGGCAAGTCAAGAAAGGCTGTGTGACAGGATTTCGCAGAGGAATGACCTGGTTTTCATTTTGTGCCTCACCACAGTAATAAACACCAGTTTCCTTTTTAGTGAAGCATGCAACCTACAGTGGTACAACTTCATCCAGAAAAATCCAGTGGATCAAAATTCAATGGCATTTTTTAATGTTGCCCAAAGAATAATGTTAACTTTTTACTTTCCTTAAAAAAATGTCAAGCATAAGTGAAAAAACTCGTAATTAAATATAACTGTTAATATAATCCGTTCCCAAACCAATACACTTAATAAGAAATAAAAAAAAAATCAACACAATCTTATCACAAGCCAGGATTTCAATTGGGATCTGAATCCACGAAGGACATAATAAAAAGGAAAGATAACGCATAGAGTTATAACAAGTTTAATCTATTACTTTTCATCAAAATCCATTGAAAGCACCACTGGAATTTAGAGTTCAGTTTTCCCAGGGTAATATTTTATGGCAACGAAGTAGTATGCAGTAGATGCACTTGAATTGTTTGGATGTTAGATGTGGTTCATCATCATCTTAATTTACAGTATTTCACACCAATAATAAATGTTACAAGCCTGGTGATATATCAGGACATTTAACTCATTGCATTGACATTTTTCTGCCTATATGAACAAAAAGGAAAATAAGAGTTTTATTAAACATTCAGTTACTCAGAGAGACATAAAAAAGCAACATGGATGCTCCTACACAGCCTACCTAAAGTTGAATGAAGAATATCCTCATGTTGTTGATCTAAGCAATTACCTTGGCTTTTATGGCAAAATTGGTGTTTGTATTGACCATCTAAGAAGGAAAATTTTGAACTGCATGTCTGAAAATGGCTAAAGTTAGCCTCTCCTACCTTTTGCACTGTCCAGCCTACAGAGTTATTATATTACCCTAGGATACAAGGGTCAGCAGGAGAATACATTAATCCGAGGATGTAGAAATGAGAGAGTTGCCAACCTAGTTAAAAACATTTGCCACAATAGGAAATCATCCGCAAGGACATATTTGTTTTGCAAAACAAAAGAAGCATTAAAAACACTTTTGCTGTTTCCTCCCCTTCCAAAACCAGCAGCTGGTTAGGATTTCCACTTAGTCTCATTCATAAAACAAAAGCCTGATAGCACAGGTTCACAGGTAGAGTCTTGGCTTGGGGAAAAGAGTGGCATGTGATATATAAGCACCAAGTTTGTCCCATTCATTTAAACAAGGCAGGACATGGGAAAACACCATTAAGCAGTGACTGTCATAAACTTTGCTTTCTGCGCACTGCAGTAGTAATGCAAGTAGAGAATTTCCCACATTTGGTAACCCATCAGGAAGCAAAAATAAATAAGCTACAACAAATGTTTAATGTGCTCGATATACCATGCTGGTCAATGACGTGAGGAGTAATGAAAACAAAAAGTCTTATTTGCGAGAGATGAAGATTTGGATTTGGAAGCACAAATTATTTAAGCCTTAAAACGGCAGAAGTGTGATAAGAAAAAAAAAGTCTTTCTAAAGATCACATTTCTAATTACTGTCTTATCACAAAGCTTGGTTTGCTCTTCCAAAAATTCTGACCACGATGGAACAAGCTCTTCCAAATTTTTAACAATGTACCCTTTATGAATGGAACTAAAATGCCATAATGGGTGTAACGGGCAGACCTTTGCTAGTCGGGATCTGCAGAGTACATGTGTGGGAGGAAGGTCAGGGATGTTCTGCTCCAGGCACCAGTGGTTGCTGCCAGCTCTGTCATGGACAAAGCCTACCCACCACATGTCAACTCTGGATCCCATCATGGGAGCATATGGTATCTCTGTGAACACGTTTAAGAAAGGGTGGTAACTTCTAGGGGCAGGAGACACCCAAGGAGGGAAAGACACGTGGAAGATGACCTGGGATGAGGTCCACCTCTATGGGGAGACACGTCCCATGGAGGAAACCCCGCTGGAGCAGGCAGATGGCACGCAAAGGATGTGCAGTTGGCAGAATTTGTGCCAAAGCAGGTGAAAGGAGGAAGAAAAGAAGAGCAGGGAAAGGAAGGAACTGTTGCACACTGACCCCAATCTCCGGGACTACCCATCACACCACCAAAGGGACCGAGGGCAACGTGCGGTGTGAGGCTTTGGAGAGGAGGAAGGGAAAGGAGAGGTGTCAGGAGTGAAGGTGTTTTCTCTAAGTTTTTGTCTTATTTATTTGTCAATACTGGAATTATTAGTTAAAAGTTTACGTTAATTAGCAATAAATTAAATTAATTTCCTTGATTTGAGACTGTTTTAGCCTATGATAAATGCCCACCACAAGAAAATATAGTTCATTTTGCGTACGCAAAGGAGAATTCAGAATCATATATTTCTTTAACTTTACACTGTTTTCAGATCACAGAAAAATTAAGATTGATATACTATTCATTTATTTACAGGAAAACAAATGATTCAGGAAAACAGCCACAGTTGGTTAGATAATAGAGATCTGTAAGAATACAAATACTTCTATATTTTTTCAGATTTATGGTTTCCACTCCTCCCATGCTGATATTGGTGAAACGGATGATTTGTTTGTAATTTTTGAAATAAAAATTGGATTGTTACCCATTTTACAATAAATTACATATTAAATTAAAAAAAACTGCACAGTGAAATGGATTAGCCTACCTGTTAACTTGTGCTGAGTCATCTATAAGGCCTTTAGTAAAACTGAAGTAAATGTCACTGTGCAGAAATAATATTATTTGCTGTTTAAAACTGACGTGTCTGTGAGATACATTCAGCTTCTGAACACTTAATGTGTTGTGGATGATTAAGGTAGATGGTGCCATAAGGCCAAATGTCTAAGTTGGTGTTCAGGACTTGGACCAGGGGAGTTTTAGCAGTTACTCTGAGACAGAGATATGGCTAATATCCTGAAGGGAAAGACCTGAAGAGGTGGGGTTAAGAAAGCGAAATGTTAATTTGAGATGAGGGATTGCAGAGAGCAGATAGCCAGAAGGTCGTCCTGCTCACCAAGGCATCAGATCCTCAGTTTTGGTGAAAAATTTACCGTTAGAGGATAGAAACAGAAAGATGCAAGTCTGGGGACCTCTCATTTAATCTTCAGCCTTTCAGGAGGCTGGCATCCATTGCTTAGCTTCAGATAACACAGGAATCAATATAGGATTATATTAAGAGATGGAACAAGATAACGCATGTTAGTTATTACCTTAGCAATTATAAGGGACAACTGTTGGGCAGAATTACCCAGCTCACCTTAATTATAGTAAAAGGAAATAAGATGATGAAGAAATGTTAGAGAAAGACTATCGGAAATCAGCCTGGCTTTTAAGAGAGAAAAGGCAAAAAGCCAGCTGTTTCAAACTAGCCAATAGATGAATCTGATTTCTGACTTGGACAACTTTATATTGTCTTTGCGATATATTCATTACCTTGGGATAATTTAATTTAATAATGTATTAGGATAATTTTATATTAGTGATAGGGTTTCTGAACTGAGATTGTATTCATTTGGCATTTAACCTGTTTTCAGGAGAAAATTTCTGATCTGCCCATATCCAGTAACCTTCTTTGAAACTTACTTTCTGAATTTAGTTTAACAAGACATTTCCTTATGCCTTCATTTGCTATTAGCAATCTTGGAATAAATTTTCACAGTTTTAAACATGAACTCCTACTCGACCTTCTGTTTTTGTTTTTCTTACTATCCCGCAACCCTAAAACACACTAGTTCCATGCAATCTAACACATAAATCTTCCACATCATATCTCCATTTTGTTAATCTTTATCTGTGCATCACAATGGCTGTTTAAAGTAAAAATTGATTTTTAAAAAAATCAGTTACCAAGAGAGTCTACTTTCCATGAATTTTCTTGATTCCCAGGTGCCATCTGAGAGGCCAAAAGGGGATTTAAAAGGTAGAATATTTCATGGTTCTTAAGACAGCATCTCCTAAAAGAGGCTTTTCATCATCTAGATGTAAATAAGATGTAATCGTCATTGACAGTTAAAAAGAGATATCAGTAAACCAGACGGCAGAATGAACAGCAGGACAATGTGTTATGGTCTCAGGGCAAAAAATATGAGCTCTCCCTGCAAAAGTGTTTTAGCCAGAGAAATTGCTGGGTTAAGCACAAGCCTAAATAGATGGTGGCTTCAAATATTCAACAGATGAACAGAGGTGCTCCTTTTGGCTTTTAGATGCATAAAAAAATACTTTGTTCAGATACATGTTTTGTTTTTTTTTTAAATTACCTCCATGGTACAGAATTTCACTGGAAAGGTAACATACTTCCATATGTGTCTTAAATAAAATTAATAAGCTCATGTCAGTATACAGGGTCTATCGGCTTGTCGAAAGATCTGCTTTCAGACAGGACACCTCTCCAAGAACTATGAGGGGTGCAACCTAGAAATGGTGTGATTAAAAAAAAAAAGAAATTCAAAGAAATTCAAAGAAAGGCCCTGGTTCCTCCTAGGAATTCCTTCATATAATGATATCTTTGACTATTCAGTCGAATTCCTAAATGCCAAAAAAACTACAGTCATGCTCTTCTGTCTCCTACTCATTCAAGCAGCCTAGTAATTAACTGGGAAGAACTGGAACCAGAGGATTTCCTGATCTCAGTTAGAAAACTGACCGTAACAAACTGCATCCCTAAAGAATTTTCATTCTCGAAAATGAGACAGAAAAAAATGTACGATGATCTGCAAAAGAAAGCTGTATGGGGTGACGAATTCTAGTGTTTAAAAAAGAAAAGAAAAAGAAAACAATGTTTTAAAATACTTTACAGCTGCTTGTGGCTTCACTGCGAAGGATGTAGTTTGCTACAATGTTCCACAGCATGAAATAATGAGTTACATGCAATTTTTGTGATTTCTTAGGGAAAACCCATTTTCTTAAGGTGTTTTTTTGTACTCAAAATATGCATTTTTTGCACCTTGCACTGGTTTTTGAAGGATTGACTCCCTTTTGTGTGATATGGTTGGTAGTAGACGAACTTTTCAGCAAGAGTCTTTGCATCGATTTTTTTTTTGAAAGCAATACTGTTTTTCAAAAATTTACAATCTTAATAAATAATAAAAAAATCTTAATATCTTGCAATCAAGATATTAACACCTCATATGTTCCAAATTACTATAAAACAATGCAAGTGTAGACAATAAACATTTTCAAAGCACTGTTAACTATACTTGACACTGAATTCTTACTTTCCACTATAGACTGTCAACCCACTAACAGCAACTAAAAAAAATCCTATTAGACTTCCCTGAGCATGTCTAATTTCAGCTTTTCCCCGAAACCTTAATGTTGACATTTCCATGACTTTTTTCACACTTTCTAGATGTCATTACCTCATAAAATGCTAGTCTTCAAATTCAGCTTAGAGTTTCCGGAACAATTAAACATACACATAAACTTTTATTAATTTACAATATTTGATTTTTTTATGTCTAAAATATTAAATAAAGAATAACATAGCACTAAAAATTCCTCTACTACATTTTTAAAAGACATCTTTAAACTCTCCTCTCTTTTTTCTCTCTGTTTCCAATCCTTACACAGACTGGCAACAGGAATGACGATTTGTTTAGAAGCCTGAGAATCTTCTGAGGTAAGAGTGTGAGAATTATTCCTAGACAAACTAAAGCTGGAAATCAAGTCTGAATCTACTTGTTTTCTCTTTTTTTGAGTGATATCAGCTGAATCTACCAGTTAAGATAGACTGCATCATACTATCAGGTAGTCACCCAGGGCTTAATCCAAACAGAATTATTTTACAGTCCAGCTTTTGGCTGAGATAGGAATTCCATTCACACCCAGATGGCCGGCACATTGAAAATCAGTTAGAAAGGTGAATTTCAGAGTTTAGGAAGTGAAATACAATGTAAACTCTAACACACACTGGCTTTACAGAATATTTTCTTCACGCAGTCCATTTCTAACCTACTAAACCTACGAAATTCTCTGGCCAGAGTCTGTTTTTCTGCACATGTAAATGCTTATTTGAGACAATATACATATAGTGGATCATTTATTTATTAATGCAGACATCCATATTAATGCATACCATAGAAAAAATGATGATAAATAAAATCAAAATGCCACTGGTCTAATTTTGAAAAGCAGAATACCTAGAAGTATCTAGGAATATTTCTAAATCAGAGATTAGAAAACAGCTAATTCAATATATAAGACATATAAATGCTGATCAGCTAGCCAGGAAAGGAAAAAAAAAGCCCTATCCTGAAAATGGACTCTATTTTATCTCACTTTGAACTGAAGAGTAAACTGGCATGGAGTACTGCATGTAAAAGCCATTTAGGTACAATCAAAAGTCATTTTCATCAGCACAGATGCCCCAAATTGACCACCATAATGTGGTGGATTAAATGGGTCTTGGAATTAATCAAGTATGAAAGAAGTTCTCTTGAATGGTGGAATAATATGGGACCTCCACCTGCTGAGATGTTACCGATGAACAGCTTTCTAAAATGCTAAAAATAAGCCTTTGTCTTGTAAGATTTTTCACTCAGAATTTGATGAATGTAGGCAAATCTAGCAAGGAATGCTAACTATGTGCAATTAAATATCTTAAAAGGCAAATAATTCTCGCATAGCACAGTCTGTTCAGTCAAAATGAAGAGTTTTTAGGATTTTCTAATCTCAGTGATAAAGAATTTGATTCTATAACATAGGGCAAATGAAAAGAACAACCCAAGAAAGAACCGTCAGGAAGAAGTGGTAAGGGGTACCACTTACAGCGGTAAGGTGGTTTCCTCTCTGCTTTTCTCAAACTGCAAAATCTATTCAAGCTGGGGGACTGGAAAGCAAATGTCACGTTTGCAAAACAAAAGAGGAAAACATCACCAGATTCATAGGGCATATGAATAAATTTAAATCTATTTGATCTTCTGGGCAAAATCTATAGCGAGCTAATGTAGGTTCCAAGGTGGGTTGAAGAAATACATCAGTATGGTAAAGTGTCGTCATGTGAGTCAATACAGAATCCATGAGCGTTGGTCATTAGGGGTAACAGCATGGAGGACACTTAACAATATGATTTTGGGTACACAGAATTTGTTTAAAAATGTGAATATAAAGGCGAACAATGCAATCATAGCTTTAAAAAGTGTCCCTGTCTAGGTGAGATTCAAGACGTATTAGATATAAGTACATAACAACAGAAGAATATTGAAAATGTGATAACTGTTAGTTTAGTTTTGACCTGTTTACATATTTAGGATTTTTACAGAAATTAAGATAAATGGCATACATGACTTAGCTGCAAATTTTTTGCCACCTCCGTTTTTTTATGAGGCCACTAGCATGCCTCCCTAAACAGATGTGCAGTGACACCTCTCTGCAGCATTTCATATTTCCAGAGGATTCAAGAAGTTTCCTTCTCCCCATACCTGTTTCCCTGGAGTTAAGACCTTTAATTTTAATCAATCCTTTATAATTTTTCCTGAATAAATGAGAGTAGAGCCCAGCTGATTTTTATGCTTCCTCTAAGGCTTTGAAAACTGTATCGTGACTGTATGGGGAAAACAACTATCACCTACACCAGGGAACCTGACCCAACGCCAGCTAGAAAATTTCTAAGAATGGAACTGATTGTCAAAACCATAAAAGAGGTCAATGATTGGGGCAACCATCTGGCAAGGACTTAAATCTCTCCTTAAAATCAGACCAAACACCTCAATTGAGTACTACACCCATTGAGGCAATCAGTTTTTCTTTTTAATGATGATATTAACTATTCCTATAAAATAGAACAGTTCCAACATGAATAGACGGAAAAAGACCATCCCTCAAATAATGAAGAACTGTTGCTTAAGGCATTCCCAATAGGTTTAAATTCCCGATTTCACCTTCTGTAAGGAGATCTGGAATATACCTCATTAGAGTTTTCAGAAAGCAAAATATAAAGTGACAGACTTTGAGATACTGGCCATGAAATATAATATAAAATCAGGTGCAATGTGTTCAACCAACACTCGACCTAGCCTAACATTCTGCCTCCAGGAGCGACCATTAATAGATGTTTCTGGAAGAGCATAAATGTAGGGCAGATGTATTGAAGTACTTTTCCATAAAACTGATTTAGCCTCCGGCAATTTATTGGCCAGGCTCTCCCAGAGCAGGAGGGGATGCTTTCTGTGGGCCAAACTTTTCACATTCCATATCTATCTTTCTTCATAGCTGGAAAGTTTTTACTTTCCCTGTAACAGAAAAAAAATTCTGAGGTCTAAAGGAGGAAGAATTTTCTAATAGGTTCAAGCAAGGTTGAGGCTTTCACATTTGGGAGACGCTGGCATCTATTTTACATATTTGGCAACCAGATTCAAAGCTAAATTTAAGATTCAAAGCTAAATTTAAGAAGTGTATATAATGTCCTAGTCTTCCATGAATATTTATTCACAGGAGCAAAGCTGAGCTCTTTCAGCTGGACAACCCTTGTCACCTTTGTAAAGGAATCCTGTCTGAATTTTCCTCTTCATTGTAAGTAAAAATCTCTCTCCCTACAAGGGAAGAGGACACAAACTAATAATTTCAGTAACGCTGCCTTTTATTAATCTTTTCTGTGAGAAAGAATAAGCAAGCTCTAAATATCTAAACCTACATTATTTAACCTTCTGACAGCACTTCTTTTAACAGCAGACAATTCCCTCCCACAGTCAACTTCCAGTAAGAAAACCGAGATTATTCATATACACAAAGGCAAACCTTTACTTCACAATCAGAACTTTACCATTTTATTAGAGGAAATTAAAGCAAAATAGATTTGCGTCAATTAATTTTGTATTCTACTACCAACTTGGAAATCTCCATAAGGCCTTGAACAACTCTAGATGAGATAAGAAAAGAAGATTATCCGCACCACAGAGGGAAATCACATATTTTAAGAGACTCAGCTTTAATCAACTAATTCAAAGTTAGATTTTATTAAACCTTGTTAATTCTTTTCATATCAAATACGCCTAACGAGGAGAAAAGAGTTACTGCGTTTAATGTCTGAGCACACAGTGTAACTGCAATAGAGGCAGAATAATTCTACAGATTGTAAAAACTGTGTATTTCAACTGTATATTTCAATGGAAGCAAAATAATTCTACAGATTGTAAAAATTGTATATTTCAGAGAAGGCTTTCAATACCACCAGAGAATAGCTTAGAATTAATTTTTTTCTTTTTTTTTTTTTTTTAGCCAATTCAGAGGTATTCTTTTCCTCTAAGTGTTCATAACACACTAACTCTGAAGTACCAAAGAAAACTAAACCATTTTCCAATGTGACTGTGACTTGTGGTTGATTTAGCTGTTTAAGAAGGTGAAAACTCTGAAGCTTTTCCTGCAGTTAGGAGGTTTCCAACTCTATTTTTCCCCCTCCATGGACTCTCCAGTGTCTAACTGGGATTGATCGCCTGTTGCCTGCTTTCTCTCTAACAGGGTACTCTGCGGTTTTACGTCCTCTTTTCCTGGAGCTTGTGAGAACATAATAATTTTTGAGACCTCTAGCCCCTGTTAAATTTAGTTGAAGCACTCGTGTTTCAAAGTTATTGGGAAGGTGGGAAAGCAGCAGATGGAAATGCACAAGTGCATAATGTGACTGCAAGACTTTGCGTCCACAGAAGCTTGGTTGAAAAACGTTAAAAAAATACATAATGCCACTGCCCATTTTTAGATTGATAGAATTCAGTTATATCAAAAAAAGGAGTAAAGTCATATCAAAAAAAAGTGTAAAGTTGTATTAAAATAAGGCAAATACAACTCTGCTGACTGCTGATGACTCCCCTTATGGAAGAAGAATTCTGCTGATCCGGAGCTGGCACTCCCTACCCGCTTACCCCCATCTTCCCGGGATCACTCACAGCACGTCAGGCATTTCTTGGCAGGGTACCCGGATCATCCTGAGCAGCCCAACCTTTTGGAGCACTGCCAGGCAAACATGTACCGAAATAACCTCTTTCTAACCTGTTTCCACAAATCACAAGAACATTGCAAAGCCAACCAGGGAATCTGGTTCCAAGGAGCCAGGTTTTGGTTGCAGTATTACCCTTAACAGCAGACGTCTATGCCTAGAGATATAGAACACCAGTATAATCCAGGCTCATTTTCATCTTGGATTCATTACTTCATAGTTAAAAAAACTGAGACTTTTTTCTAACTTTCGACATTTAATATAGTTCGGTGCTGTACTTCAAAGTATTTGATTGAAAAAAATATTTTCATAGTTTGTTTTTTAAAAGTGATTTCATTAAATATCATATAATACTCAATCCTAGATAATTCGTTTTCAGTCAGTATTTATACATTATCCAGACAGGTCTAGCTAAAGGAGGATTTAAACCAACCACTTTATTCTACCATATGCTTTGCACCATGTCTTCCTATTGACGGGAACAGTTCATTGCAAAAAAAAATTCTAGTTATCTAAGAACTCATCTCCTCCCTTGCATGGTGATTATGCAAGATAATAAAATAGAGGCTTCGGTAATAATGTTATGCCTGATCCTTTCAATACTGTATAATTGCTAATAGTAATTTCAGTTGCTGCTAAAAATCAAGTTTGCAAGGTATGATTTGGAAGTGTACAGTTAATAGTGTTTAAGAGAGTGATAATATCTAGAAACCAATTGATATGATTAATGCAAAATAAAGTGAAAACAACAATAACACTCCAAAGTTTTGCTTCAAACAAGCACACATGCAAAATGAGAAAGAATTTGTATAAGTGAAATGGGAAACGGAAGCTGTTCTCTTTCTTTTTTTCAAGTTTTCTTCCATTCTGTCTGTGCTTCTAATATAAAAATCAAATGATATAATATATAATTTCTGTTTTCCGTGTTGGCCCATCTTTTATTTACCATGCATTATAGTAGACAAATCACCATTTATTTTCTCATTGAACTACCATCCATGACAATAATTTAAAACCAGCTAATAAACATTATGGTTTGTTAGAACTGCTACCGATTAAATCTTAAGTGTCTAAAACATACAAACATAAACAGAATGTAATTAGAGCTATTTAAAGAATCCATTTTTAACTTAGATTAACCATACTTTCCATTTGCTAGGGATAAACACTCATAAATGAAACCCATTGCTGAACAAGAAGCAATTACTTCAGTTTAAAATATTAATACATACTGCCTTTTAAAAAGACGAGGAAAATCATTTATGTACTGTACAATACAATCTCAGTCCATACTGAGAATGAAAATGGGATGGCACTCTGAATCCTAAGCGAGCTGCAGTCTTCTTTGAGGTACAGTTTGTTCTTATCCATTTATAAGTCCATTAAACTATTTTCTCCAATTAGTATTGCTCGCAAAATAATTATTATAAAATACATATACAAGGTTTTTTGTATTTTTAAGCTAATAAACACCCCCCCCAGCTTTGTTGACTAGCTCTCTTGTAACAGCCCTTCTTTGTAGTACCCGATACATGCTAGTAATGTAAAGTAATTACTGATATACAGCATACTAATTCTAGGCTGGGTAGACTCTCAAGCATATCCCAGTTGAAGATGTCCCTGCCCACTGCAGGGGGTTGGACTAGATGGCCTTTAAAGGGCCCTTACAACCCAACACATTCTATGATTCTATGATAACAGCTGTACACTGGATTATAATACCTACGTGGTAATGAAACACTTCTAAGTTCTAGCAATAGTTTATTTCAGGAAAATGATTTATATTTTTGATGCTATGATTTTCTTCTGCTTAGACTATTACTTAGTTCTTTCTAAGCATGGTGTTATGAATTGCATTTATAGGTGTAATTTTGAGCTAAATCATACAAAGCCGTATTTTTTCATGCTGATGCACTAAGTATTAAGTGTTTTGCTTTTTCTACAGCTGCACAAGAACCCTTCACCAGAATGGGCAAAACCATGGGTCTGACAGTGGTGTACCCTGGTCCTTCATTAGCAAGTGCTGTTGAGTCAAGGTTGGGGACTTCCCTCCTTCAGCCTCAGGACAATAAAGACCATATTTTCAAAGGGGTAAGAATAAGATTATTGGCATTTTAAACCAGATTTTTTGTTTATTCCTCCTTATAAACTGTCACCTCATACACTACAGTTTACCTGAAGTAGACTCTAGTGTATATAAACTACCATGGGAATTCCTCCCTTACCATTTACAAAGTCATGATCTACTGTTTTAATACTTTTGCCAGTCCCTCACTCTAGGAAACCCCGATTATAACTAAGATAAAAAGTTCAACAAATTATTTTTCCATTCTCTTTGAAGTGCTATTTTTATGTTTATATTTAAGTGTATGTTAAGGGCAATTAGCAATTGAACAAAGTATATAATTAATTACGTGCAATTAGAGTGGAACTGTAGACAAATAGTACCATATTACTGGCAAATTTTAACACTGTGATAAATTATGGCAATTATAGGCAAAGTAATAATGATTTCCAATCAAACAATATAAATGGGAATGTGTTCTGTATTCACAACAACCAAAGTTCAATCTGTTCGTCTGTGTTTAAACTGGCTGCAATTTATACACGCACAAATCATTATTATGACTCTCTTGATAAAACATGCTTATTTTCATCTCTATTTCGTATTACGTATTTTTGCATACCTGTTAGCTTTTCCCTGTGGAAATGTTCGAAGGGCTTTGAGGATTGTCCTTTGCTCAGTCTTCCTGAGACATTTCAGGACATAAACTCCCTCAACGGCCCGCCTCGCACCTCTGCAGGCAGGGTCTCGCACTGTGTGATGGGCATCCAAGAGGAACCTACTGCTGAAAGGAGCATTTCAGACTCTCCAGTTTATGTCCTCCTGTAGAAGAGCAAGTCTCCTCTCATTAGGTATTTAACTTAACACGCTAAGGTCTATACTGCAAAAATTGAACAAATATTCCCTGCAGCTGTCTCTTCTGCATTGCCTTGGGTAGAAACCAACTTGGTTTTAGAAACCTGGGGCAAAGTGACATAGTCACCAGAGCACAAAGTTTTCATAGATTCACAGAATCATAGAATGGTTTGGGTTGGAAGGGACCTTTAAAGGCCATCTAGTCCAACTCCCTGCCCTGGGCAGGGACATCTTACACCAGACCAGGTTGCTCCAAGCCCCATCCAACCTGGCCTTGAACCCCTCCAGGGATGGAGCAGCCACAGCTTCTCTGGGGAACACATTCCAGAACCTCATCACCCTCAAAGTAAAGAATTTCTTCCTTCCATCTAACCTAAATCTTCCCTCTTTTAGTTTTAGTTTTCCCAGGACTTTGAGTAATCCTATCTATAAAAGCCCACCAGCTACATGAATTCTGGATAGAAAAAGGTAAACTGGTATTTGAAAACGCAAGCAGACATCTATGATTTCAGAAAAGCAACACAAGGAGGCAAATAATCTCCAGCACTGAAGCAACACTTAAGAAGAGTTCAGCCTTGGGCTCAGTGCTGGCAGAGGAGCAGCACATGGCTGTGGGGAGCACAGGAGGGATCCCAGGTGTGCGTGCACAATTTCCTCCCCTTGCCTTCCTAGGAAAACATCTGGATTTAAACATCCAGGGGCATGTTCGTGGTCAGGCCTGGAGCCTCCCTCCCTCCCTGGGGTGTGGCTGTGGGGTTGGTGCCACCTTGGAGGACTCACAGCCCGTCCGTCACCCCGCACGTGGCCAAGGGCACCCACCAGGTCAAACCACCCGGGCCGGGTCTGGCTCAGAGAGAAGGTCCTCACTTTTTAATGAACACATTGGTCCTACTGCATCCACCTCTGAGCATTCTGTTTTCCTGGTCAGTCATGGAAAGTAATTTAAAATAATACTCAAAACCAGTTCCCGTCAGCATTATAACTGCCTAGCATTATGTATCAGCATTATAAAATAATACATATTTTTCCTAATTTAACAGGGAACTCCATGTTATACGGATATGAGGATTCAGTCTGATGATTTTACTAGTAGAGTCAGTTTAAGACTATGTAAAGGAAACATAAGGATAATTTTCTACATATGCATAGAATTTCCCTTCTTTTGATTTTAATTTCCTGCATTGTATAAAGCATATATAAAACCATACTTTAGTTAATTCCTGAAATGCATGTGTAGAACTGTAATACCTACTGTGTCATTTCAGCTACGTGATATTTAAGAAGCTAGAAATCCCGGAATACATCATATTATAGATTCTTTTATAAATTAAATGCAAGACTTCTAAGTTAAACATGGCTGTAAAGACAACATGCGCTGGACAGACAGGGCATTCAAGCTGCAGCTGACATTCAGTCTCTGATTTATTCCATTAAGAAAGCAGGAATTATAGTAATGTGCTCAAAAATACCCATATATATATATATTTTAAATGTTCTTTTTCTTTATGATGGTATGAATTTTTTACTGATGAATCTGTTTAAATACATTACAGGGAATTAGGGTTTTTTGTAATTGTACCCTCTATATACTTCTCTTCTAGTCTCCACCTTGTAACTTTTGACCTTTTTGGCTACTTTTACCCAGTTTGATGGAAAGATAAAGTTTCTCAAAATAAGACACTCCTAAATGTCTCACGAAGTCAGACAGCAGGATAGAACAGACCCTACTCATGCCCTCTCAAGAAGATATACTATGTTCACACACAGAATCCATAGAGGAGATATTGTTGGAAAATCCTTATTCCAATGTCATATTTAAGGTTCTGTGCCACTTATTCCCAGAACCCAGAAAGAGTTCCTAGCAACTCTTTCTGGGGTGTCCGGTGCCTCAAAATGGGTGAGCTCCTGATAAAACCTTGATGTAAATCAATTAAAATTCAACCATCTGTAGAAAACTGGTGTGCAAATCATGGAATTACTTTGCCAAATGAAAGATGAGGCTGCATCTGCATCTTGCGGTCTGAGTTCACCTACTGGATGAAACTTCTCAAGAGATGCAAGGAGAAATGAGCAAGTTTGAAGACTGTTAAGCTTCTCACATCTGAGTTTATAATTTTTTAGGGCCCCAAAAATGATCAGCAGGATGGAACACCTCTCCTATGAGGACAGGCTCAGAGAGCTGGGGGGGTTCAGCCTGGAGAATCGAAGGCTCCGGGGAGACCTTATTGTGGCCTTTCAGTACTTAAAGGGGGCCCACAGGAAAGATGGGGATAAACTTTTTAGCAGGACCTGCTGTGATAGGACAAAGGGTAATGATTTTAAACTGAAAGATGGAAGATTCAGATTAGATAGAAGGAAGAAATCCTTTAATCTGAGGGTGGTGAGACACTGGCCCAGGTTGCCCAGAGAGGTGGTAGATGCTCCAACCCTGGAAACATTCCAGGTCAGGTTGGACGGGGCTCTGAGCAACCTGATCTAGTTGAAGATGTCCCCACCCATGGCAGGGGTGTTGGACTAGATGGTCTTTAAATGTCCCTTCCAACCTAAACCATTCTATGATTCTACGATTCTATTATGACTAAGTCCAAAATTAAGACAGAAAATTCTAGAGCACTGAAATTTCTGCAGGATTTGACTTGGCTGAAAAGGGATTTTGCAGGTCATGATATCAGACAGACATTTTGAACTTCATATATGCTCTGTGTAGGATCCCTGGGTCCTTTAATGTATCTGCAGACTAGGAGACTTTTAGCAATTAAATGTATTTGACTACTTACCAACTTGTGCTGACTAAACAAAAATAGCAGGTATAATCTATTTAAAGGATAATTAGCTTTCTATAGTACAGTTCTACTTTTTAGAATATTCTGAAAAGGATTATTTCTGCAACTGTGTTCTAAGTGTGTACATAAGTGTTTTCTATAAGCTTTGAGGAATGAACAATTTTAGCTGAGGCCTATTGCAACGCCTACTTAAATTTGCTAAACATGCAGAACTCACCTTTCTGAATATACTGAATACGTACTCAGCTTTGCATGCACATGAAACAAAAATCATTGTAAATCTCCACTTACCTAATGTATTAGTGTGAGATCATATAACACTAGGAAAAAAGGCAAATTTGAGCTATGGGATGAGTTATTTTGAAGTTTATGCTTCATGTTTATTCTCTTTCCTGTCTCTACATTTCTAAGCCATTTAATCTTTTTTATCAGCTAATTAGGATGCTATCTGCTGATTTCTAATAAATTCTTCTGCATGCTTTTGTGTCCTTTGAGAGAAATCCTGGCTTTGTTGAAGATTTTGGACACTGACTTCAGCAGAACCCTGATTTCACTTGATCTGTCTCTCTTTTACAGTTCTCTCTTTCCAGTGAGGTAGATATATTTTTCAAGAATTCTACATTTCTAGCCTACCTGTTCCCTATGTGAATATTCTGAAATAGTCTCAGAATGGATCTAATATTGCTTAGTTTTATCCTTATTCCTTCCACGATCTGTGCTTCCTCAACTAATATTTTTTTCTCTCTTTTTTTTTGTTATCTGACCAACTTTTTCCCCTTAGAAAAAGAAGTCTTACCTCTGCCCCATTTACTCCATGAATCATTTTAGTTCCTCTGAAAGCTGTCTAAGGTTTTCATTTCAAGTGCTTTCCCTGATAACATACTCGCAGTTTCTTTCTTGTATGCAATCAGCGTCATAGGAAAATTGTAAATCTCTGGTTAGATAAATCAGCAGCCAGTACTATGTTATTTTGATCTCGGGCATCTCAGCACCGACTCCATCGTCAGTGACAGCACTTCCTTGCTTTCTTTTTTGGCTCTTCCTCATTCTCTCTCACCACTTCTTGGCTCCATCACCGACTTCCACTTTCTGTCCTCTTGATATCAAATGTTTCACTCTCCGCTTCCCTTTTCTTTCCCGGTAACTTTCTTTGTACTTTTTTTTTTTTTTTTTGCATACCTCAGTTATTTGCAGCACAGGCTACCTCAGATGCCAGGTATTAAAAGAGAAAAAAATATTTTTTTTTTTAATATTTTGCCCTCTTCTTATGTTAAGTGCCAGCTTGATTTACCAGGAAATACCCAATTCTAATGTTCCACTCCGATAAATCACCTCACTATATATGTTCTTAAAAATATGTGAATCAGCACATTTACATTGTGCAGGTTTCTAAACACCAATCTAAAGCAGAAAAATTTATTCATCTTTTACCTTTAACCACAGCCCCAGTCGCATCTCAGCTTTCCTTTCGGAGCCCAGCCGCGGACCACCAGCTGTTTCATATCCATCAGGCTTCCACAGCCTGAGAACAGGCTTTACGGTGCCTCCTTTCAGCCAGGAGGCACATCTTTTTTATACAACCTGGCAAATATCACCAGAGGAAAGCTCAGCTACAGCGGCGGCGATCCGGCAGGGAAAATGCTAAAAACACAGTGGGTGTTTCTTCATGGTTACCTTCATGTGGGGATGGAGGCTGCCATCCACCCTACATTTAATACATTTACTTCCACAAGGTACAATCTCCGCTGACACGGGCCACGTCTGTGAACTCTGCTGAGAAAGGGCTAACGCCTGAAAAGCCGGCTTTGTAAACCTAGCGGTATTAAACAGAACAATTTAGTTGGACAACTGGTTTGAAGCCACTTCTTTGTGCCGCAGGAGGGTCACCTCACTCGCTGGGAATTGGCGGGGCACAGGGGCTGGGATGAGTAGGTGAGGACAATGCCGTGCTCCACCTCACAGCACAGAGATCCTCCACATCGGTTAAGGACTCACGGCAAAGGGTGAAAAGGAGCCAGAACGGCAAGTCAATAGAGAAAGGTGTAAATCTGGTCCAAACAGGGACACCTGGATGCTGTGTATGAAGAGCAGCACCACCGACACATATCAAACTTGTGGGAGTTTGAAAGCAGCGGTGTGTACGCGTGCGTTACTTCCATTCTTTCAGTATATATTATTTTTGTTATTAACTTCCATGAAATTGTACCATCAATATTCCTGTATGTGTTACTTTCCTCCTGTTTACCATCGCAAATATTATTTTACTCTTTTCATGTTATTTTACTATTTTAACTGGAATACACCCTTGAAAGTGCAAGCACTACTCATAAATGGAACATTGAGATTATTAAAGCTAGAGATACGCGAACATAGTAAATGATGAGAAAAACATATTTGGCTTAATTTGTGGGCTTCTGTTCTGTAAACATAAACTTTGGAAGTCTCTTAAAAACCTCTTGTGTATTCTCAAAAACATCCTTAACTCATTATAAGCTGAACTGCCACTTTTATTATTGTGTGTATTAGACATTGCTTAAAATTAAAAACATTAATCAGAAAACTGCTGTCCTAACCAAAGAAAATATCGCCCAGTCTAAAATTCAAATATTAAATTATTTAATTTACAATCTATGGGGTTCACAAGATCTGGATACAGTGTGCAGTGCCTTTATGTCACTGTATGCACGTGTATATCTCTCACAAGCTTTATACTGTAAATTCCAGAATACTAGAACAGAAAAGACGCCAAATCTACAACGTGTGCTATTAAAAAAAATCTTCATCACCTTCGTGAATGGAGACTATTTTTGGCCAGAATCCAGCAACCGTGGGATAAATCTGGGCATGTGGGTACAGAAATCCATTCACACACAAAGGACGTCGGGGCCAGGGGCTTCATTCGCACGTATAAATAATGCAAAATTATTTTTCTCTGAGAAGGCAGAAAGTCCTTATGGAGACAAAGTTGTCTACAAGACTTCAGAAAAATTGTTAATTAAATAAAAACAATGGTATTTCCTTGGGATTACTGCCTGGATTCTGTGAGTATCTGTGAGACAGATAACCGCATTCACACAACAATGAGTGAGGCATAACTTCAGACATGAATATTCCTCACTGAATGTGAAACGATGGCAACAAACAAAGTCACACTTCTGCAGACTTTCTAAAACCTGTTATTGTTCTGCCAAAACCAACCATTGTTATAAATTGGATGGCGCTGCAGGGAGGGATTCTCATCTCTCAGCTTGTTCATCTTCAGGCAACTGATGGGACTGGGTGCAGAGTTATTTTCACCTCTCCGCCTCCAATATCAAATAGATAGGCCCTCTCTCCTCTTGTCAGATATTATCCAGACAGCAACAGAATTTTGGGCTAACTATATCCCTTTTAAAACTTGATTATTTTTTTTTTCTTTTGTAAAAAGATGGTAGATGTCTATGTGCACATCTCTCTGTGCCTGGTAATTATTCAGTTACACAAAAAAGAAGTCCTACCCATCTTGAAGGCCTCCTGCCTCCCTGATAAGAACTGTATACAGAGATAGTGAAATTAGTCAATAGTTACTCCTGGCGGAAAAACTAGGCTTTTTCCTAAAATAATTTAGAAGATGCTATTTAGATAACAGGACACAAATCTACTTTGATATGCATTCTACTTGTTGAATAGATAAAAAGAATAAACAGAATAAATATGATGATGACATACACGTATACTTGTTTATATTTTTCCCCATTTTTCTTTCTCTCCATAAAATAAAATACTGTTTGAAACTTCAAGTGCGTATGGCATCATCTGAAGTCCCTGTGGCACACAGTGTAACAAAGAGTGGAGTAAAACCACGACCACTGAGAGATGTAAAGGCTATAGAAAGATGGGAGACAGAGAAGAAAAAGGATCTTAAAAGGTTTGCATAAGGACTCCAATTACTCTTCTAAGCTTTTGATGTTCAAGCACATGTCATTAAACACTTCATGTTGCTGTCCAGACTCTTCTACACAAGCAACTTGAAAGAAAGATTCCTATTTCGCAGGGAAGTTTTCCCTTCTTGTTTTATAACTTCTCTAACCACATTTTTAAAAAACCATATTACAGATAGCATGAAGAGCACCAAACCTACAGTTTTGATAATGTTTAATTTCTTCATAAACAGTATCCTTCTCTGTACCGATATAAGGATTTAGAATTTAATGAGACCTGTCCCTCACAGCTAAACTTTTTTTTTTCTAACCCACCAGACATTACGTAGTATTATAAGTAATTATATATAGAACATAGGTACTGTATAAATATAGATGTAATATGTAAGTGTTATATAGAAGTATAATCTACTGTCTTTTTGGAAGCGAATGAGAAATACATTTTTTATTGGAATGAGATGACTTTCTAATCCAATCTCTTCAAGCCTTTGGTGGTTTGTAACTTATTATCTTGGTTGGTTTTGCAAGATAACTGCATTACTCTGATATATCAAGCAGTATAATTCCTTCATGGCATTTCAAACCAGAAGTGCTACTTCTGAACTAGTGTCAGGTAAATGGGGAGTAGGGTGGAGGCAGAAAATTCAATAATTTACAACAAATAGTACTCAGTTTTATTAAGCAACCCTGCTGTAGATACATTCAACCTCTAAAACACGTTTTCAGGAACACGTGAAGGATTCAGCAATTGCAATTTCATTACATTTAAATTCTTACAGAATGTATCAAGATAGAAACTCCGAAAAATTGATCCTTTTGTGAATGAGCAAGAGAGAGAAAGGGAGGGAGAGAAAGAGCATGGTTAGTAGCTGAAAATCTCATCCATTNCCTGGAAGTTTTTAAGGCCAGGTTGGATGGGGCTCTGAGCAACCTGATCCAGTGGGAGGTGTCCCTGCCCAGGGCAGGGGGATTGGAACTAGATGATCTTTAAAGTCCTTTCCAGCCCTGACAATTATATTATTCTATGATTCTATATGAATACCAAGTACTGAATAAGAAAATTTTTCGATGATAAATACAATGTAATTGGTGGTAAAGAAGACTTGCTTTGGTTGGGGGAGAAGGGTGTTGAGCCCCTTTTATTTAGAGAGCAATAAAATCTTTGGGGAGATATTAAACAGGCTTTAAAATATTTTTTGAAACTCTCTGGATAAAGAACTATCAGCGCATTTAGAAATGAATGTAAGAAACAGAAACCTTAAAATTATCTCCATCTTTATTTAGCTGTTACTTCTGAAACTTTGCTTTTACTAGGTGTTATACTCCCCTGTGCATTTAAACCGAATTACTCCTATAGTATATACAAGGAAAGGTGCTTAGAACGTAAAATAAAATACACACCAAAAAAAGAAAACAAAGTAAAGAGTTTGTCTAATGTACATGTGTACTTTATATATGGTTATATACTTATGCTTATATATCTATTCTCTTGAAGAGGAAGAAGAAGAAGAGCAAAACCATCCTCTATTTGTGACTGCAAATACTGACATGTGTTACTGGAAATGAGAGGGGAAAAGAATTTCCAGTCTTCTAGTTTCCTGTCACTGATGTGAAGAAGATAACTTGGTAAAAAGTGTTACCATATTCCTGATAAAACCTACCATTTATAAAAAATCAAATCCACTGCTGCAGCTCCAGATTAAAGAGACAACCTTAAAAGAAGAAAAGAAGAAATCTACTTCCAAACAGTCTTCCTCTTCGTAAATACGATAAACTCTTGGCTACTTGCTCACACTTCCTGACAGAAATAGGATAATGCCACACTTCAAATAAGTTCTTACTTGTTTGTTACACTTTTTGATGGGTTTATCTCCTGCCATCCAATAACGGATAACTTCTCTGGTGAAATCAGTCATGTCAGGCCTGTAAATGAGAGCATGATTGTGGGGAGTCTGAGCAACACAACCAGGAGAGCTGTGGTGTGAAAAGGAGCGTTTGGAACTTTGCAAAATTGTCTCTCTAAGCCACAGTTGGCATGGATGGGATTGATTTTTATTTTCCTTTTGATTTCTAAGAAATATTTTCGGTTTACAGATGTTTTATTGCACTGGGAGTTTCCTATAGGCGAAAAAATATTTCAATTATCTATTATACATATAGTGCATGTGTGTCCCAATATAATTAGTATTTCAGCTGACTTGGTAATCTAGGAATAGTACCCATTCATATAAAACAGTAGACCAGGAAAAGAAAACAAACCTTTATAAAAACCCACTATCCTAAAACAGCTGAGCAGGCTAACAATAAGATAAGTATTCAGGATTAAAATTTTTCTATATTACGTAGAAAGTATGCTATATTCTCTTTCAAAGATCGTGCTAAATCCAACTGGCCTCCGTCTGCAAACAAAATTCTGCAAAGAATTTGATGCAAAGAGTTTTGGCTGCAGAACCTCCAATTCTGCAAAGAGAATCTCTACGAGCAGAGTTCTCCTCTTTCCTATGCCTGTTCTTTGCTGCACCTAAATTCAATTTGCTTTGACCCAATTAATTTAATTACGCATCCGTGAACTTTGTAGCAAAACCTGGCTTCTAGGTGTTCTGTGAAATGAGTGGAAGGGTATCATAAACTGGAATTTCTTACATGCTTTTATGGAGAAGAAGGAAAAAAACACAGGGACTATTTTTTTAGTCAGCTTACAGCCTGAGGAAAAAGGGATGGACTAAGTTTTTTGCAGAATCCTCTGTCACTCATGGGGACAATGTCCCAGCAATCAGCAAGGGTGAAGAACTACCACTGAGTGAGGAACCAGGGAACTGGAAAGAGATGTCTTTGCAACTCTTGTTTGCTGTATTTCTGATGGGTTTATCACCTGACAGTTGGTAACATGTAACTCACTTGGTTATTTATCATCTGTTCATTAATGGAAGACTTCGCCTTTGAAAGACTGGAATCTGTTCAGGGCTCTCATCTCAAAGTGAGGGCAGAGTCACGGCTGAGTGCCAGACTGTAATCCTGAGTGAGTGGGAAGTGTATTAGAGCGGTGTTTACATCTTTGGAGGCAGAGAATGAATGACTGGATTGAAGAAGAAGAGTTGGGCTTTTGGCCATTTAAGGATGACAGAAAATTAGCACGGGAAAATGCAGAATTAGCCAAAGTTGAATGCATGCAAGAGTAGGGTTTATGAATCTCTGGCAGTAAAACAGAGTGGGGCAAAGAATGAGAAGGGAAAAAGGTACAATCTTTGGCTCCTGTGAAAGAAGGGTGAAGAATAGAGCATTGAGTGAGTCACTGACGAAGGGTAAGAGTGTAAAGGGAAGAGTCAAAAAGACATTGTGTGAAACAGAAGACCCTGACTAAAGGGGCTGAGCTTTTACTTTGCTTTGGCCGAGACCATTATTATAACTTATGGAAAAGAAAAAGAAAGAAACTGAAGAGAGAGGAAAAGGTACATCTGTGTCTAAGTAATGTTAGACGTCAACAGCACATGGAATTACTGGGACAAGTGGTGTCTTTAAAGGATAAAAGAGAGCCTTTGATATAGGTGAAGGAGTGAAGGAGAGGTAGAGGAGGAAGTGTTAGGGCCACAAGGATATGTTGGTTTGATCTCCTCTTTGAAATAGTTGGGGGAGAGGGAAGTGAGAGGAATTAAAAGTAGTAAACTGCCATCAAGAATTGCTAATGGGATATTTTACTGTAATGAAAATTTCACTAATGTATCCTACAGTTGATTAAAACAGGATTTTAAAACATCATATCCACTATCCTTTCTTATGAGAGGGTAATATGTTAGCATGCACAGCTTTTTGCAAGGATTTCTATAGAAATATTTCAAAATTCTCTTATTTATATCACAACTGTAGACCGACATAGAAAAAAATTAAAAAAAACACGCATGGAGAAGCGGTTACAATTTTGTTCATGCTCTAACTTTGAAAGTGATATTTCTTATTGTGAATATTTCAGAATGTGCTTATGGAGGATGCCACTTGGCATATTACTCATCTTTTTGATTCCTTACTGTGCTAGAGACGATGCATAGAGGAAGCTAACATTATGACGGTGTTGGAAAGAAATTCACTGTTTTGCATTCGTTTTATGGAAAGTCATTTACAAGGCTTCCTAGACTTCAAAATACAAAGTTGCAGTGAAATCAGTCTAAAGTTGTGGATAATCATTTTCATCAGGTACCTGCTTTACACCATGGAATAGGGAAATAGATAAACATGAAGAAAAAAATGAAAATAACTACATGTAGACAGAGTAACGACAGCAACATGTTTACAGAGCTAGGTTTGATCTGCCTCACCCCACTCCTGATGGAAAAAAGCTGGTTCTGATTTACAGGCCCCGAACTGCTGCTGAAATCTCCGTACCGACACATTTATGTGGTTTCCTGACTACAGTTGGCTCCCATCCCGTTGGTTTAAGGCTGGGCAGAGTAAGCTTGCATCTGTCGGATTATATCCATGTAGGAGGTTTCCCGGTCTGTATTGCAGTAGCTTGTTATTGCTGCATGCCTTTAACATTAGCCTGTGTCATGTTACATTATGCCTACAACATGAAATAATATAGAACCTCATGCACTGCTATCGGTAGGCAGCAGAAAAACTACAGACTAAACATAAACCATTCAAGCCCAGTTTATTGCAGCAGGCTGCAAGAGAATGTGCGGTAAGGTATTCCAAGAATATTCCGCACGCTGACTAGTCAAAGTGCTTTTGGGTAGTTCTTCCATATATTTCTAGTTTTCAAATTTCATTTGTGTTGGCTCAAGGGAACAATCTCTCTATCACTGGAAAACACATTCAGCATAAATCAGTTCCTGAGAGGAATGTCAAATCTGAAACAAAAAAACAAACAAAAAGGCCCCTGCAGTACGACAGAACAGGAGTGTACTGGTGAATGAAATAAGAATTGAAAATAATAAACTTAGTGGAACGATATGAATGCTAATATGGTTTACCTTGTATTTTTTGACATAGAAGTTGCATATGGATTGTCACAGTAGACTGTACACATTAAAACACACCATGTAGAACATATGTTAATTTAAAACGTGTGAAACTCAGTTTATGAAGCTGGCACGTATAACATATGAACCCGAGTCGGGTTAATTAATCTGCTGTACATATTCCTAACTTAACAAAAGGCAGCATCTGTAAAAAGTATGTAATTGAACAAAGTAAGTATCATAGAGCACTTTGGACTACTTTTCACGTTGTGTTGACATACATTCACCTATTAAAAGCAGGGAATTAATTTTTATCTTTATTTGAAACCTAACTGCTCTCAGATCTCCATGGGAAGGGTGAGCCTAAAGCAATTAACCATGGGAAGGAGATGCTGGAGGGAACTCCTGCAGCACATTGGAGCAGGCAATAGGGCTGCACTTTAATTCCATATTTTGTAGCAACAAAATTTTTTTCCCCTCTATTATGTTGATAACCCCAACATTTTAAAACCATCACAATTTCACTGGCATTTTAAAATCTTGTATTTAATAATTAACAATATTTTGTGCTTAGATTCAATTGTAAGGACTTTACAGTTATTGAATAAACTATGGTAATCATTACAGTTTGAAAAGCACACTGGTTTTACCTCCTTACAGTAAATCTGAATAAAACGAACTTCACTATTTTCCAAATAGTAAATACTTCTCATTTAGCAACATAAATATTAACATATCTCAAGGCCAGAATTGCTGGGAGCAAGTTACAATAACAAAAAAAAAAAGTTAGTGTCAACTATATTAAATTAATTAATTCCCAGTCAAATTGTAAAGGAATAATTACTTGATGAGTTCATTTCTGGAGTTTAGAATGTCTTCCAGGTGTATGAACTCCAACTGAACAGATGCCCACCACGAAGGGTTTTCCTAATGTTGCAGCCCCACAACCTAGGGAGTCGGAATACACTGGCTTACTGTGCAAGGGAAACAGCATGACTGAGGAAGTCCTTGAAAACAGATGTTCTGTCAACTAAAGTTTTCATGCTGATGGCTTGTTTTTTTTTTTTTTTTAATTCAGAAATTGCCCAAGGACATTGCTGCTTGTAATAGCTCCCTTTCTGAGTTATAGGAAGCAGATCCTTCCTGATGAGGCCTTCAGTTCTTGTACTAACAGTATTAAACCCAACAAGTCATGAACTCAAAGTAAAAGTATGAAAATTGTCATGAAACACTATCGTTTTACCTGGGCTGCCAGACCAGAGAAACAGAGGTAATTAATATATGGGTTATTACGTGCAAAGCTTGAAAAATAGACTTTGCGGATACTAGCTCAAAGATGAATAAGTTTTGTCAGACTTAAATACTTTGGTCCTTTTTGCTCTGTTCATCCCTGAAGCCGCATCTGCCCCTGCCCCTTGGCATTTTGCTGACCAGTTTCCAACCGACCAGATCGCTCTTCAACCAGCCACACCACATACTCAACAAAATGTGTTCCCTCCAGCAATCCCTTGCAGCCATACATGAGAAATTAATGCTGTTTAAATCTTGTTAAAATTTTAAGCAAAACAAACAAAAATTAAATATAGCCTTCCTAGTTCAAAGCATTACTTTTCGCTAGCTAACTGTAGGATCCACATCCAGAACATGCGTAGGGGATGCTTCTTTCCTCTGGAACTAGATTTCAGAAAGTTGAACCAGAGGATGGTCTGTGTTGGACCGTGAAGGATAAAAGCAGTGGGAGCCTTGAATTCTGCGAAAGCAGAAGAAAGAGGGCCAGGGCAGAGTGCTGGTGTCAGAAGAATGCTCTCCTGCAATGCTTGGGAGTTCGTACATTAGAGTAGCATCTGCTGGGTGATGGCTGGGGAACATACCAAACCTCCTCCTGGTGTAGTAGGAGCTCTTCTTTACTTACATTAATCACAGAATCATAGAATCGGTGAGGTTGGAAGGGACCTTTAAGATCATGAAGTCCAACCATTAAATGGTACATTAATGACACTGGAAAATTGTTAAGGGTGTAGTGTGAATTTTCAGTTAGGACATACGCTTAGCCACTCAAAGGGAGTTTTGCTGTTACTTATTTTCAGACCTTTAATATAGCACGAGTTAGCAGAATATAGCTGAGGTGAGAAAGACGTATGTCTGGAGGTAATTTTGGCCTAAACAGAATGAAACAGAGCTTTTAGACAGAAATGTTTCAGGATGAATTTGTGTGCTTACTCTCAAATTTGAAACTTGGAAAAAAGAAAGGTGAGGATAAATACGCCTATGAGTAGTATTGTAAATGAAGGATAATTGCCTGCCTTCCTGGAAGCTTTTATAGCAATAAACAATGAGTAGAGAAAGAAGTGCCTACAGAACAGCTTAGTGGGAATACCTCTCAAGCCTGTTCTGGGGAGTCGGCACACTTGGGTGTGTGTAATTGTCATGGTTTGGGCAAACCAGGACAGCAATGCTCCTCTGCAGTGCTTGTGCACCGACGCATGCAGCATGGGGAACACACGGGAGTCAGGACTCGGTGTGCAGCTACAGGGCTATGACCTCCCCGGCACCACGAAGAGATGGTGGGATGGCTCATGGGGCTGGAGTGCCGCAGTGGAGGGATACAGGCTCTTTTGGAAGGGAAGGATGGGAAGGCGAGGAGGGAGAGTTGCCCCGTATATAATAAGGAGGAATTAGAGAAGGACTTCTTCAACCAATTGGAAGAAGCCCCACTCACATTTATGGGCCCTGATCCTCGTGGGGGACTTTAACCCCCCTGATGCCTGCAACTGGAAGAAGTACAAAGAGAGTGATGTTGAGAAAAATACAGAAAAAGCTTTTGGGTTGAAGAATAGCTGAAAAAAGAGCTCAGAAAGAAGAAGTGTCTTCCTCAAGTTGAATCCACTCTATTCTGGATCACTTTGCTTGTAAGTAAAAGATTGCATCAGAAACACCTGACCAGAAACACCATTATCACCTTCTCCAGGTAACTCACACACCTCCAGCTAGCAAGTCAGTCTAAAATGTTTTACCAACCCTTTTCCCCCCGCCTTGTCTTTGTGAAATGAAACATTTAATTACCAAATGTTTGTAACTAAGAAACAAATGATGAAAGGTCCAGGTTTTCTTATGATTAGACTCAGAATTTGCAATTTACTTAAATGTTCCCTCAAATTACTTGCTAAGATCTGTACTTCTGAAAACATAAATGCATTTCTTTATAAGCAGTTTTAAAAGGATTTAAAGTTTCTTGCAAAATATTTTTTCTTCGTAATAACGAGCAAATGAAAAATACATAAATGTAAGATATTAACTTATCAATTTACAAACACCCTTTATATTCCTATTCAATTTAATTGTTTGACTAGTAGTCTGAATTGAGAAGTATTTTTGAACTTGCTTGATTAATGACAAAACTAAATAATTAAAAAAATTAGATGGCACCTTGTTAAAACAGCAGCTTTAGGAACAAAACACTTTCACACAAAGAGAAATTTTAAACAGTCATTTGCAATTAGTGTTATTGGATAGGTAGAATAGGAGGTGGCCTTCTTGTTATCGATATTACAATTAGTTAATTGTCACATTTGCTTTTTTGTTATTACAGTCTATTTTCAGAGTAAGGTGAGAAGCATATTGCACTCAAGCTTTTGATCTTTGTCTTTCTCTGTAACCCTGTTTACTTGAGACAACCATATCCTCAAAATCTCAAGAAAAACCAAAAGGTTGGTAGATCTTAAAAATTCCAATGATGTCCTACCTTTTAAAAGTGAATCGAAGGGGGTTACAACGTTTATGTTTGTGATGGTTTTGAACAGCTCATTTTGTACATTTTGTTGTGGCAAAGTAAAGTTCTTTAGGAAAGTCAAAAGATTTGTGACAAAGCACACATTTTTTTGTTGTTGTTGTCAGAAGTGGTATTGTCTTATTCATCAGGAATATTTTTAAGAACACAAAACTGAGGGGAGTACTGCAGTCTTGTTATATCTAGAAACTTTGGGTTAGTCCTTAGGTAGGTCTAGATATCTACACAGAAAGAGTAAAAAAAACCAAAAAAACCCAAAACCAGACCATAATTTGGCGCATAAGTTAGAAATGCTCCCAACTTTCTGTGTTGCAAATCTGTTTTGACTTGGCTGAGTTACTGCAGTTTTATAAACATTGTTCATTCATGCACAGGATTTCTTTTAGAGCAAGTGGCTTTTGCAAATTATCACTTGAAGGTTTATTGGCACCGTGCACATGCACTGAGCTGAAGCTGAATGGAACTCTAGACCATCTGATTCAAAAAATGAGAAGTAGGAGCAGCCTCTAGACTTTCAAATTTGTCTTTTAACTTTGCTTTTATGTGGAATTACTTCAGCTAGATTTGTGGTTCCACTCGCAGATATAATGACCTGAAATACAGTAAAGGAGGCTTCCCCACATTCTTAAGAGTCAGATGCAATTTAATTTTTTTTCTTGCTTTTCTGCTGCCTAAACAGAAAAGAAAAGCCTAGCTTTGGCTTTCCCTCCTCAGAGGGTAACATAATTTGCCAGCTCTGGAATGGGGAAAAAATTGTCTCCCGGGGATCTCCTGTAGATCCTCCACTGCAGACTGGTGTATCTGAACAGAGCTGGGGAAGGAGGCTGGAGAGACGCCATCCTAAGCCACAGCAGAGTCACGAGGTGGAAAGAGCTGAGAATGTGGAAGTAAAGGAACATTTAGTCTGTGTGTAATTGCACATTTCTCACAATATCTGAGAAAAAGATCCTTTGAGAGGATTGTTATTTCTGTACTTGCACATGCGTTACTGCGTTCCAATATGCAGCAACCCATATCTGGGGAAGAATGGTATTTTGCAAATGACTTCTTAGCTGTTAAAAGAAAATTTTAGAACAAATAATGCTGTTTCATCTCGGCAGCCAACAAATTGGTAATACAGGTCAATTTCATTTTACTGCAGCTAATAGTGTCATTTAGCCATTTCTTTGCTATGAAACAGTATGGGGCTTTAAGCCCTGCATGCCAGCTCAGACCTTAATTTCTATGAATGAAGCATACATTCTGAAATGTTTTTGTAGAAGTGCTCTCTTCTGTTCTTTACAGAGGTGCCCAAGTCTACTAATTTGTGAAAGTATGAGGCTCTTGATACAATCACGAAGTTCTCTGTTGGTACTAGTAGGCTTCTTTTCAGTGCTCATCTTGATCTCCAGTGTCTGTCAAGAGCATGAACTCCTGTGTCAATAAACTCGGTTCAAACATCCTACATTAGAAGTAATTGTATTTTTTGGACAACACGCTCTTAAGGTTACATTAAAAAGTAGCGTAAATGATATTTTTAAGAGGCTTACCACAGATAAAAGCCAGCTAAGGATTTGGCCCGTGAAAGACTGGATAAAGGAGATCTGTATTTCTGAAATCCACATGAAAAAAAATCAAGGTAGTTCAAAATGTTATGATATTTCATTAATTAATAATGGATCTACTATTAAAAGTTAAACTTCTCATACAATAGCTGTTGATCATTAACTTCTAATACTGCAGAAGAGAGTGCCTTTAAAACAAAAGCTAAATTTAGTTAAGGTGATAGAACAAAAATTCCTGCTGTAATCTGGCAGAAAAGGAAATTCAGGATGAATGAACCAATCACAGGGTAGTCATGAGCCACCAGTATGGTGTAGTCAGGAGCAAATTTTGACTGAAACTTAGAAGAAGGTTCTATGAGAGTCATCAGACTTTGAAACAACCTTTCAACAAGAGTGGCAGCAAGTAATCTAATGATTTTCAGATACCACTTGGATGACTAAATGAAATGACTATAAGATGCCATTGCCTGCAGTTGCCTGGAACTGGTAACTCAGGAGATCTCTCCCCGTTCTATGTCTGTATATAGATTGACTGCGCTTGCTTAGTCTGGCAAATTGCTTATTAGCAATTTACATTTATGTAAAGGAAAACCAAGGAAAACGTTGTTTTGCTACTCAACAATGAGGGTAATCTATGGACTCATAACATAGCAAAACCAATTTAATACCTCTTTTACATTTGCCTTCACAAAAAGATCAACTGCAAGCAGATACAATTAATACCAGCAAAAAGGGATAAGATCTCACTCTTGTAATAGGAAGAGGAAAGGTTACATAGTGCTTAAATAACAAAGATATTCTCAGATCATCTGTGCTGATAAACTTCATTCATCTTTGGAGACTTAGCTGATTAAAATAGACGCGGAGGCTTAGTGGTCTTTGAAAAATTATGGAGGACAGATGAGATGCTGGAGGACTGAAAAAGAGCAAATGGATTGCTATTTTTAAAAGGGAAAAAAATAATCGTCTGGTCTACTTAGTTTCAATCTCTCTATGCTAAGTCCAACACTCTTCAATAATGGAAAAGAAGGTGCACTTATTAAATTTGCAGACACCGCAAAGCTGGAGAGACTGTAAATATCTTGGGGAGCAGGATTAAAACTCAGTTATGTGTCTTACAGATTGAAGAGTGGTCTGGAAAAGAAAGGATGCCTTTGTAATAGGGACAGGTGAAAAGTATAACAGACAGGCAGGTCTACCCAACTGCACAAGGATGGAAGGGGATCAATTAACTAGGTAGTAATTATTCAGAAAAGGATCTCAGGGCTAAAGTGGAAAGTGATGAGTTAGCAATGAATATGCCAACAACTTTACACTATGAAGAAGGCAAATGACAGAACAGAGATATATGAACAACAGTACAACTGACAAAATCGCGGGCATTTGCCTTATGTTCTTTTCAGAATTAGTGATGGCTCCAGCAAGATCGTGTCTTCTGTTTTGCGTGTTAAGAACAAGAAAAGTGGTCTGTTGAGAAATATTTCCGAATACAAAGACTGATCTAGAAAATATGATCTACAAGGAAAGATCAAAACGATTGGGAGTGAGTGTTTAGTCAAAAAAAAAAAAAAAGGTTGGAGGAGAGGGGATGAAGAGGTCTTTTAGGTCTTTTATAAATAGAAGAGGCTGTTGCAAACAGGAGAAAAGAAACCCTGTTCTTCATATCATACAATGAAAACAACCATAGATAATGCAGTTAAAACTGCAGTAAGAAAGGTTTTGTTCAGGCATCAGGAAAAAATAAAATCTGCTGGAAAGGATTAGGAACAGACTGCCCAGGAAGATGATGGAGTTTGCAGTATTGGAGGTCAACCATGAAGATATCTATCAAGAATGACAAGGACATGGCTGAGTCTGGTTTGGACAACAGGGATGGACTAGATGACTTCCTGAGGTCCCTTTTAACTTTGCCTTTCTCCGATTAACAAAAAAAGATAATGAATATGGTTTGAGTAATTTACAGAGAAACACTGAGCATCTTTGAGAATTAGAAAATTGGAAAAGCAGTTCGTTATTTTTAAGTTTTCCATTCGTTGAGTCCAATGAAATCTAAACAGCTTTAATCTTCCAATGGACATACAAAGAAAATATTGCACAATATATTTCCAAGTAATTATACTAGATATATGAAAAGTTCCAATACTCCTGTGGTAGCTGAAGAAAAGATAATTTTAGAAGACAGTATCGTTGGGTCTAACTCAGTGTGAACAGAAAGCAGTTCGGACATTAGTGTTAGTAAGGTGAAGCGCGAGTTCCCAGTGCATTGGGCTCACCAAAGTACTCCCACGTGCACTCCTAAGTGCAAGGGACCATTTTCTACTTGAAGGCTAGATGGACAGACGGATGGACTGACGGACAGACAGAGCACATACAAATGAATCTCATTTCATCAGGCAGCCACACTAAAAACAATTGGAAGGAAAGTACGGTGACCAGATTCCCAGTTGCCAGAGCTCAAGGGCAATACAGGGTGATCACTTCTCTTAAATCAAACCACAAAGAAAACAGTTATTTTTTCTGGTGTTAAAAGATTTAATGAACCACTGATTAGTGTCACTCCTTGTTAAATCAATAAGGAAAATACGGAATCACTTTACCACTGCTCACTTGAATTAGTAAATTGTGCACTCAGGCATTCATGGACCAGTGATGGAACACTAAAGGGATCATCTGAGACTTTTTTATAAGCACAAAATTTAACATGTCTATAGTTAGCAATGTTCAGTTAGCTTTTAAGTGTCTGTCTTATTTCCCATAAAGGAAAAGAGCCCTCCAACTACTGCTTTTTGCTTCCTAACAAACAAACTCCAATCTCGCATTCACTGGGTTCAACAGAAGCAGTGTTTAAGAGGAGTCTTAGATATTAGAGGACCAGATATCAGCAAAGCTATTCACCTCATTTAAATTCAACATGGCTATTAATGCATTTCCAATAAATGAGTTACACTATGTAGCTTCAGTTAACAGAGCATGAGTTGGTTGTTGGTTTTTTTTTGTTTGCTGGCACATTAGGGTTGCAGCCACAAATGCCTGTTAGGGGTTTTATGATGGAAAATTATCATAGCAGGAAAGCCGTAAAACCATAAATTGCTGGGAGTTAGCAGAGAGCGCTGCTGCGGCAGGTTGGGCGTTGTGCCCACTGAGACTGCATGGCGCGGAAATCTACTGCCTCTGATATATGCTGGGATACGGGAGGGATTGAAGAGATGCTTTTGAATGCAGCAAGGCTTGTGCAGGGAGAGGGGATGGGTTGCACGGACCAGATGAAAGCACTGACACAGGGTATATAATGAGTTACAGATGACTTTTAGCCACCACTTCCCCACTATCCTGTCCCTTCACTTTCTCCTGCCACAACAGAAATTCACACTTGCCCCACAGGAAAAATCTTCTCCTCTCAAAGTCCTTGGAGAAAATTGCTCCTGCCACATATGTCATCCTCCAGAGTCAGTTTATTTAAACTCCAGTTAAAATTAATAAATTATGTAACCAGGAAAAATCTGGTTCAAAACAACATCTTCCCTAGATTTCTCTACATCTAGGTTTTGTCTGCTTGATACATACAGCCTAGATATTTAATAGACCTTTTGGTACCTTTCTGATGGTACAGCCTCTGCATCTCACCCTTTCTATACCACGCCTTCCCAAGCAATTATTTCTCCTTACTCTTTTTCAAGTCCCTCCTTTCCCACCTGGCAAAGTTCATATCTTTCAGGAAGACAATACCTTTTCTTCCTCCCATCTACATCACTGCAAAGGTCCTTTTTAATCAAATATTCCAGATCTTCCAATTCTCAATTAAACTAAATAATCACTAGTGCTAAGAATGCTCCCAGAAAATTTAGAAACGATCAGGCCCAGTATTTGCAGGTTCTCCGGTTGCCTGTAGACAAACAGATATACCACAAGACAAGCCCAAGACCTGTCCTTGCTGTGCTCATGAAATACTTTTGTACCTCTGTGGTTTCTTGCTTTTAGGTGCTAGAAAAATATGAGAAGCTTTAGTGACTTCAGTTGATAAATCTGCATTTAGGAAAATGTAGATTTAGAAATTTGAATGTGTCACATTTTCCACATGCACATAATTTTCCCGAATCCATGATCTCAGTGGTTCATTTTTCATGGGTAGTTTTCATTAAATAAACATGTTTCAGCATTCTTTCTACATTTATTTCCAATTTTCCATGTTTCTATATCATTGTATTAGTAATGATAAATCACTAATATAATGGAATGAACGATGTTTTTGTTAAAAATTCATTGCTTTCACCTCTATGAAGAAATTTCATATTCAAAAGAATATGAATAGACCTAAAGAAAGACATTAAAAATACCATTTAAAGTGTAGAACTTGGAGTACAGAAAGAGAATTCAACCTTTCTTTTCTTTTTGAAAAACTAATGCATTTAATCAAAGGTTTAATTCTTTCTAAAGCTTTAATTTTCCCAACTTTTCAGAGCACAGTGTTAGAGCTGAAACGCTGTGAGCTAGTGCTTTACGAAAATTCCATTGGCACGGCAGCCAGTTAAAAGAATGTCCTTTCACTTAACCACATTTAACTGAGATAAAGCAACCCAAGATTTAATAGCTTCCAGCAGGGCCCAGCGATGGAGTGGCTAGCCCAGATTGCAACAGAAGGTCACAGGTTCACGCGAAGGACATGGTGCACATAAACCCTCTCACATGGTCACAGGCCAAAAGTAGCTTTGATTTGACTAGATGCAACTACACTGGAGTTACGGTTGATTATACCGGCCTCGGATTTAGCTGAGAGCTAGGATAACAGGAAAAGAACGTGTACAATCCACTCTAAGAGTTTACAGCCATCCCACTTCAACCCATGGATGAAGACCAGAATACAGTAGCCATCAGCAAATATATTTTCCAGAGCCACATTGGAAGCAGCCAGTTATTTAGCAAAAGTTAAGTATGAGTGGAAATAACTTTAAAAGCTTATAACTAGAAAATGATGTAGGCACGATTTCACTCAGAGGTATCTCAAT
This sequence comes from Rhinoptilus africanus, assembly GCA_013400135.1. NCBI lineage: Eukaryota > Metazoa > Chordata > Aves > Charadriiformes > Glareolidae > Rhinoptilus > Rhinoptilus africanus. Next base: position 183,680 of record VXBO01006255.1, on the reverse strand, counting down.
ACCACGTCCAAAATGAAGGAAGGAATAAGATAAAAGGTGTAAGACCACGATGTCAAATACTATAACTGGTTGTCAAGGTATAGTATGTAACCGAAATATTGTGACTAGCCAAACTCTTCACTATTTTCGGGGCAATGATGAGGAGGCAAGAACAAATGGGTAAGCAGTGATTATGGGCCTCAGCAGTTCCTTACAATGCTGAGATTTTTGCCTATGTGATGAATATTTCAGATACATCCTGCGATCTTTACATTCTTCACTGACAAGGAGACAAGATGCATTTTGCATCTGCTAAAGACTTCTGATTGGCACATATGTTGAAAGACTGGCCCGAGATTGAAAGACAGAGTGTTCTTCAAAAGCTGTAGCCATGAAATATTTATTCTTTTCTCTTTCATAGAAATGCATTTGATGACTATATGACACAAAGTGCCACTAATAGCTCTGGACAAAATTATATGGCTCTAAAGACTATTAAACTATTATTCTTGGAGGGTGGAAAAGGTTTTATTTGACACATATGATCACAATAGTATGAGCAAGGTTTTGTTTACCACCTCCCCTGAAAAAAATGTGGTACATTATCAAGTGCTTTTTGCACTGGCACATTCAGATCTGACAATCACAAATGGCAACAATGATATTTGTGATGTATTTAGTAGGTACTTTATCTCACAATCTTTTAAATGAGCTGTTCATCAATTTTTAAAAACTTTAAGTATTCAACTAAGGGCAAGTGAATATTAATGACAGTGTTCAAAATACGTTTTGTTTGTATCTAAGCGTATATATTTTATAGAGTAAGTCACAGGCACACGAATACCCAAATGTTATTGAAATCTCTGAAGTCAGCTGAAAGGCAAAGGCGCTCATACATACATAATGTCTAGCATGACAACCTGAAAATTATGTGAAAACAAAAAGGCTCCTTTGTAAAAAATCTAACTAAAACTTTCTGATAAAAAGACCTAGAAGGCATTGCTGCATCATAGAAGTCATTATATTATGGATTTCACAGGAAAATCTGTAGGACCCTTGTACCTGTAAACATTATAAAATACTAAAAACCTTAAAAAAGCTTAGAAACCAGATAAAATACTAAAATGCTAAGAAGCTAAATGAATACTGTTATCATCCTGTACTTCACATTATCTGAATATCCCTTTACAATCCAGTGTCATTCATGACCTGGTACTGCAAATCCCTGGGTTTTATTTGCCATTGAATTGTTGGTTCTCATTGTCAGTGGCTGAAGAAACACAGTAGAGTCACGCAACACTTCCTAAAGCAGACTAAAAACGCGTTCCTGAGACTTCAGTTTATATTTAATCCCCTTCCGAAGGGGTAAATGCTGCCAGAAGGGAAGAGGTAAATGCTGCTTTTGCCAGAGCAACCAGAAGAAGGGTGAAAAAAGACCCTCAAGCCAAAGTAAATTAAGCAGTGGCATCATGCCCAAATCAATCACAGACATTGCCTTTTAAATAGTGAATTGAAACTAGCAGACTGTTGTTTAATAGTCGCAAGAAGAATTTTTGCTTTGGAAAGTCACTTTGTCTAAAAGACCTTTTAATATCCTATAGGCAGTTGTTCAAACCTCGCATCTTGAACGAAGTGTACTGCTAATTATGCATATATGAACCCTCTTGAAAAAAAATAGAGGGCTGCATGAGTCTGCAACTTTAAAATGGTATGGGACCAGGAAAGGCTCTGCTACAACATGACGTGACAGCAAATACTGCTTCCATTTGATTTAGATGTCCTCTAAATAGGCTGCTAAATTTGCTGGGAATATTTTGTGGAAGGGAAAACACTGACTACTGGAATTTGGCACATACGTTCTTCCTTTCAAAATACCAGGAATCTGTTTTAGGTTATCAAGATTTCAGTCTAACGATACTTTTACGTGGTTTAATATTCATATTTGAGTGGTAAACATGGATTGTTCTTTGGTTCTATAGACTGGGAATACGTTTTGATGAGCAGAATAACCATAAAGTTTGACATTCATATATTTACTATTCTAATGTAGACTGAATAGCGTATTTCAAACATCTTTTTTATTTTTTTTTTGGCAGAACAATAAAACCACCTCTTTACATCTTGCGAGCATCTTGAAAGAGTGTGTAAATGTCTTGAACAACCAAGCCTTGGTGTGCCTGTGAGTAGTTTGCAATCTTGGAAAGCAAAAGACGTGGTAAAAAGGATGGACAGGGGAGTCTGTTCAGGAAGTCCCCTGCCAGTGAGTGGTAGGGAATGTGTGTTGATCCTTATGCTTATTTTCTTTTTCTTTTTTTTTCCCCCCCCCGCCCCCTAAAGAGTGAAAAGGAATTAACAGACTCTGTCAGCAAGCTAAAACAGTGCGGCTAGCAGGATCATCAGCATCTTGGATGAGGTCTCGCTACCCAGCTGGATAAGGGGCCAAGCCATGAAACTTGAGAATTGCAAACTGTGAGTGTGGTTTTACTGCAGGAGGTAGGAAGTGGCCAGCTGGCCTAGCACTTGCTGCACTGAGACACCAAAGAGAAGAGAAAACAGTTATGGTTCCACGGTGGGGATGGAGTAATTAGATATTGTATGTTGTAGCCTTTCCCTGCTGTTCTTTTTGTTTCTCCTTTCAATAAAGCACTCTTGGCTAAGCCATCCGATTCATATTTGCAAGGAGAGAAAATCAGCGGACTGAGCAACAGAAAGACTATTTTAATCTTCCCAATTTTCTGTGTGGGAGTTTGAGTTGCTGTTTATTACTTATGAAATTTGAGACTGGCTGTTGTTGCTGCTAATCATGCCGCTAAGTGGGTGACGGGGCTGGGTCGAATGCTGGCCCTGGATGGTTGCTCAGGAACAACCTGGTGAAATCCAGCTATATCAACTGTGAACACACGCAAGGACCTGAAAATACCTACCTAACAAGTAATGTCCACCAGGATAGCATGCGACAGCATGACTTCTGGTGGCTCTTTCCTTTTTTACACATAAACACATGCTATAATGCCTCACTGGAGAACTATCTCATGGAGTTTCAAGGTATGTATACTGTACCACCTTTTCAATCGCATCAGTTCTTTACTTTTTTTACCAAATGGAATTCTCTGACAAATATCAAGGTTTGTAAACCTCTATAATACTCTTAAATTCACTTCTGTCTCTAGCTACCTAGCATTTTTTTAGTTGGTCACTGCTTTGGGATGTTATAGAATTTGCACGAGAAAAATGTAGTACATCTATGTATTTTAAAAATCTAAATGTACTACTAATTGTTATGCAACATATATATATATACTTAAATATATCTAATGAATTGATGTTGGTAATCGCTAAGATATGAGGTATAAGTAGTACACACTCCTTTTTGGATTTCTGGGCTCAGCACTTCATCTCTCCTTCTTGATTTAATTTCTTACATTGCTTCAGTTCTTCTGTTTATATTGGCAGGGGAGCAATGTAAGTGACATTGCAAAGACTCCAAAGTCGACGGAAGATTTCCACTCCCATTGTGATAATTGGTCAGGCATTGTCACATTGCACAGATGATTCATTTCTGTGATAGCTTCAGGATTCAGAGGTGGCAGCAGAACCACATCTGGACTAAACAACAACAAAAAAGAAATTCTACTTCACAGTGCCATGCTTTAGGATTATAGGAAATGGGATCAAACAGTTTACCGCAAGTTTTACTTAGTTTTACAAAATGACTCTTTACCTTGGATAGGGAACATTATGCTTAATATTTGTTTTGAGCATCCTGTGCGTTGCTTGAACCACACGCTTTTCTAGACATCTTTCCTGATGTTGGTTTTGGGCTGCGTGGTGGATGAAAGCCACGTGGCAGAAACTTGATCCAGGGAAACAGAGGTTGTGCTCGCTGATGTAAGAGGTGTTTCCTAGCAGTCAACGGAATCTACTGCCACATGCATTAAGGGGGCACCGCTTATGTGTATCATCAGCGATTGAAGCAGTCCAACAGAAAGAAAACCGTGAAGTCCAACTGTTGGTGCTCGGGTCCTAATGTCCGCATTAGGCATTTCACGGAAGAGGCTCTTCTCAGGACTGGCTGTAGACTGGTCCCATGGGCTAAATGTCCATTGCAGTAGGGGTGCCTCAGGCACACTTTGGTCCACCTTCTAGCTTACTTCTAATCCATTTCAGGCACTGTGAATACCTACTGAACACGAACCAAATCTGAACAGCGAGGGGATCAAAAGATTTAATTCAAAAGCGCACATCTTGGTCTCAACAAAAGCACTACAAGAGAAAGACTCAAAGAATACTATAATCTCATGGTCTCCTTTAGTTTTCACTGCTTTTGCACACTTGGTTTGCAAAAATAGAAATACTTTTTTCCTTATTTATAGAATAACAATATTATGCCTAAAAAATCCCTGCATACTCTTCGCTTGAATCATCTATCTATGATTACCTCTGGACTGCTCAACTGAAAAGTTTTTTCTGGGTCTAGTTGGAATACCAGACTGAGCATACTAATAAAGTGCAGCTGCTGGATTTCTGAGCAGCTTGCTGGAGACTGGCCAGAATGCAGGAAACCACTGGTTACTTCCAGGTGAAATTCATTTTTCAAGACCCGATTCACTTTTCATTCAGGTCAAGATGAGGTCTGTAGCAAGACTTAAATGGGCATATTTAATTAACAAAAATGTTCAATTTTCAACCAATTCACCTCTTTGGCTCACTTGAAACACTGGAACACACTCCATAGGAGAGAAGTGCCATGCCACTGTCTGCATTTGACATACCAGAACAGTCTGCTCCACAGTCCGTTCCTGGGCATCCTCCATCCTGAGGTCTTCTAATGATGGGCAATGAGAACAGCATGTGTTTTTCACAATCATCTTACATTTAGTTTCTCATTATGTGGCAAAATGCACATTCACCACATACCTGTCCTATAATATGTGTGGACCAGTCCATACAGTGACAGGGGATGGGATTCTGACTCCAAGCAAAGTTTGGGCACTACTTGTATAGGACATAAACAACACAGAATAAGGAAGTAAAACTCTTTGGTAAGTCACGTATTTCTGTGGAGTCTTCTCTCTTAAAATCCCATTGAGTTGCAGTAGTCCTATTTACAAGAAGATTGCAAGGTTCTGTGTTTCTTTTGCTGGCTGTGCTTATGAAGCCAGAAACACTGTGCCAGTAGCCAAATTTTTGTCTCCTCCTTCAGTGATGAAGAACTTTCTTCTTACTTTCCCTTCTTTCTTCTCTTGCCTTTCTTTTTTAATGCCAGTAAATAATACACTATCAGCCCTGAGAAAGGCACATGCAAATTAAGAGAGAGGCATCCAACGGAATGAATATACATACTTTTTGCTTTGGGAAAAAGCTATTATTGCGCACTTTGTAAAGGACATGCTCTTCATAATATCTAATTAACATTTTCCCCTTTCATGGAAGAATAATGGATTATAATTTATGTCTCAGTCAATATTTATTGTGACTCATACTATAGTGGTGATAAAATCAGTAAGTCATCTCTTTTAAAGACAGCTATCCTTACTGAAATATTTGAGTTCCTTCTCCATGAAATGAATACTGACAACCAAGTCCCTAGTGGATTGCAAAGAGCCTCCAGAATTTCCTCCAGTCCCTTAAAGACTTCTTATTTTCCTTTCTTTTCTTTTTGGCAGGGATTTATTAGGTGAAAAGAGCTGTCATGATACCACAACTGTGTTTATGACGGAAATGTCTTTTCAAAGAAAATGTTCATAAAGCTCTAGACACATCTTCTGTTACCCAGATTTTTGCTCTTTCTGCAGACCGATTGTCAACCCTTTATTCTCACTTTGGTTTTAATAATCTGTTTTGTTTTACAGGAGAGCAACAAGAATGGGGTTATGTACATCAAAACTAATTCTCATAATTTAGTTAAGAATTAATCCATTAATTGCTTTGAAGATTACTTTGAAGATCAAAGCCTCAGAGTGGCAACGGAAGCTTACTGAAAGCCAGTAGAGGACATAAGCATGGGCTTTATGTGTACAGATGCAATGGAGAAAGCACTCAAATACCTTCTGTATCTGTCTATGACTGCACACTATGTTTCTTATACAGAGAGGTTAAGTAATCCAACTTTAGGATAATAAATGGCCAGTTCTTCATCCAGAGGCAGGAGAGACATTTTCTAGCAAGTTGGAAGGCAAAGGAACCATTTTGACATCCGTAAGAATCTCGTTATTAAAGTGTAGTAATTGTCCAATTAGACCTCAAAATGAATAGGGATTGAATTTAATTCTTAAAGCCTTTTACGTTCTGATTAGCATCACTTTTCCCTGATTTCAACTTGTGCTAGTGAATCCACAGAAAATGAGACACATAACTGAGATTCAGACTAAAAAAACCCAAAGCCAAACACGTTTTCAACTCATGGTCTGTTCTCAGATTTTTTCTCACGTGTTCTCAGAAATCTCCAAAGAGGTAAAATTCGGAACGGAATATATATAAAATTTTTGATGATTATAGATTTTCTGTGCCCAATATAATGAGCCAGATAGCTCATATATGACTGTTTATATTGCTGAACACTATAATGGACTGTTTGCTGCCTTTCTTCCCCACTGTCAGACAGCAGGTTTGCCATGGAGCCAAAGGAGGGTTCAAAGAGAGGTGAGAGCCTACACGAAGAACAGGATCTACCTTTCCCCCTTGACTTATTCTGATGCTCCAGCCCTCTAACTACACAGAAAAATTATACTGAGCATTTTAGAAATGGGCTACACCCCTAGAAGATTTCCAAACAAGATATTTCAGTTAAAATTTGTACTTTATTTATATTTAGTGAAATTTGAAGACAAATTAATATTTTATATATATGTTAATATTATTCAAATAAGGAAGTAATAATTCCAAAATTTTCCTATCATCTGTGTAAAAATGTTAGCTATACAGACCAAAACTGAAGCTATGTATGAAAAGAAAGTCCATTACTTAAGACAAGATGGCAATATTTTGTGGGGAAAGAGGACGAGTGAGCTCCTTTGAGCTCTTTGCTCTAAAAAAATAGTATCTGTTCGATTATATTTCTTCTTTCTTTGTATTTGAAAAATTGTAATAAAGAAAATTTTGTTTTCTATATTTGTAATAAGTTTGAAGTAACTAGTTCTATTAAGCAAAATTCTAATAAATTATTGAAAATATTTGTCATTTATAATAAACACAAACCATATGACTGGGAAGTTGCTTGTGATTAAGACTAACATTCCGGAAAACTATTACCTATTCATATTTCCACTCATGGAACTATGACAATTTTTAATATTTCTTCGCTACTTGATTCCATTATATATAGGTTTCCCTCAATTAGTCCTTCCTTTTGCCCATCTGTTGTCTGCCATATCTTATGGTAAATATATAGGAAAGATGTCGTGTCTTTCTGCACAGCTGGAGAAGTTCCTATCAGAGTAGCAACCTTCTCTCTTGTGCATTTTCCGGACATCTTTTGTATTTTTTTATTAGTACAAACAGCTAAAGTGAAAGGAATTTTGATACTTGTTAAAGTGAGATAGCATCTTCTTCCTAAAAACAAATAATTAATTTTCTCCAAAGCTAATTCTGAAGATCAGCCAGAGAGGGTCCAGAGCAGATGAATTCAAATGACAAATAAGAAGAAAATGAGGCCTTAAGTACCCCCATCCTTCACCGTTTAAAAGAAAATCTTTACATGGGATATTTATTAATTGTTTCATATGTAGGTAATCCTTTGCAAATGGTAAAGAACTAGAAATTAGAAAAATAGTGAGCAATAATACCACTGGGAATCATTTACTTGGGCTTCACTCACCTAAAATTACTACAATTATTAAATGTGTTGGAAAGAAATAATAAAACACTACATCGTCTCTGCAAAAATGTACAAATAATATTTCCTGCTACAGAAATTGTTTGAGAGATGTAAAAGACCATTATGTCATGATTCAGCAACAATTTACTTGCAATTTAATAGCAAATTAGATGCATACACTATCATTTATTGCCAACTGGATAGGAAAAAAATAATAAAAAGAGATTCTCTGTGTCCAGAGAGAGATTTTGCATTTGGCACATTTGCTGGTTTTTAAATTAATGTGTTTTGCCAATAGTTTTCCCATGAGTACGTGACAGCCCAATGATCTTCCAACTACTCTGGACTGCCTGAGGCCACGTGGTCTTTCAATGCTTCCATTCATGCCCAACAAGGTTGTAATGCTCTTCAGAAGATGTTTTCTTGGAAGACCTCTGCCATACCAAAGAGCTTTTGCTAAAACTTTGATTCATGCTGCAAACTCTGGACATTGATTTGAAATAAATTGTGACTGATGATCAGTCAATGACCATTTCAATAATCATCTTGCCATCAGTAATTTATCAAGGTAGTGTCCCTGATGTCACGCAGCCTGGGTAACTGAAGAAGCACACGCTGTGGTTTTAAAATGAGTGTATTTAAAAAGATTAAGAATATTTAAAGATTTAAGAATATTTAAAAATTTTTCCAACACTAAAATAATCTCTACAACGCTCTAAGCAAATAAAGATCAGCCAGGACTGTAATGCAATTTTTTGACAAAAAATTTCCCTAGAAAAAGGTGACAATTTTATCCTTGGAACATTTAAATGAAAATTTTCTTATCAGATGGTTCAGCATAATTTGCCAGTATGCTCTGGAACAAAATAACTTGCTGGGTAAAGCAATCTGCCAAAGAAACTCATATTAACTCTACTAGACCCTTTAAAAATATGTGTATTTTCTCTTTCTGTGTTATTAAATATCAACTTTAGCTCAGTGGTTTTTGGTTTGCTTCTTATTTTGTTAGCACAGTAGAAAGGCACCATATATATATAACTATCTAGTATTTGAAAAATGCTCTATAATGACATGCTTTTTTCTATACACGAAACATTAACACCAAAATGAACTCTAAATTGCCACAGTTACCTTTATGTCGGGCATAAGTAAAAGGCTAAGAGATATATATATACACAACACGGATATGAACTAAGTCACAAACTACTCTTTTTGATATTCACAACGTCTAATTTATGCATTTAACTTCAGGTTTCTAAGTCGGGAGCCAAGTTCTGCCGGCAGCCGGTGGGAAGAGACAGGCTGTGCCACCGCACAGCCGAGAGCATCAGCGCTTGAATCCGCTCCTCCAGCAGCCTCTCCCTCTCCACCGACTACGGAAAGCACTTAGGGAGCCGAACTGACACACACCCCCCTTAAATTGGATACCTAAAGCAGATGGACTGAACACCTGCCTTCGTTTCCCATGGAATTTTTATGACATTTGGCTTTGAGGAAGGTCTTTAGCAATAGGGGAGGATTCCGCTGACCTGAAGGAAGTATTATAAATACTGTAACAATAACCTGATACTGCTAAGCTCATCCCCAGAATTCTCTTTCCCTCTTTTTCAATTTCCAAATGGCAGGTTCATATTTAAGACAAGGAAGAACATCTTCCTTTGATCTGTAGTTTCTGAGCTGTCCCGTTTCCACAAAATATGTACCATTCTGTGAGCTCAATTCCAATGCACTATTCCAAAATCTTTGGCATAAAGCCTAAATTACAGAGACATAAACCTTTCTTCTGGCCTTAAAGCAATGCAAAAACAGACAGACACTACAAAGCAACTTTCTTGAATGTTTTCTGGATAAAGCAAGAGCAAAACTTTTCCACGGCTTTACTTAAGAGCTTCAAGGTTTAAAAAAAAAAAATTTAAATTCACAGTTACAAGTTAATTTTTAAAATTCCTTGCAGTAATAGGTAATAAATGTACAACAATTGTATATAAATAGACTTCCAATACATCCTATCCTGTTGTCAGGTCTTTATCTTATTGTATAAATTAAATTACATTCTTCTGGTTCACTTGTACGAGTGCCTTAAGTAGCCTTAGATGATAAGAAAACCCTGGATGATAAGAAAAGGGAACTGGTCATTTGGAAGGGAGAGGGCATAGTAAGCACAGAAATGATGGCCTTAAGATTAAAAGTGGTGTTATTTTGTTCTCCCTGCCTTCAAATAACAAAAGGCAGAACTGGGTCTCAATTCCCAGCTTTTTCAGGAGAAGTAGGTGGGTAACTCCGCTGGTGCAGGAGGCAGAGCATGCTGGCCACCAACACAGCTGACCTGTAAAAACTGTTTTCCAGGCACGGAATTTAACTGTCTAAAAGAATGCTTTTTATCTTGGAATCATAGAATGGTTTAGGTTGGAAAGGACCTTAAAGATCATCTAGTTCCATCCACCTGCCCTGGGCAGGGACACCTCCCACCAGCCCAGGCTGCTCCAAGCCCCGTCCAGCCTGGCCTTGAACCCCTCCAGGGATGGGGCAGCCACAGCTTCTCTGGGCAACCTGCGCCAGGGGCTCACCCCCCTCACAGTAAAGAATTTCTTCCTGATATCTAATAAAAATCTTCTCTCTCTTGGGTTTAAAACCATTACTCCTTGTCCTATGACTCCCCTCCCTGATCCATTCCATTCCATTCCATTCCATTCCATTCCATTCCATTCCATTCCATTCCATTCTATTCTATTCTATTCTATTCTATTCTATTCTATTCTATTCTATTCTATTCTATTCCGTTCCCTCATATATTTGTAAAATTGGAAGAACCGCAATACGTCTTCAGTGCTGCCACCAGCGAAATGTTTTTCACTGAACAATCTGCAGTATTATTAATTCCAGAAGATTTAGTGTACCTCATTTTTTTAAGATCCTAGCCTTCATAAAGCTCCATTTAAATCTGTTGAGCTCTATATTGGAGCTCCAGCTAATGACCTGCATAACCAAAAGGTCCCAAATGTCCACAGCAACCTGCCTTTTTTGGGGGGAGTGTTTGTTTCATCCAACTATTCCTTGTAATCTTTTATTTACTTCTTTCAGCTGGCCTTTAGATTACTCAGCCCCTTTTGGGATGAGGTTATCGATAATGAAATTTAAATCAGCCTTTTTTTAAAAAAAAGACATGTTTTGTTTCTATTAATGATTAAAGCTGCTCTGCCTACAATTTTGTACTCCTTGGAAACGAACCAGACTTTTACTGCTGACTATTAAAGTAAACAAGCTTATGATTTAATAAAGGCATAATAAATGTCTTTCTCTTGTTTATGACAGAACAAAATTCTTGTCTAACATCTTGTGATCTAGGCTGGAAACAAATTTCTGTGACAAATGCACACTCATTATCTGCAGAGATTAGAGACCTACTTAAAACAAATCAAAACCACTCAATGTCTATGCACTGGTTTTACATACCAGGGTGTTGACCTCTCTAAGAGACTGAAAGGTTTTGAACTTTCGCACTGTCACTTGAACAATAATTTAAGATTCCACTAATGTCAGGCCTATCAGATGAACAGGGCTTGATGCAAGCCCTTGGGTAAGGTGAATAATACAGACACGAAATTGTTGAAGGAGAAAAGCTTCAAGCTGCAACAAGAACAGATAAATAAAAGGGAGTTTGTTGGGAATGCTCAGTTTTTGGAGATAAATAGTTTTACCCACAGATCAGCCAGGCCCGGTGTAGAAGTTTGAAAAAGACCAGATTAAAATATAGATGCTAAGTCAGTCTTGTAACCTCTGGGTGCATTCTTCAGTGATAAATAGAATAAATCTGCACACAAATGTAATTACAATGCCATACTACTCAGCTAGAATAGTCAACTTTTCTTAAGGCTAATCTTTAAAAAATCTTCTTTTTGCTCATGTTTCACATGTGGTTTAACTTATGAGAAGACTTAAGAGAAGGTATGTCAAAATAATTTCCAAACATTTATTTTTTAAAAAAATAATACTGATAAACTGAAGCCCCCCATAAAAAAATTAAAAAATCTTTCTGTAACTTCACTTGAATGTCATAAAGTTATATTATAGTAGCTAACAATACATATTTGAAATGCCTATAAGTCCAAATATCAGATGTTTGTGAGAAAATGCAAGTGCTAATAAAATGTTGAGACAAAGAACAACTTTTGCTTATAGAACCAAAAATAATTGAGGGTGCTTTCCTGACATTTCAGGTTTGGAAGTTTGTTTCTTTTTAAAAGCTGTGCAAAGATGGAGAAATAATCCTTTACATCTATCAGCTAGTTTGATTACTCTCCTAGAAAAATTTCACTAATGATTCGCAGAGAATTCACACCATATCTGTGTAATGTCATACAGCAAGGTCCGGGAGAACAGAGGATACATCACTTTCAAGGACGACACCATGTTCCATTAGCTTGAGTTTGGCTTGACTTTTTAAGTGGCTTTTAAAAATATTTTTGAATTTTTAAACACATTAGAGAAACACCACAACGCTCTTCAGATTGTAAGTATGTAAAGTACATTTTTCTGTAGCATAATTGAAACCTAATTAATCTTTTCCCCTGGAGATCTTTCAGAGTTGAGGGTAGTGACTATCACAGGAAGAGGATTCAGTAACAAGAGGCTTTTCCATTTACAAATATTTCCTAAAAGAATGTTTGGAAATACGTTGCAACAATTTGACTTAAATGTTTTGCCTATGGATTAAGCGTGCCATTTAACCTTGTCGCACCACAACTTCCACATATATGAGAAAAAGAAAATAATATTTACTCAATATGCTCACACGGCTTTTGGAGAAATATATTAATTAGTATTTGAGCTATACTTGAGAAGTATTATGTAGTACCTTAATTGAAATTTTCATGAAATCCTGAACACTGCCTAGGGAAATAATAGTAGATTTTTATTTTTTTTCATTGGACCTTAATAAAATGGCACATTCATATGAAAACAGTACGAGCAGATATTTTATTGGGGAGAGAGGAATTAAACCAGCTTTTTATTTTCCTCTGGCTCTTAATAATATTACAGATTTATATGAGAAGAATATATGAAGAAATTTTATTGGAGAGCAAAAATTAAAGCATCAAAGTTTCTTTCAGAAAATGAATGAAAACCCATATTGATCTGTCAGCAAAAACTGCAGTACGTGCACAAGTATTTAAATGCTACCAATGCATTTAGTCTGCCACCAGTTCTTTCAGGTTACAAATTATTAGTTAAAATAAGAACAGAGATGAAACTATCTCTCCCAGCTGATTTCTTCCAAACCTGTTTCGGTGTGTTCTGTGCTGCATTTGCGTTTTAGAGTCACACGGAGGAGGACTAAGAAATCTACCTAAGACCTAATTTTGGATACATTACACTAAAATCTGATACTGGTGCTCAGAACATCTTTCCTTCAAGCCCCCAAAGGCACAGCTTTTTAGCTTTGGATTGATTCTATGAATAGATTTCCATCGGAAGAAGGGGAAAGGAGGTTATCCTACACAAATGAAGACCAGTATGTGCTCCATACAGCTGTATCTGTCAACATGGACAGAATTTTATCCCCTGAATGTAAATATGGAGGGTTGTATCTGCCAAGTATTCTGTCACCTTATCATTTAAATTTTTCAGTGAGTGAAACTGAAGATGGAATGATAAAATACCTCCTAACTTCCATAATATTTTTCTCCTTAGATGTAAACTATTTAATAATAATGACGGTTGGGTCAATGGTGATAAAAACGAAAAATGACATTTCCATCTAAGATAGAAAATAACATCTCTTAGAAATTTGAAAATATTTTTTTTTTCCTACATGCTAGGAAGTTTTTCACAGTCATCTTTCAAATTTTTCAATTTGCTTGACAACAGAGTGGGATTTAAAGTTTATTAAGTAGTTTTGAACTGTTAAATAATTCCTTTTGGTACTGTGTCAGTACTTGTCAGTATTAATTATGGCCTACTTTTTACTGCTTCAGTCTTTCACAACCCCAGAGAACATATATTTTAAAATCTTATTTATTTATTTACTAGGAGGGGGAGAGGGGGAAGGAAGGTGTTTTGTTTTGTTTTTATTTTTCAATGTTAAATAATTAAGGCAAGTAACCATTCTGGTTGTTTAACATTTTTTAAAAGTGATCAAAATTGGTTTTACAATTTTCAATCTGTTTTTAGCTACAAGAAAGGATTTGGATCACTCAGGTGTTCTTCAAACACAAAAGAAAACCAGAATTTTTTTTATAATATCTGCTTGGGTATCCCTCTTAGTCGAAGAACAATGCTAAATAACACTGGCTTATACAGGAATTTATGTGTATTTTAAATAATGACAGAAACACATAAAATTTGCTATGTATATATTGCAGACAGACTCACTAATATGTACATATATTTCTTTTAGCATGGGAAATAACAATCTCACACTTGTTAAGTCACAGCTACTTAATTTTCACGACTCTCTAGGCACTCAAGAACACCAAATTATCAAAATGACTCTTCTCACATCGCACACAACAGCTCCTGCCTCAGTGCTTCCAACTGGTAGGCATCTGCTCTTGGGTAACGCTCAAGCAGTAAAGCCTGGTTGGCAGAGCACTACTGCATGTCTCAGAGGCTTTCCTCTGATTTTCCACTCATTTTTTTTGCCTATTTCTGTCTTCAATAGTCTTCCAAACTTGCTCTACAAACCAGCAATTACTGGTGACTCAATTACTTATCCTAATCATTACAGTTTTAAATATCTCTTCAGATCAAAATATTACCTCAATAATTAAAAAAGGAATGATTATAGAACTGTTTCCAAAGCTAAAATGGCTACGTGGAAGACAGAAAAATTAAGGGTTCTTAAATTCATAGGTCATCTCATTACAGACCCTATTCGATTCACAATGAAGTCAATAGAAGGCTTCCAAATGAATTCGCAAAGAAATGAATGGCCTTTGATACGGATGTCTTTTTTGCCAAAGATACTCAGATATCCCTGTATTTCTCTTGAAACAAGGTATTTAGAGGAGAACATTTAATTACAGGGTGCTGCTCTTTCATTGACGTCTTATATAACTTGCCATTTTGCATAACATAATGAAGCTTTTCTGTACAGTTTTGTATTGAATGTGTTGTTAAAGGTACAAGAAGAACTAATGAGACTGCCTAGGACTGACAGGTGAAGTTCTAGGAAGATTGATTTAGTCTTTTATCTACCTGAGATGGCTAACCAGAAATGTAAGGCACTTTATTGCATGATGGTTTGGGGTTTCTTTTTCCCCCTTTTTTTTTCAGGTGTCATCCTGAAATAAACACGCCAAATCTCTGCTTTGCTGACTGCGTCATCAGAGCTTGCAAACGCTAGCACTTCTCTGACAGGCATTGTGAATCACAGTTATTTTTTTCTCCTGATGTCTACGAGGTCTGCCACCTGAGCTGGCACAGTTTGTAAGTGCCATCAACTTCTCCTCAGGGCTTACAAGCTATACTTGCTCTTTCAGAAGAATCTGAAAATGTTGTGAACCATAACTATGTTTCTGAGAGAACTTACAAGTTCTGCCATCTGTGCCTGCAGTGCTTTAGAGCATCATAATATGGCTATGGAGGTATTTTCATCATGGGGTTTACGATCTCCACCAGCTGCATCAGCAGAGATTGTTAGTGCCGTGAACCACAACCATTTATCTCCCAGCACAGACGCCTGCTTTATTTTTTCCATTCTTAATAGTCTATATGAGCTTGACCCACTGTTATACATACACGTATATCTTTCAGCAAAAGAGAAAGCAAAAAACCCCAAATAATCCTTTAAAGCAGATCTTTAATCACCACAGATCTCTACAAATCTCCAAATATTTACGTAAGTTTAACTATGCCCTGCCTAGACCCAGAATTTACCGCAAATACAATTATTGTGACAGCCGTACCACTTGTAACCCTCTCTGCAGCCTGACAGAGCTCTTGCTGCTATTCATGGATTTTGAGAAAATATTTCCTTTTGTAAATAGGAACTTCATCTCTCTTTGTCCTCTTCTGGCACCTTCAGACTATCTCCAGTTTAGACAATGCCATGAAAAAGCCGCCCTTCTGAAAGAATCTTTTGCTCTCATCAGATATCTTGACTGAGTTTTGGCACTTGGCGATACATCACTGCTCTCCCTACGTTGGCCCTGGGAAGGAAACGTGCTGGGTGTTTATGAGGAATCATGGCAAATCCAGATGGGTAAAACGAGGGCTGCCTGTGTCAGAGGGGAATGTGGAAAGGAGCTCGGTCTTCTCCATATGCTAACAGAGAAAGAAGCCACTGGCCTGCCAAGAAACTGACTGGGGAAGCTCTAAATGGGGAAGACAGGGATATAAAGGAAAGCAGTCAGAGATTTTAGTACTGGTGGCATCATATGCCTGTTGCATTTCCATATAAAAGTACAGGTAATGTATGGCACTGGAAAGTCTGATAATAAAATGCCTATAAAGTAACAACCAATGAACTCTCAAATTACAGCTTTGAAGCTACTGGGCTTATAAATAGAATTATAGAATTACCTAAGTTGGAAGGGACCTTTAAGATCCAACCATCCACCCAACACCGACAAAACCACCACTAAACCATGTCCCTCAGCACTACGTGTAGACGTCTTTTCAATTCCTCCAGGGTTGGCAACTCTACCATTTCCCTGGGCAGCCTGTTCCAATGCTTGACAACCCTTTCCAGGAAGAAATTTTTCCTAATATCCAGTCTAAACCTCCCCTGGCACAACTTGACGCCATTTGCTGTTGTCCTATCACCTGTTCCCTGGGAGAAGAGACTGACTCCCCCTGGCTGCCCCCTCCTTTCAGGGAGCTGTAGAGAGCGAGAAGGTCTCCCCTCAGCCCCCTTTGATCTATAACTCTGTGTCTGTGTGTACACATATCTGACCTGAGACAATCAGATGCAATTTAATTTTACTGTGATGAAGTGCCACATCTGAAATACTCTGTGGACACATGCATTTCTGAGGAAAAGGCCTTATTTCCTACCAGCTACGTGGAGATTGGTTTTATACCTGTGATTGTGTAGGTCTTCCTCCTGGTGCTGTCTGGCTGTGTTGGTTGCTCACGGCTGGGGACACAAAGGACCCCAAAGCCCCCAGACAGGACAACCAGGCACCTGACGATTCCAAAAAGCAACTTAATCTGCATCCTGCAAATCCTCGGCCTTCGGACCACCCAAAGGTTTCCCTCATAACACGTCTTTTGGAAGTCAATGAACAGAAGTGGTTTTGGAAAACTCTTTGCTTAGGTTGAAGGTAAGTATTTTTGATATCTATTATAAAAGTAGAGATTTTAAACATGAAACTATTAAAGTCACTTTTCATTATTTAAAAAATTTTATCCAAAAATCGCATATTGTGACAAAATTCACATTATGGGGCAAATGCAAAGTTTCCAGTTGAAGCTAGGTCTTTATTTTTTTCTTTGATGAATATGAATAAAAATTCCCTGATGAATTTTTAGCAGTTGAGATGTAATATCTAAATCCTGGAAAGGAATAGAATCTCGTGTGGTTATCCAGTGCTTTATCGACTAATACCTATCTTGCCTTTTCAAAAATTTCTTGTATCTTTGGTTCTGTGTTGAAAGACTACATGTGCTAAATTTTATACGAAAGACAAATGTTCAAAAAGATAAGAGGAGTATCAATGCTTTATAACTCTCTTAAATGCTAATTCTGCTATAGTCTTTACTGAGCAGTCGTTAGTGCCTCAATCCACACCCTCAGGTGCATTCAAAATTTCAGTCCTATTCCCTGTTTGCAATGTACCAGTAAGATACTTGACATTTTGTTCCTTGCTTTCATGAATGTTTTAGCAATTCTGATGTATGTTTACATACATATTTTCCATGAACACTTCAAAACACTTTGTTAATACCCTCAAAAGTCTATTTTTCTAGCACTGCTGCTTTCTAAACCTTGGGATTTGAAGAAAAGGAACTCCAAAAGGTGCGGAGTCAATTAATCTGAAAACTGGAATTGATGCATGTTGACTTTTTTGTGCTTTTCTACCAGATACGCAACCAAGCATGGAAAAGTTTTACACTCATACAACTTTCTGAGGGAAAAGAATTTCATTTTTCTGAGACTAATACTAAATATTCCCTTTATGAATCAGTGCCCAGCTCAGGAAAGATGAAATCAAAACCAAAATAAGTGTGGAACTGCACCTGCTTCTTGAAAGTAGGTGGTATTTAAGCTGAATTTAAACTTGGTATTTATATACAGAGAGCACACAGGCAAAGAATCCACATGAACGTGGTCCAGGTAGCTACAATTAGGGGACCATTACTAAAACAAATTATTTTCATGAATGGCACCTGGCCATTATGTCATTGTTTGGAAACCTGCAGTCAAAACTGCAGACAAACTGGAGGGAAAACTGAAAATTGCTAAAAAAATTAACTTCGTACTAATTGACTATGTATTCAGCTGCCTGCATGATTTCCCTCTTTTTCCTAATATGAATATGGAAATATTTAGAGGGCTTATTGATCTCCAATACTTAACTGTTTGGTCATATGAATAGCAAATGAAATATGATATAAAATATGCAAAATAATAGTACATTAGCCTAAACAACACTAATAAATTGCAAAGCTTAGCATGAAATTGAAAATCGCTAATGGAGCACTGTGCAGTTTGTTGAAGCAATGAGCAGTCAAAGAATCATACATAATGTAACAGTACAATTGCTAACAGCAGGCTCATAGAAGACAATTTAAACTTATTTTTTATGGACAAGAGGAATTGATCTTTGAAGCGGTTCCTAAGGAGATTCCACTTAGCCCGAACAGCATCTTGGGAGTGAGTTCTGGTCTATCCCTTGCATCAAATACATATTTATGAACTTCCAGAAAAGACTGATTTAAATTACACATGAGGTTATGGTTTACGAACTTAAACCAGAAGAGGTAAAAATACTAGACATGTGGAACTAACACCTGAAACTGGTATTGGATTCGATAGTTATGACAGTCCTGCAGGTTGCACTGAAAGACAGGTCATATGTAATGAGTTCCACCTCTTAAAATTCTTGGGAGTTACAAATATGTAAAGCTATGAACACAAAATGAAAAAAGCTTTCAGAATCAGAATACGTTAGAGGAAGTTCTATTTTCTCAAGGCCATCTACATGAAAAAACAACTTATGTTTAATACAGTCGGTATCAAAAGCAGTGACAGGAAAATTTCTCATATTTGTCAACATTCACAGGGAAATTTATAATTAATATCATACTAATTTTTTCTTTTAGCAGAATTTTCCCAATGAAATGATAGTTTTTATGGTCTCATTCAATGTAATTCCACAAGAGTTTGTATAATTTAGTGGTACCATAAGATCTGATGTATTTTAACTACACTAAAATTAAGAACTAAGAAGACAAACGTGAAATTCTTAAAAAATGAGATCGCATGCAAAAAATGTTTTCCTCTCCTGAAAGGTATTTGAATTCTAACAAGATAACTGTTCCCTTTCCTTTTATGTTTTAAGCAGCCAACACTTTCCTTGATGAGCAGGATGTTGTGTTTTGGTTTGGTTTTTCTCCCCCAATAGATTTCAACTCAGTATATGAATATATGCCTATTTTATGCTGTTATTTTGCACTTGGTGGTGGTTTAGGCCCAATGTCTTATTGAATCCCTGAAAAAATCTGCAGAAAAATTATGTATGTGGAACATGGGAAGGTGACACAGATGAGTTACTTGTTTGTTCAAGTTTTGCGGATAGATTGCTACTACTTATGCCAAGTCATATGGTTAATAAACCTAAAGCCACTGGTAATTTAATAGCAAGTAGTTTGCCAAAGGGCAACAATTCATGTGTTCACTGCACTAACAATATTGTAGGTTGCATAGGTTGAAATGTGAGGGATTGTTTAAAAATGTGGCAAAGACAAAACTGTACAGTAGAAACTCCAGTATCCCAGACTGCCCACTGATGTAAAGGGGGGATGACTGAGGGTCATCGCCATGGGATATTGTTTGATCACTCTTAAATCTGAAAATGCCATATCCGAAGTCCTACCTGGAGGTAACAGTCTCAAATTTATATGGATACTCTTCCTTTTCCTTCTGAACATCCTAGAGGTATCTTGCTGGAGATTTAGTGTATTAAAGTTTTATAGTACAACTCTGTGAATAGCTTGTGACTTCAGGGAAGTAAATGGAGGATTACAACATTTTCACCATATCCCCGTTGAAGACATAGGCTCCAACTCCAAACACCTTTCTCATCACAATAATTCAAGTAAAGCTTTTTCTCTATGCTGTCGATACTGCCAAATTGAGATATAGGATGTTCAACTTACCCTTTTGGGTGAGAAATACAGGTAAAATACCTAAACAACCTGTACATCAGAAAGTGTTGTAAGAATTTAACATAAATAATATACAAGTTTAGTGTTTGCTTTGTTCAGCTCTGACCTCTCTGCCAGTTGAAATAAACTGATTTTTAATAGTCTAACTATAAGCGACATCCATGCTCCTCAACCTACTTGATTCTTATTTTTAGCTGATCCAATTCTTTTCACAACTTAAGCTCTCTTTTTTTTTTTCATTGTTTGATTTTTATTTTATTTTTTAAAGGGTCTATTTTCTACCTGAGTGTCAGCAAAGCACAATTTCACAACTTCCTTGTCTCCTAGCTTTTGTATCCAACAACTATGAATTGATGAAAAATATCTCTTTTCAGTTGCGTTCCTAGTATTCAGCTAATATTCAGCTGTTCATTCTCTGGGATGAACTTCCTATCACACTGTGGGATAGTACAAGTGCAACAAGGATGCTAACATTTTCAGAAGAGGCTATATCAGAAATTGGTACCTCAGTTAATGATATTTGAATGAAAAGAAACTCCCCCTAGACCTCTGAAAAATAATGCATTCCCTATTTCTCTCATGAAATAAATAAATGCATAAAAATGAGAGAGCTGACACTAAGACTGGAATGGAGCAGTTGGAAAGTGGAAGTCAGAGGAATGTTGCTGGCTTGAGGGCACTGATATACTGGAATTCAAAATTCCTGGACTTGAGGAGCTGATGTGAAATGGGGGATCCCCAGGATGATGCATGGGTGGTTGCATAGGATGACACAGAGGGAGAAGAAACTGGAGTAGTGCTGGCACATAAGGCATTAATTGCTTTACCCTGGGCAATCCTACTTGTCCCCACTAAGTAGAAGAGAGTAACGGGAGAAGAGGAGTGAACCAGCAGTAACCTGACATGGCCGCTGTTGTCCTTTTCCTTCCTCACAACCCATTGGAAGGAAAAGCAAAGTGACGACCAGGAGGGCTCAGAACGTGGCTTGACTTAGCTTCTTTGCTCAGAAAGCTTGGGGACCCTCCAGAAGCACTGCTGAAGCCACCACCACGGGGGTGGATGCCTCCAGTCTTCAGAGAGCATTGAGAACATGTGCTCAGACTGGACCAGTGTTGCAACCTATTGCGGCTTCCTCCCAGAAACCTGACAAGTGGTAATCAACAGGTATATCGTTATTAGACCAATTTTAAGACACAAAATGTTGGAAAGAGTTTTTCTTAAACTGCAAAAGAAAATATGCCTAAACAAGGACCATGCCTTGTCTCCAAAGGAAGTGCATGGGAATCCATCCAGTTCATCAACAGCATTTAATATATCAGCAGTTACTCACTTCCGAGAGCTGAGCAAAAATAAAACTTAAATCCAACAAGTTTCTTAGTCTTCTACAAAAGCCTGCATTCTCAGTAGCTCAGCTGTGAGAGAGAGGAATGATTTCATGGGAAGAACATGCTTCCTAGGCCCTGTGCGGTAGCCCAGAATATCTGCAATAGCACAGGAACAGAAGACTGGAAGACCTGTATCTCCAGATCCTGGTAGCCTTAGGATAAGAGGTAACACCAAAAGGCACAGTAAGGTCACACATGCATTACTTTGCATTTTCTGTGTATTTTAGTACAATTTCATGACCCACTGGGAATATCCAACACTAGTGACTAACTATCAAATTTCACTACTTAGTCACTTCTAATTAACGTTTTGCTTTGTTCTCCTTGCGGTATGTTTTCATCATAAAGACGTGAGTCATCAATAATTACTGGTTTGGGGTAGATCTGAATATCTGATAATGCAATAAATCTGGCAAGTAAAGTAGTAAAAAGAACCTATGAAAAAAATTATAATCTAGGCATAGAACTCAACTTGTTTAGGGAGGACATGAATCCTGAGGCTATTTTAAATGTAAAAGAATTTCTTTCTTACTTCTGTCTTGCTTTCTCTCTTTCTTTCTTTCTCCTTTCCTTCCTTTTTCTTTCTTTCATTCTTTCTTTCTCTCTCTGTCCCTTCCCCTCGTTTTTGATCAAAATTGTCAGGGTCCACCAATGGAAAGAATTTCTTGTGTATGAAAAATCTCACTCCTGCTTATCTGCTTTGTTTATTCACTCTGTCATGATGCTATATAAGCTTACTGATACAGAGATATAATTCCCTGCTTAATAAAAGAGAGATCCCCAAATTGGCGGCACATTTCAGTATACAAGATGTTCTGCTGTAGCTGCAATGCATGTAGAGAGAGCAGTACAAGTAGTCAGTCTTTTCTTTCACATATTAATATACGTGACTACAATAAATATATGCTATATCATTCTATACTCAGAAGCCCTCTTGACCACTGGTAAAGCTCTGAAGATCATACAGATAGATAAAAATATTATCCTTTTGAGAACTCTGAGTATATTTACTCGATACAACCAAACATACGGTGATTAAGTATGGCAAATCATACTTCTAACAGATTTCTTTTTCCTTTCTGCAACCTATTTATTTCTTGTGAAAGGCACCAAATGGACAGCCCTCAAATCCTGAGCCTTGCATTGTTCACATTAGAAAAAAGCTACCCCAATTTCCCACCAGCGTATATAATTGCTGCCATTGAACTACTATTTGTGACGGTAAGACAACAGCATAGTCTGTATACCCCATTCAGGGCTCACTGTTTCTACCAATAGTGCAAACTCGAGTGCCAATTGTGGTATTAGCTTTTGTGGATAGAACAACCTGTCAATTAGGAAGTGAATTAACCAGTTCACTACACAATAATCATCACATAATAACTCTCAGGCCCTGCTACGCTGAGCTATTTTCAAACTGGCAAATCAGAGCCTCTGATCTAGGGCTGTGTGCCATATAGATACCCCAAATCTGTTCATTTGATCATACCTTTGTATTTTACTGCAGCATTAGAACAGAATATATTCAGATCTTGTTATGCCTTTGACCATTTCACTGGTGTGACGCTGCTGGTAATGAGCAAACACAACGGACAATAAGGGCAACAATCAAGACATCGCTTTTCTTCATTAAATAACCTTAGCAATGGATTATTAAACTTGACAATTTCAGCTGGTTATAAAAACACACAGAACATGTTTGAAGATAGCATCTTTAAACTTGTAACAGGGAACTTGGAACCGATTCTTTTGGTTATTAGAAGTAGCTGACTTTGGCCATCCTTAGAGTAGTTTTTCAATGGCATGCTGGAGCCACATTATCACCATAACCACTGTAATCATAATGACAGTAATGATTATGCTGAAACCTAAATGTGTTAAATTAAGCCACTAACAACTGTAAATATGTCCAGCAATGAAGTCAATGAAAAGTCGTTACATTATGTACAACTCAATTCATAGAAACCAAGCGGGGATGTTGTATTCAGATGGTACACGGATGGAAGATTTGTATTGTGTCTGTATACGGGCTGCTTTGGTGATTTCATGAAGCACGAATGATCATAATAAAATGTCATACCAAATGTTCTCTAGGTCTCAAGTTATTATACTGTATGAAAAAAATACACAACTTTTTACTTGCAATCAAACTAATGAGCTGATTCACTGTTGTAAGGAAAGATGAAATTCAGACAATTCGGTAAGTCAATCCAGTATGACAAGTGCACATATGTTTGTATGTAAATTTAATCCACTTGGATCCTCACACACAATCAGAACAGGATATTTCATGAAAATATCAGCACTTCCAAGTTGGAAAAAAAGGAAACTCTGAGGGTAGTGTGGCGGAGTTGCAGTTTGAAAGTGTCAATCTGCATTGGATGCAATTTTGCATTTGGTTCCACATAAAGCCAGAGAATACAAAGAAGAATGAAATACAATAGAGGAGAAGAAGAAATAGTTTTCTAAGCACGATGCAACTTTCAGGAGTAGGTATAAATCTACAGAAAATGCCTGATCTCTTTTTGTTTTACTGTTATATTCTCTCCTTCCTTCAGGAAAGACAGGGCAATAGACACAGAATATGTTTTATTAAACATAAAATACTGGAAGTCAGAAGGTGCTTTACAAGTATAAATGACTAGGTCCTCCTGACCATGACACTTACGATCTTTTTAGCCAAAGACATCATACTGACGTAAGGAGATATTGGTGAGAACATCATGACAAATTTTGAAAAAAAGGAAAATGTATAGGAAAAAAACTCTGACAGAAGGCAAATGCAACATGAACATGGGTAGATGTAAAGCTCAGATGCAAAGCAAATACATATGAAAAAGAACAGCAAGGAATCAGAGGAGAAAGGAAAGCGGTTTTCAGTAATGAGGGCTGAAATAGCCCGAATAAGAAAAATATAGAAAATGATGGAAAAGACAGAGACAAGGCAAAACCCAGCCAAGTTTCAGCCTGAACAGCACTGTATTGAGTTTTATGAACATGGCAAGACTCAAGCTTGCTCCTGCAGTAGCTGAAAGTCTCGGTACCTTGCTGTCAGAACCAAACCCAGCCACGCTCGTCTTAGGACCAATGCATTTACATCCCTGCGATGCTGCGTCTGCACTTCGTAAGCTCTGCTGATCCTGAACCAGCTGTGCAAGGAAACAACTTTGTGTCTCTGATATGGTCAATCTGGCACTCAGAGAAATAATTGGGAGTTGACTGAACATCCGTATCAAAGATAAAATGACTAAATGCAGATTTAAACAAGCAAGAAGCTAGTGAAGCATACAAAGGAGAAAGATGATAGAAAGCAAAAAGCAAGAGAAACTACTGACGGAAGCAAGGATATGGGCAGATAGGAGGAGGTGACCTGATGGAATTTTAAAATGTTTAAGTACCAACCAGAATAAAGAATGACGGCTGAATTCATATTTTCATACTAAAAATATATACTAGAAAAATTGTACAAATGCTGCAGTTCTGGTTGAAACTTTCTAATGCAGTAATTTACTGTTAAGCAAATAATTTATGAGTTTGAGAGTAAAATAAATCCTCCTGCAGGCCACCATCCAATGGCAACGGCTAATCATTCAACAAGTTGAACTGAAAGAAAGTACCTCTCCTACACTGGGATCCATGGCAATGTGGATCAGTCTGATGAAGATAATGGTGATGCCTTAGACTGGAACATTTCAAATCAGATGAAAAAAATATAAAAGTGTACACTGAAAAATAATGCTATAAAAGCAATCTTGTATCATCCAGAAGTCAACAGTAAATAAATAAAAAAAAAAGAGTACTTAATTTATTTTCCTAGTAAACTAAGCCTTCTTCACTCATGACAAAATAAAAACCCATATTAAGATGCGGTTTTTCCACTCTACAGAAGAGATATTATACAAGCCTGTATGTATTTCTTATTCATCTGTGAAAAAGCAACTTACTTATCTTTTGGCTGTACTTCTCTTTCGTCTTCTGTTTCTTTGATTCCTCACAGTGAGATTTCTCAAAGTCTAAGTGAGGATTATTCCAAATACCAAGGAGATACAAGTAGTTTCAGACAGGGGTACTGAAAGCTTGTGCCTAGGACCTTTGCTCCCAGTATCGTCTGATGACACAGAAATCTCAGGGTTTATTGTTAAAAAAGGAAAGAAAAAGGAGAAGAAAAGAAAAAAAAATCAGTCCTCATTGTTGCAACTGAGGAAAAAAAAACCACAGAAAAAAAAACCTTGAGAAAAAACCTCAAGGAATGCAACTGATGCAAATGGAAGTCATGCTGGAGGGCTGGATACAACCCTTATCAGAACTCTTACTTGCATGCTTCTATATCTTACTGTGTTACCCTTACTATAATTTACAGAAGTAAACACCTCATTTGTCTTATAGAATAAAATTTGAAGGGAAGGTGTCTGCTGCTACTGCAGTAGGTGACACCTCTCTTTCTAGTTCAGTGTGGCTGTTGTCACAGCACTACAAATTCCACCATGGATACAATCCCTGCACTTTATTAGGTTGGTGCTAAAACCTCCTCCTGGAGGGATTACAGATCACTTACATGAACATACACCTTTAAAGCCAATGGAGGCAAAGAGGGTTATGATGATGATCTCCAACTTATGCTATTTGGAGGTTGGGGGTATTTGGGGGTTGGACTAGATGACCTTTAAAGGTCCCTTCCAACCCAACACATTCTATGATTCTATGATATAAAAGAATATTTCTATTTTCATTTTAAACATGAGAAAGACAGAGCACAGGGGCCATCAGTGGTCTCAGATTTTAGAAAGGATTCACTGGGAGCTGGAAAAAAAATAGAGGAAAGTGAAAGGGAAGGTAAAACAAGTCATATCTCTTGAGGGTGTTGACGAAAAAAGTAATTACCATCTTTGAACCCTTAAACCCTTTCCCTGGTTTCTCCACTATATTTAATAAAATGGATGCTGTAACCAAGAAATAATTGCCATTGATGCTTGCTCACTACTTATTCTGTCTTGCTCTTTTTCTGTCTGGCAGTTTAATTTTTACATTGTCAGCTCTGATACTGAGCAGTAATTAGCAAAATTCACTTTGATCTGACCTCTATAGTGAGGGAGAATGGAACCAATTCTCAGTAGCAGGGAAGATGGACTCACAGATAAGCTGGTGAAGTGTTTGGCAGCACTGGAATGGACACTGCATTTCAACTTATCTTCAGAGATTTGGAAATATTCTAATGACACGAGCAGAGAGATTAGGTCAGTTATAGGTTAAGTTTTTTGCAAATTAGAGGGATTTCAGAGAAGGAAAAAAAATTCAAGCACAGGAGAGATCGAAATCTAATTATATATTATATACAATTACATATTTAGATTTTAACTAAAGGCTAATTCTTACTTACTCTAATACAGCTACTCAGAGGAGTGTTAGTCCAGCCTTCCATGATATGTACCTTCAACAAAGATACTCCCAGATGATAAGAATATATAAGAAAAAGAATAGGAAACACTATAGCCTTGATATCCCTGTGTGGACTGAGGAGTGGCTGAAGAAGGAAGCAGCAAGGCTGTGACTTTCTCCACATTCAGTGCAGGAATCAGTAGCAAGGGGTTAGTAGGAGGGGAGCACGTGAAAGTGGATTGTGTGTTGTATAGGCCGTAATACCACAGGGAATCCGGAAAGAAGGAAAATTTAGGAAAAAGAAGTGAGACACCTCTCATGATCATTCAGTTTTTCACTACACTCTACATAACTTCCCTGAAGAGAAACAGACGTTTAAAAGGAAGGTGTTTTACAGAGGACACAGCAAAAGGTTATGAGGTGGAACTGACTAAATCCTATAGACAAAGAGAAGGAAACCATTTCAATGATATTTTGTGACGGTCAGTTGGGTGGACAGTAGCACCTCATCCTACCTCCACTAGAATCAAGGAGTCTAGTTGCAGAGTAAGATGTTGTGCTACATCGAGGCAAAGGAGTTTTTTCCAACGAGATTATGCTACATCCCCTGAGACATTTAATAACCAGACTAGACTAAACATTTTAGGCGCATTCAGGAATTTTGCTATAGCAGAAAGAAGACAACGTAATACAAAATTTCCATCATGATTTACTATGCATAACGCAAAGCTTGAGATGCTAAGTGCATTACATGTAAATATTAGTGGCTCAAGCTGATAGATTTATGGAGAGGAATTAATCTAAATGATGGCTAATCATATTGCTCTTCTTCTGTGAGGGACTACATATGTCACCCACCAGGCAATGAAAAAGGACGTTGAATAAATTTAACTCACAAGAAGTAGCTGAAAGGAACCCCTTCTTTTCTGAGACACTTTATGTTTTAGCTATCGAAGAGTATGCGCTGCCTACGTTCTCTTTATCTATCTTTATATCTGTCTATAAGGAGAAGCTTTGATCAAAACAGTGAAGAACAAATATTTTATTAAATACTTTAGCATTAAACTTCTTCCATAACATGGAGTCTCCCTTTATCATTTAAATCCAGCCCCAGTCTCCATAACTGTCACCTAAGTCAATCATGGTTTAGTCACTATAACAGACTTTTGCGCTGAGGATCTCCAGATCTGACTGAGAATTTATTTGATTAGAATGGGATGGTGACTTTAAGCAACGTACACACTTTTTAAAAACAGCAAAGACTCAAACTGTCATAACGAAGAACTAACCTAATCTTTGCCCCTGTATTACCGAAGAGAGAAGTAAATAGTTCCCAGTAGGATGTCATTGAGGTAATACAGGACTTGTTGCAATACCTTTATTTTAAAATGTCTTGATATATCAGTTTTTAAAACGCAACATTCTTCAAAACCACACAAAAGCTACCACTTCAAAAGCCTCTGATTAATCTGAACACAATCAAGGGCATGTGAGATAGCTGCCATTTAGTTCAGCCAAAGCAATCCATGCCAACTGCAATAAACCCATCAAACTGTCATAGAGTCAAGCTGTGAGAAAAAGGCTATGGTGATTACATGCAATAGTTTCCTTCAGTGGTTTTATAATTTCAATTTTTGTAACATTTCAAGATTTTCAATACGTACAGTAGGAATCCTTTAGTACAGAATATTTTCCCTGGGAGTTACTATCAACAATTTAGCCTATTGGTTTTTTTCCCCATCATTGAATCAAGCATATAAGCTCATCTGTCAAGAAATATTGTGATTACAGTTGTATATAAATTATTTAAAGAGATTCAGCCAATCAAAACAGATATTTAAGTACCTATTTTCTTTGATATGTGCATATAACTCCCATTAAAAGGACACAGTCATGGTTGAGAAGCCTGAAATTGAACCTAAAATTAAAATTACAGTTTTTTACTTAAGCCTGAAGGCCTTCTGTCCTTCACCAATGACCCTCTGGACAACAAAAAAAGGATATCCTGAGATGCAAGATGTAAAGTGAAAAATGCAATGAATTCATCATGATGATCAAGAAGCACAGAGAGGAATGACACTCAAGATTAAGGAAATTTAAGACAAACTATTTAAATTGTCCTTTCAGAAACACTGCATTATTTATGAGAATCCTTCAGGCAGATGGAATGTTGGAACCTCAAGGTGTATTTTCCTCTCCACAGATACATTTTATGCAGCACAAATGCTGTTGGGAACTTCATCGGCACACTGCAAAGAGTATACCACATAGCGAGGGATGGAGAAGCACAACTTCGTGAGCCTCTGCTCTACAAGTTCTTGGATTAGCAGTATGTTTAAAGAAAAGTCACTCTCAGATTTCATGGCAATAAAAAGACTGTAAGGATGAAAAAGTTTATGAGCTTTGCCCAGACTGCATCTTGCTGGGGTTATTATTCAGCTGACAAAAATACTTGCTGCCCCAACCTTGAATACCAATGGCTATGTGAGGTCACTGATCTATGTTCTTGGTGTTAGCACACCTATGTAGACTTAAAACTGCCAGATTCCCTTTCCACCAGGCACCACTCTCTTCCCTACATTTAATATGGTTTACTAGGACATTATCCATGTGCTGTAGTAAGGTCTATGAACAGACACTTGGGGGAAAAAAGCTAATTTTTTTGCCTATGTGAAGCTTTTCACAGCAAAAATATTTTCTGATGAGTTTGAGGGGAAAAAAAAAAGAAAAAAAGATTTCTAAAGATTAGGGCTGTGTGGCCCTAAAATGATTGGACTACGACCTGCTAGGATGTAATCAGACACTCAGCTGCAGGCGACCTTTTAATTCTGTCCAGCTCTGGAGCCCTCAGCACAAGAATGACATGTACCTGTTGGGTCGGGTCCAGAGGAGGCCACGAAGATGATCCAAGGGCTGGAGCACCTCTGCTGTGGGGACAGGCTGAGAGAGTTGGGATTGTTCAGCCTGGAGAAGAGAAGGCTCCAAGGAGAACTTATAGCCCCTTCCAGTGCCTGAAGGGGGCCTACAGGAAAGCTGGGGAGGGGCTGTTCACAAGGGTACGTAGCCATAGGACGAGGGGCGATGGTTTTAAACTAGAGCAGGGCAGGTTTAGATTGGACATGAGGAAGAAGTTCTTTACCCTGAGGGTGGTGAGACACTGGCCCAGGTTGCCCAGAGAGGGGGTGGAGGCCCCATCCCTGGAGACATTCAAGGCCAGGCTGGATGAGGCTCTGAGCAACCTGATCTAGTTGAAGATGTGCCTGCTCACTGCAGGGGCTTGGACTAGATGGGCTTTAAAGGTCTCTTCCAACCCAACACATTCTATGGTTCTGCTGAGCACTCTTGTGCTGGTAAGGCTTACAGCAGAAGGATATCCTACAGAAGAGGAAGAGCAGATAAAAAAATACCCAAATGTATTACTTAGGGTAAGGACAGTTATACTCATCAGGCACTTCGGTACCAATTTAATTCTACAGTTTCAGCCACATTGCTGAACAATAGTCCCAGAGGAAGAAAGCTGTTGTTCCAAATGGAGTTCTGGGTGTGTAAGAGAACTTGCTGTGTCTCAAAAGGTCAGATATTTACGACTGTAGAAAAGGGAAAGAGCACACGCCAAACCCACCACTTTCCAAGCTTTCACAATGAGCAGTGGCACTATCTACTGAAAGCAGTAACTTCTGAGAATCACGTAACATTACCATGCGACCAACAATTAGCTGAAAACGTAGCAAGTGCCGTATGGATGTCACTAACACTGTGAAAAAGGGTGAGAGAGAAGTGAGGAAGTAATACACATATCCAAGTATTTCCATAGAAGCAGGCTTAATAATTTCCCTATCTGAATTATTTGCCTCCTTCTAGACCTTAGTAGATACTACATCAGAGCTTTGTTTTCCTTATAGTGTGCCTTTTTCATTCTTTTTTTTTGCCCTTGCTATTATTTTCCTTGCTTATGAAAGCTCAGCCAGACTATGACATTTCTACTAGGATTCAGAAATATGTGTGAAGCATTAGAAAAAGAACCTGTAAGTGAATTCTTTTTTGTGTGGGATGAGGAATGTGATAAAAAGCTCCTTAAAAATATGCTTTAAATTGACCTTTGAATCTTGTTCAAGTTTCTGTCTTGTATTTTTAATTTGTGATAACTGTTTTCTGTTTTTCTATTTATCAGCTTTCCTAAGGGTTTCACACATTCAAAACATTAATTTCTCTGATTCTGTTATTACTGTGATCATTTTGCAGAGTGTCATTATACAATACTGTTTAACATTTACATTGATTGAAGAAAAACACATTGTGTAATAATTTAAAGGAGGCTATTTAGAATTTGCATATTCTTTCTCTTTCCTTTCCCATTTTCCATTATAGTCTACTTTAGTGATGATTTACAATCAGCTCCTTCTTTGAAAACATCTCCTTCTACTAATTAATGTAAAAAATGAAAATATTGACTTTACTTGCCAAATGATTAATAGAATAACAAGGAGCTGACACCCAGGCCTTTTATTGTTTGGCAAATAAGCTTTGATGAAAACAATTCTGTATCATGAAGATACAACTGTTTCTAGTTTCTCAACATTTTAAAGCAACTACACTCAAGACTGGCTCTGTATGAAAACTTTTATTTTAAACTATCTAACTAAATCAGAATTTTAGGGGAAGGAATGAAAAAAAAAAACCCACCACATTACCTGATTTTTACTGCATTATACGAATATGATTTGATAAATTTAGTTTTCCACTTTGAGTTCTGATCTTAACATGTCAACAACTTTTTCAGTGATGCACCTATTTTAGTTCTCTATGCTTTCCATTTAATGCAAGCATTTTTAATGTCCTGAAATATTTTTTGGGGGGGTGAGGGGGAGCACATGCCCTTTATATAGTTTTCAAATGAACGCTTAATGTTTATTGACAATATGTAGCTGTAGATCCCCTTTACATATAAATTTAACTATGTTTTAAGAACTGACCAAAAAAAAAATTTTACCAATTTTCCAGTTCTCAGTACAGAAATTCTGGAATCTTAAAGTACATAACACCCTCCCCTCCCTGCAAAGAGTAACTAATTGGCATAACATATTCATATATTATACACATAACAACATAACAATAAAAAAATAATTTATATAAAGTCCTATAGAATTGGCTTTGTTAAGATTCTATGCCTCTTCTAACTATTTGGAATTTCCATTTCACCAGGAAAGCTAAATTCCATCTCCTACACTGAAATGGCAAAGATGAAGGAAAAATGAAGATCTAGGATTTGAAAAGACNAACCTAAATGATTCCATGATTTTAGTAGTAGAGTAGTATTTTCTATGTGACTATCTGTATAAAATAGGTATACTGTTAGTGTTTCATGTAAATTATTTTTTTAAACCCCATTTTTTCAGGAACATCAAGTGCAAGAAATTTTCAAACAGCCATTTAAAAAAAAAAAATCTGTCAGACACATATATGCTAAATTCTATTTACAGAGTATACGCTCATGTCAAGAAATCCCTTCCAGTTTGGTATCACCACCTCGCAGATTTATATGGTTCACACATTGGTTTGTTGCAGTGAGTTTCTACACTACCTCCTCAGAAACTCCCAACAGAAATTCATGTTGGGAAATACAAAGTGCAAGTCTCCAACGTCTTTAACATTCCTTAATTATTCAACTTTACACTAAGAAAATGAAAGCAGGGTCCCATTTTACCAAATCATATATGTTAAACTCTTAAACAGAGTGCACTTAGGTCTTCACCCTATATGTGTGGATGACCACCGGCAGCGAAAGGGTTAGCCCTCTGGTAGCAGATGAACCGGTATCACGCAGACAGTTCTAATTCTTTCTGACAAAGATTTCCATAAATTCGATTTCATATAATAGCTGTATGTAACACATTTTTAAAAATTCTAAAAGAAAAAAAAAATATGGATTCCATATTGCAGGGAACACAGATAATGCAACAAAACCTCCCGACTTCCTCCAAACGAACTGCAGGTGATCGTTACACCTTCCAAAGCTATCAAGGGTTCGATCCGTTTCACATTTGCTTGAGATAAGCCAGAATGAAGAGCACGAGTGTTTTCATAAGAGTATCTCCCTTTCCCTTCGCTAGAATCACAGTTTGCCTTTTACGGGAGAGCAAAGAGGAAGCAGTTGTCGCGTGAAACACATTTCAATCTGCATGGCGCGGGGTGTTGGGTTGCTAGAAGTGGTTCCGCAGGGGGTGGCCGCAGTGGGCTGTGCTGGCTAACCTCTCCGAAGCCCCCGTAAGAAGGTATGAATTAGAGCACTTCTACCCCTGGCTGTTCTCATCGAGGATGGCGCTGGAGCAGAACTGACCTCAGAATTAGGAATCTGTGACTCGCTTTCCGTCCTGATGAAAGGGATTATGTGACATGGATGCTCATGATAGCAGGGGACTGGGCTTAATGGCAGGAAGCGAAAAATCTGGCCACCCAATGGGGTCTGCGCCTGTCTGCCTTTAGACGGCAAGAGAGGTTATCTAAAGAAAACCTGTGAAAATACTTTGTATAAGCACAGTATGATTACACGATTTAAAAATGATTATAGCTGCCGTCCTACAAAGCTATGCATTGAGACAGGACTCCGAGCAATTTTTGTCCATTAAAAATTGTCATTATCGGTGTCACTTCAGAACGCAAGCCGAAGTTTGTAAAATTCTGACAATATTGTCTTGAAGGTATTTTAAAAATTATTTATTTTGAATTAAAGCATCTTAATATTTATCTTCATTATAACAAGTGTGCTGTGTGTACCTTTGTTAAAGAAGATTTGTGCTCCTTTAATAACATTACTGTGAAAACCTGTGGTCTAATTTATCTCTGGATACAACTTCTCTGACTGCAGGCAGGATTATACTTGCTACCATGCCTACATGCCAGACACCAGGAGACATCAGAGGAAGGTGGTTTTAAGAAACCAAAAAATTCAGAGAAAACATGGGTGGTGGTTAAATTTGTTCACAGTGCCACTGGAATAGAAACCCAACAAACACAATTTTGATACAACTTTGCAGCCTGGAACACATCCTATAGGAAGGAAGTTCAAAACATTATGTCTATTAATAAATACATGTACATTTTCATTACTTCTTCCTTGGATTGTCATATTTTCTTTGACAAAGAAGGTGCTTCCAGTTTTGGAAGGGAACAATATGGAAAGAAAACTACCTTTTGAGGCAGAATATGCTGAGAGGGAGGAGCTGGTCCCACGGCTGAGAGGAAATACTCCTGCCCCAGGAATGGACCTTGCCCCCCACCTCACTCCTCACCGCCTCCTCGATGGTCCTGGTGCCAAGGAACCTGCCCAAGGGGCTCCACCAGCTTCCCCTGCTCAGTGCCCACCACC
Source organism: Rhinoptilus africanus (assembly GCA_013400135.1). Taxonomy (NCBI): domain Eukaryota; kingdom Metazoa; phylum Chordata; class Aves; order Charadriiformes; family Glareolidae; genus Rhinoptilus; species Rhinoptilus africanus. Next base: position 149,425 of record VXBO01006255.1, on the reverse strand, counting down.
AGCTACCCCACTTGGATGACCCTGGCTGGGTCCACTATTTCTACTACCATTAAAAGAAATACTGGAAAATCTGTATACTACAGCCAGCTTAGTAGTGGTGTCAGCCCACCAATATTAGGAAAACCTTCGCTGAAGTTAAAGAGGATCCTCTCCCAATATTGCCTTCATGAGGTTTGGTGATTAAAACCTGTTTCTACTTTGTGCAAGTTGAATTTGGTTTTAGGCACAGCAGGCTTAGGATCATAGACTCATAGAATCATTTTGGTTGGAAGAGATCTTTAAGATCAACAAGTCTAACAATTAACCTAACACAAATCCACCACTAAACCATGTCCCTCAGCACCACGTCTACACATCTTTTAAATCCCTCCAGGGATGGTGATGCCACCACTGCCCTGGGCAGCCTCTTCCAATGCTCGACAACACTTTCCATAAAGAAATTTTTCCTAATATCCAATATAAACCTCCCCTGGTGCAACTTGAGGCCGTTTCCTCTTGTTCTGTCGCCTGTTCCTTGGGAGCAGAGCCCGACCCCCCCTGGCTGCCCCCTCCTTTCAGGGAGCTGCAGAGAGTGAGAAGGTCTCCCCTCAGCCCCCTTTTCTCCAGGCTGGACACCCCCAGCTCCCTCAGCCGCTCCTCACACGACTTGTGCTCCAGACCCCTCACCAGCTCCGTTCCCCTTCTCTGGACACGCTCCAGCACCTCAAGGTCTTTTTTGTGGTGAGGGGCCCAAAACTGGACACAGCCCTCGAGGTGGGACCTCACCAGTGCCCAGTACAGGGGGACCATCACTGCCCCACTCCTGCTCACCACACTATTAGGCTTATTATTAGTAATAGTATTAGTATAAACATTATTATTATTAGGCTTACTACTATTAGTACTACTACTCGGAAAGGTAGACAGGTGCTGCAAATAGGGAGCCAAAATCAAAAAAGTCTAAAAGATCTACCATTCCTTCTCAGCATGAAGTGATAATCAGGAAATAGTGTACCTGCCCCTTCATTAGTTTCTGTGAAGAAAGTTTTTTGACTAAATGGACAGAACTCAGAAGAATAGGTGCACACAGTTATGAATATATTGTCCTCCGAAGGCACAGCAATAACGGGACTGCCACAAGGCTTAGAAAAAAAGAAATACATTTTGGGAGTTTCAGTGCTGCTGACAGCTTATCCTGGAACACTGATTTTTTTATCACTTCCTGCTTTGTATTATACAGCAAAATAATTGTTAAGGCTTTCCTCTACAGCATTATTTCCCAGTAATATTTCTAGCTGCTAAAAGGAGTGTAGAATATGGCATACCATCCTTCCTGTTAACCTCAATCTAATACAATGTATCTTTCATAAAATTTACAGCACAAAAATAGAATCACAGAACTGTCAGGGTTGGAAGGGACCTTAAAGATCATCCAGTTCCCACCCCCTGCCCTGGGCAGGGACACCTCCCACTAGATCAGGTTGCTCAGAGCCCCATCCAGCCTGGCCTTAAAAACTCCCAGGGATGGGACTCCCACCCCCTCTCTGGGCAACCTGTTCCAGTGTCTCACCACCCTCATGGCGAAGAACTTCTTCCTAACGGCCATTCTGAAACGACCCGTCTCTAGTTTTAATCCATTCCCTCTGGTCCTACCATCACCCGACATCCTAAAAAGTCCCTCCCCAGCTTTCTTGTCGGCCCCCTTCACATCCTGGTCGGCCACAATAAGGTCTCCATGGAGCCTTCTTTTCTCCAGACTGAACAACCCCAACTCTCTCAGTCTGTCTTCACAGCAGAGGTGCTCCAGCCCTCTGAGNTCCACTTGGACATGGACCCATTGACAGCCACTCTTTGGGTGTGGCTGTCAAGCCAGTTCTTTATCCACTGAATTGTCCATCCATCAAACCCATATTTAATCAGCTTGGAGACCAGGGTGTCGTACGGGACAGTGTCAAAGGCTTTGCTTAGGACCAGGGAAATGATGTCAGTTGCTCTCCCCTTGTCTACTGATGTTGTGACCTTCTCATAGAAGGCCACTAGGTTTGTCAGGCACAATTTGCCCTTGGTGAAGCCATGTTGATCGTACTCAGTCACCTCTTTGTTATTTTTCTGCCTCAGCAGTGCCTTCAGGAGGATCTGATTCATAATCTTACCAGGCACGGAGGTGAGATTGACTGGCTTACAGTTCCCTGGTTCATCCTTCTTTCTCTTTTTGAAAATGGGGATTATGTTTCCCCTTTCACAGTCAGCGGAGACTTCACACCAGACTGCCATGACTTTTTTCGCAACCTCATCCGTCAGTTCCCTCAGTACCCATGGGTGTATCCCATCGGGTCCCATGGACTTGTAGACTTTCAGGTTCATCAGATGGTCACGAACCTGATCTTCACTTACAATGGACAGTTCTTTCCAACCCATGCCATTATCTTCTGTGACGCTGGGAGTGTGGCTGGAGCCCTTGCCAGTGAAGACCAAGGAAAAGACTCGGTCCCAATAACCCCAAATAATTAAAACACACCAATATAACTTTGTGCAAACAGCAAAAAAAAGTATTTTTTTCTAGCTAAGAAATTAATAACAGAAATAGTAATTAAAAATATTAAAAGATGAAATGAAATTTTTAGTGATCTTTTGTTTCAAGAATTTGTTTACTGCAGCTTAAGCACCTGTGGTTTACCAAAATGGGTTGTATTGCTAAAGAATTTAATGAAATTCATGTTTGTTTAAATCAGGATTGAGATTTGCTTCCTTTTTTTTTTTTTTAATATCCTTTATATTTCAACGAAAAGTATTTTAATGGTAATCTAGTAAGATGTACTCAAATAAAACCCAGTTTAAATAGGTACATTTTTTTGAAAACTCACTGTATAAAAGAATTTACTCTATCATAATTCTCACAATGCTCGCAGAGGTGCAGTTATAGAACAGATCTCCTATAGTCAAAAGATTCACAGCCTTAGAGATCTATATAGCTTCTGTTATACTGAATAATCAATTTCAAGGAATTGTGTTAATTATGATTTTTCAGTGTACAGATAGATATTTTAGATAACGTAAACAGCTGTCATGCACTTCCACAGAGTCTCAGTACTGCTACAATGAGTACACTAAGTAATCATAAATAAACATTTTAGTCCAACCAAGGAACTTTTCATTTCTTCTTGTTACCTCTAGAAAAGTCTTTGGAAAATATAATGAATTATTAGAAGGCAAATATAAAACAGATGATTGTGCATATTTTCTTTTGGTAGGAGAAAAGACTTTATAGCATTTAATTGATATCAGTGAATACTAAAATCCCTATGCAGGTATTATTCTGTTATTTCTAATAAACAAAGGAAAGATACCTGACTTCCCACAGCTATATTGTGAACCAACTAGAATTAGATTAAGGGTCTTCTGCCTTCTGGAGCTATCCACTAGAGGTAATAAAATTGGTCTTTTTTATATATCTATTTCATATTTATAGCAGTATATACTATATTCTTACTATTCCTATAAATATCTTTTGAGATGTTTTGATTTTGGAGCCTAATTATCTTTGACCAGCAGTTTTGGAAACAAAAGCAATATCTTTTAAAGAGAACACAGATAAAAATATGTGTTTCTCCAGATGGTAGATATCAAAGATCTGTTCACAATATTAAAAAGTTTCAGAAACACATTTAAAACATCATATGTGTTCAATACGTATTTGAATCGCCATTTGCAATTGCGATTTGTTCTTGAATGTCTATGGAGGAATGGAAAAACGCTTTACTTCTGAACTGGAAGAAAAGGAAGCGTGTCTCTATGTGCTGTCAACCTGTGGAACTCATGGTAGCAAAAAATCATTGACATAAGCCTTGAATTGATTGGGGTTTTAAAGATCTATTGATCTATCTATCTTTTGGCAAAAAACCAATACTCCTACTCCTTTAGCCAGGTGTCTTCCTTCAGTCATTTGCTAGAAACGTCCAAAACAATGACAACTTCACACTGTATCTACAAATTCATACAGTTCAGTGTTTCTTTTGCACCGTATCTGATACGGTGCGTGGGTCCTTCAGGTTCTCTCATTGTCAGATTCTACAGAGAAAGTAATCATTTGAGCCACTCATGTGATAAACCAGCTCTTGAAAGACTCAAATGTCAAGTTGTTTTCATCACATCGGCAGCAGGTCTTAGGCTTAATCTTTCCTTGGTTTATGCCACTACTTTGCCTTTACTTTGCTGCAAAATGTGGAATTGCCTTGTATATGCTAATGGGAACTGCCTTGCCCATTAGTTCTCCAATTTCATCTATATTACCCTTCACCTGTTAGTGAACAAGGCAATGGCGCATATTATTCCCCCCTCGATGCACATCCCATTAGCCTTCAGTGGAGAATACACCCCCCTTGTGTGTAACCAAGATGAGATTCATAGAGATTTCCATTTGTGTTTACAAGAGCATTGTTTCTGTACTATGCAATCTGTGCTTTTCATATTCATATAACACCCGCAGACCCAGAGCTTGGATGAGCTTCTCCTAAGCTCAAAGGCGTGCGCATCCAGAGTTATGGCTATGTTCCATCACCTCCAGAACAGCCAGCATTCTTTCTGATGACAAAGATCAATTTGCAAGTAATATCAAGTACTTATCACAACATACTTTGCTACAAATCGACACATGCTTTTATCAGTCAATATACTTCCAAACACGAGCTTGCATAAAAGAATTCCATAAAGAGAAAATGCCTTGTCCGTATACAGAACTTTAATCTTATCTATAAATACAAATCTATATGTATTTTCATTCATATAATTTTATGGGAACTTTTGAAGTAAGTTAGTGAGCATTCTGATGAGTTCAATTACAGTTGATGATTCTGCACTATACTTTAAATACCGCTGTGAATTAGCACTGTTTGCTTTCCAAAACACCGTCATGCTGTACAATCAGAAAAATTTTGCATCAAAATGAAGAGAGAACAATTGGTATTGACATTATATTTAAGTTCTGCTCTCCAATGATAGGAGGAAGTATAAATAAATACAATCTGTTCTACATTTAAGTGTATGAAAGTCAGTGCTATAAAGAGATACAACCTTTACTACGAACTGCCTCTAAAATCTAAGTGCCTGTTGCAAGAGCTTACATTTTCAGTGTCATGCTGCAGCTTAGAAATAGAAATTGTTATCTACAAACCTCTGAAACCAGCAGAACCGTACTCAATTTTTTACCTGTGGTTGGACACAGGAAGTCACGGTAGATTTTTTTGTCCTCTTTCTATAACTCTCTTGTTAAAATATTTAGGTGGTTCCCAGGGGGAATGCTATACTATGGCTAATTTGAACCTGTTTACATTAGAAAGTGAAAGAACGCTCTTTGTATCCTGTTAGTCACAAACATTTCCTAGTCTCATCCTGGCACTTCCCCATGGGGGTTCCTGGTGATATTCTTGAACGTACAATACCCAGCTCTATTGAATGGCTACAGGGACTGCTTGTTTCATCCTTTTCATCTTTGATTAAAGTCTGAATACAGAATTATTTTTTTTTTTTACACAGTGTAGTTTCAAGTACATGGGGACTATATCAGTCCAGAAGACAATCTATATTCTCAATTTAATGTTCAGCAGATGCAGCCATGGAGGAAATCCCCCCATAAGTTACAGCATATTCATAACAGCATACTTTTCGTTACCAGAGAAGTATAAAATTGCTATATATCCTCAAATGTGTTTATAACTTGGATTTGTAACCTAATGTGTTTGACTGAAAGCTGACTTCCAAACGTGTGCTCTGTATTAACCCTATTTACTGAAACTAACCTAAGAGAGGGTATTATAAATTAATAAAATACCTCAGAGGAAAATTTTAATGTAGAATGTAAGAGTACACTCACTTTGAGTTGCATTACTCTGGTCTGAACCCTTCTAAAAATGTCATAATCTGAGGATTTTATATTTTATTAAAACCATAATCATTATGGCTGAACCCCC
>VXBO01006255.1:37086-143428 GCA_013400135.1 Rhinoptilus africanus | reverse complement strand
AACTGACATGTAATGAAAAACGATGACAAACTACACGCCATTTGAATGAAGCTTAAAGATTGTTTCTCAGCGTTTGGATGGAATACTTTCTTCAGGCTTACAAGTATTAGGAATCCACAAACACAGCTCTGAAATATTTAATGAGGTCTCAGTGACCTAGAAAACGCAGTGTATGGAAAGCAGCTCGAAATGGTCAGGTCTGTTCAGAGAGTTGCAAATAATCATCTTCATGGAAAGGTGTGAAAATTTGTGCGTGTGAAAGGAGGGAATTCCTGCTCTTTCAATTAACATTAACAGAGTTGATAGGAATTAAGAAAGCAAAGTGCAAAAATGAGTCTCACAGCAGTTATTGTACTTGTAAATTCCCAGTACCCTTCTTTGAGTGATAAAGGGAGAATTTCATGCTTCATCAAAAAAAGCGTATGGTCTGGTCTTCAAAGAGACAGACAGAAGGACAGTAGAAGATGGAGGACACGTGGCCTAAAGATCAAGGTGGCTGGATGTGGAAAGACTCTGGGAAAATGTGTAGCAATGTAGTGCGAAGTTCCGAGCTGCTAAGACCAAACAAGATTCTTTTTTAAAAGTTGAAGAAATTCTTTTTAGCTACACCCATTTTTGTATTAATGCAGTCGGAACAGAAAACTGTTCAGCAGCTCTAAATGGGAAATCACAAGATTTTTTTCTTTTAAAAAATTGTTTTCTGGATTAAGACCAGTGAGTTTTTCAGGACTATTCACCTAGACCATGTAGTTTAGTTTATGTAAAAGTGAATTGGTTGGAAAGAAAAATGTTGACAAATTGCCTAACAGTTGGAAAAAAGATATCTGAATTTAGAGTGCAGGTAGAGCACCATTATCCTTTAATGTCTGCCCTTGAGAAGTTAATTATTAGCTTCTGGGTTTCCTTGACTTTTTAGGCCGACATAATTATTTTCAGTAAAGTAGTATTTGGAGAAAAACAATAAATAAAACCCTGGAAACACACACACTGTTTCATTAAATCAGTCATTATGCATGAACAAAAAAAAAAAACAGATTAAAAATTTCCTTCATGAGAATGAGATCACAACATTCAGATCTTGAAGGAATGGGTAAAAGGCAGATTTTTGTAACCCATGGGACAGTAGTGAGGCCAAGAAAGCAACATTATTAAATAAAACAGATTCCTCAGAACAAAGTAAATGTATAAAAAACGTGAACACCACAGATATCTTACTGTTTCTACCTAATGGAAGAGGTAACCTATCAACAGCAATTCTCTAGGGAGTTTACGTAGAGTAATTATAGTTCAGAATACTCGTTTCCCCACCTGCTTTTACAGGCACAGATGAGTTTAATTTGGAGAATAAAGGAGAAACTGGCGATAAAGAGTTTTATTAAATTGCCTAGAAAGGAAGCGGAAGATCCCTTACTAGAGTTAGGAAAGCAAACGATAGATCCCAACAAGCTCAAAACTGGAACTTTAAGCAGGATTTTACCTCAATTTGGTTCACTGAAGACATACAAAGAGGAACAACTAGCTTCGTCTTCAACAGGAGTATGTCTGTTAGTGGTTAAGTATTTACTTGGACCAGAATTAAATTCTGCACTTTCCAAACAGGATTAAATAAAGCTAAAATAGGCACAATATATAATCTGCTCTGGCAGAAGGAATTGGGAGTGTTTATGACTGCATGGGCTTATATTCTACTATGTAGGAATGAGAAATTAAAAGTGAAACATATAGACAGCACAACAAAAACTACTTTCCAGAAAATTCACAAAGATTCACTTCTTGGCCAAGGAGGAATTTGTGCCTGAAGTGCTTGGAAACACAAAAACCTAGGCCATCAGTTTAGACAGCTGACTTAAGCATTCTAGAGGCTAGAATTTTGTATTCATAAATTTTACATTTTGCCCCAAAGTTTTACGAGCAAGGCCACACCGCAAGTTCTTCTAGACAATTATTTTGCCTTTGGCAGTGGCCAAAAGCACGTGCCGATGTAGAGGTATAAGAAGAGCTTGATTAGGGACCTGCACTAGCAAGGGCTGCACTTCTCACGACAAAGCACTCTTCATTTTTCATGGCTTACATCATGAATTCTGTAAGTACCAATGTCTATGTGGAACACCTTTAAGCAGATAATTGTTGACCACAAAAATGAAAGTCAGGAAAAGGACTGCTTGTAGTTTGTAAAATCATATCGAGAGATATATTAGTAAATGAGATTTTTATACTGTTGTGTCAATACTACCTGGAGCAGCAGAAGCTGAAGTGGTTGCTGTGAAACAGGTTCCTGCAACTTTCAGTTCCCCAAAATCCCATGTATTAATATACAGTTTAAGTATGTGAGATATGTTAAATACATAAGGTGGTAAATCACACTAAATAGGTATCCTATAGCCACAGAGGTACACTCCATGAATTACAATTTTGCAGGCAAAAAAGCACCTATCGAAGAATCACGCTTAAGAAACTGTAACGGGCAAAACGTGCTTATCTCTTGACTTCAAACAATCAGAGGATGATTATTTAATGACATAAACTCAGGAAGTCTGGTGCAAAGCCCCTCTTTACATAGCCTGCTTCTTGAAATGAAGTATTACCCATACAGCAGTGCTGCAAACAGGCAATCTTTTAAAAAACCCGAATGTTTTCATAGCCTGCATGGAACAGGGAAAACAGCACAGTCTTTCCTTCTTGGGAGTTCACAGAAATCCCCCAGCAATAGTCAGAGGACCACAGACATTTAGGCATCTCGTCCAGCTTCAGTAGACACTCAGGTCCACCTCACAGGAACACAATGACCATAATAGTACCCATCACAGAAGCTATTCTCCTCAATTGTACAGGCACAGGGAAACCATGGGGCCAAAGCTGAGCTCTGAAATGGCTGTAAAATTGCAATCGATGAGAGATGTTTGTGCCATAATTTAAAAACCAAGGTAGGAATGGCTGCCCTGGTGTCAAGACAGCATGTATACACTATTAAAACTAAAATATCTCACCTGGAAAACTGAAATGCTTTCTTTCTTAGACAACAGGCTGCTCTAAGAACTCTGATATTTTCCTGTTACCGAGGATCTTTTACTTAAGTACTAGATCAAACTTTAAAACTTTCTAATGAAGGTCAGAAAACAGGGAATTTTTTTTTTTTGGTAGGAAATGTTTAATAATTTCCTTCTGATACTTGCTGATATATTTCTCCTCTTGGAGGATTGAAAAATAAAAATAACATTGTCATTATAACCCCAGTCAGTACAAATTATGGAAAATGATGCTGCAATATGTCCAATATATGCTTCCCACTGTGAAACAGTATCCTTCTTAATCTTGAAGATTTCAGGAACCATGTTTGCCAGGCTTTTCAAGAATAAATATGAGGACACTTATTGAAAAGAAGCTACAGAGAGCAACTGAGAGAAGTAAATCTTTACCGACAGTATGGAAATTATAGTATGGAAATTATTTAAAGATACCGTATCGGATAAAAACAAACCAGGTGCATATTACCAATCAAAGAAGGGTTAAGGAGGTTATGACAAAGAAGGACGTACCCTCCAAATACTTGAGATCATATTAAAATGAAGAAAATAGAAGGAACAATGAACTCTGTGAGAGAACATGTAAAAGCAGAACCAGTCAGTCTAAAAAGGGAGCCTGAGGAGCAACTAGTAGAGGAAATAAGTAATAATAATAAATTTTCCTTGAAATGTATCAGGAGAAAGACACGTTCCAGAGATGCTGCAGTGCCAGTTGATGAGGAAGGGACAAAAGGAGTGTCAGAGACGCTAAGGCCGCTCCTGAGAAATTAAATGAATTCCCTGCATTCATCAACTAGGAACGATCCCTTGCTAACCCCTGTATGATAGAGAATCATCAGAGGATCTGACATCACAGAGATGGCAGAATTCATTACAGAAAACACTGACAATAACGGAAGGCGATAAACACCTGGGGCCAGATGGTATTGACTCAGTGTTTCTAAGAGAACCCAGAGGTGAAATGCCTGTACCATCAGTGATGGTATAAAATCTCTTCCTTACATCTGCCTCGATACCAGAGGACATGAGGGAGGGGAGGAGAAATCTGAGGAACTGCAGACCTGTGTGTAATCCTCATGTCTGTGCCAGGTAAATAAAGATTCTGATTAATGGTCACACGAATAGATACCTTCAGGCAAATCCTGAAGCTCTTGGGGAGAATCGTGAAGCACGTGGATGACCCACCTGAGGGTACAGAGTGGTCCAGGGAGATAAAGTTAATCTCCAAATGACTTTTGACCAAAATCCATTACCAAAGGGCAAGTTAAGGTTAGCAGCAGTCAGAAAGTAATCCGAGTAGTAGGAATAGACCACAATGCAACGCACCAAACATCATTGTCCTATTTTCATTGTACCCAAAAACTTACCGCTCTGCCACACCTTGAATACCATGTGTATCCCCCATCTCAGAAATCCCAGTAAGGTTCAGAAGGCAGTTCAATAGCTATCAAAAGTATGGAAGCACTACTTAATGAGGAAGAACAGCTAGGGTCCACCCATCTGTTAAAAGATGTCTTTGTGTGGATTTCAGAAGACTACAATGTCAAAAGCAGCATTGAGATGGTGGATATGGACTGGTTGTCTCTTACAAGACAAGACCTGGTGACCAGTAACAAAAATAGAAGGTACATTCAAACAAAAGGAGAGGATACTTCTGGAAGTCCTTGATAGGGAAGGCTATACATATGCACAGTCTACATGAGCTTGAGGAGAGACTGGAAATGAGAGACAGGAAATGAGAGACAGAAGAAGATCCATGACTACCGCAATGTATACAACCATATCTGAGTCTGTATGATTCTAAGATTAAACCAGTTGGTAACTGGGAGAATATTAGGGGAAGAATCACATGCCTGCATTTCTCTTCTTTCCGGTGCTTCTAAGAACAGTCAGTCTTAGTGACTGACTCGTGGGTTAGATGGAACTACTGCCTGATCTGCTGTGGCCACTGTTATACTCTTAAGAGTTAAAACACTTCCAGAAATTTGCCGTACTGGAAAGGAAATTACCTGTTTTAATTATCCCATGCAATCCCAGTGGCTACCAGCTTCAATGTATCTTGTAAGCTAATTCTCATGTCTGAAATACCAAATATCAGTCTCTGCTTGCATACAAGTAGTTCCATTGAACAGTAAGGGTTTCATTTAGTTAGCTGCTGTACTGCAATGATTTGATATGCCAAATTCTTCCAGGGTCTTTCCTCCCTTGGACAGCTGTGTTAGCTTTCCAATTGCTTGCACAGCTCAGCTATTACAACAGTACAAATATTATCTATTTGATTTTGGTGAAGTTTTTAAAAGTAATTGTCAAACAATGATCACACTTTGATTAAATAAATATTGCTATTGCGGCACTAGTTAGGACATAATTTAAATTTGCCATGAATAATTTGTTATCATATCTGTCACCCTAACTCTGATCTAAACTGTGGATGTATTTGTTGGAAAGCCATCCTATTTTGCAAATTTGACATCAATAGCTGTTTCATGAGAGTATTTGACATTATTGCTAACATTATTTTGTGCCAATCACATTTAGTCTAAACTGCTTATTACTTTATTGCTGAAAATGGCAACATGTATTTACTCAGCTTTTTACTTCGGAACCAGCAGGCTATCACTTGCTTTATTAATCAGATCCAACCTTGAGGATTATAGCCACCAGTTTCAAGTTTATTTAATTGATGCTACTCAGAAAATGAGAACTTAGTAATGCAGATACATTTACATCTTTGATGAGCTACTTTTTTACAGGCTATATTATGTTTGGAAAGAATTTTTTTTTTTTTGTCTTTTCTGACTGCATATAATATACCTTACACTATTCTAAATCATTTTGAAATGTTAGTTGTTACATACATACTAACAACAAAAATGAAATACCGGTTTTAGGAATTAAGGACAAAATATTCATTGGCTAAAAAAAGTTCAGGAAAGTTGATGAAGCATCTCTGACTTAAAAATCAGAGCTACAGCAATTTCTTTTCAGCTGGGAAAAGTGTTTATCAATACAAAAGGATAACAAAGAGAAAAGGGCTGAGATTTGTTTCTTTGGACTTCTTCCCAGTACTGTTGGGTGGTGAGAGCGCCATGGAGCGCACTTCTACTTTCTTCCAGATTCCCTCTGATTTATAATTAAAAAGTGGTTACTAAGTTACCAATATGGGTAAATAAAATCATACAAAAGAGAAGAAACTATGGCTGTGTCTTCATACCAGTGTGATCCCCTAAGAGTAGATCTGTAAAACTCAGCTGTGAGACCCCATCCATCCACACTACACGTTTCAGACCATGCTATGGACTATCTTTAGTCTTGGTCCCACAGAAGAACCGTCTAGGGATTGGAGCAGATTAGGTATACTGCTGGAAGCCCATCTTCAAATTTTGTTTCAACCAAAAGATATCCAGTTCATGCGCTGTGAGATTGCTCTGCAACAAGAAGAAAGGCAGGGGGGTGGAACTAGATGATCTTCAAGGTCCCTTCCACCCTAAACCATTCTATGATTTTATGAGTGGCATGAATGAGGTAATTTCGGCGTGCCAAGCAGAATCAGAGACTGAGATCATGCACGTAATAAAAAAAGAGAAAAATTACTAAAATTAATTCTTCAGGACTAGCTATGTATTTTGCAAGAAAGCCGGGTGTACTGCAAAGTGCTGTCGCACCCTCTGATCCTCCACTTCTGTTAAGAATACTATGCTTAGGACTTGGCACGTATGATGGCAATGTCTAATATCTCCTTTGAAACCTCCTAATTGAGCTTATTATCTTACAATCTAATGTAACAGTGAGTTTTCTGTGACTGACCAGTATCCAAATGCTCCATGGTTGTGTTTTTTTCCCCAAGTTTACACAATGCTTATATTACTTCTCTACAGTCATCCATATGTTTTGCTGCCTATCTCATCAGAATCAGATTACAGAAGAAATTAGCAGCTCTTTGCCAGCACCTTCACCAGAAAGAGGATAATATGATTCTTAGAGGCATAAGTCCAGGAAGAAAGTTGTAAAGAAAAAATTACAAAATTTCTAGATTCTCGTCCTCTCCCCCGACCTATGGTAAACCAAAGAAATCCTTGAGTTAAGCTGTTATTTCTTCACATTATGCATGGAAAATTTCTCCCACTGATCTATTAGTTCAGCAAATAGGAAGAGGGAGATGGGTAGAAACTGTTTTTACATTCACTAATAGCAGAGATCATGTGAGAATGCTGCAAACTGCAAGTCTCAAATATATGCTTGAATATGGAGTACCGCAGATCTTAATTTTCCCAGATCTCAGCACTACAAAGGAAATGAAAAGTAAAGTGAAAAGCATTAGGCAGGACTTTATAATGGAAGGAATTGAGGCAGCAGTACTATTCATTGCTAAGCTCTTGGTTATTTTTAAAGGAAAGGCTTATATCTTCTGAGACCTGAAAGCAGCCTGCAGCCTGCTGGAAAGAATGAAGGGAGATAAGAAAGTCCAAACGGGGGACTTTGATTGACAGCACGCAGACTGGTCCACAAGTACTGAAATCATAACCGAGATTTCATATAAAGCCAGATGGAAAAATACTAGACTTGCTCATGCACGTTTTAAGACTTTGTCTACGTTAAGAAAAATTGTGATTTATAATCGTTGTGGGGTTTTTCTCTTTTTAACGGCATGCTAACTGACTGGGGATGAAGGACTCCTCTGTGAAGTTTTCATGAAGTTTTCATGAATTCATTTGCTCGAACCTTATAATATCAATGCTGAAGTATTTTGTCCAATTCACTTTGGAAATGGCTGTATTCATACCTAACCCCAATCTAAAAATATTTACAGTGATGGAAGACATTTTCGTAAGTGGGAGAGATGTTTTATGTTTTAGGATAACGAAGAAGGGAAAGGGAAAAAGATGCTGGACTCAAGTTTACGCTCTGTTAGGCCCTGTCTAGACTAGAGTCAATATAATTCAAATAAGCTGAAGGTTCACAATCCGCATTATCAGACCCAATTTAATACAATTCTCCATGAGCAGCTCTACGCGAATGCATCTGGAGCGAATCCTTAGCCTATTCCTGTCTTTTGACTCCCATAAAATATCTCATATTATGTTCTTTCTGAATGATCCCGTTCTGTTTGGGTAATTTTAAAAAAATAAAAGTATAGGTAAATGTTGAAGTCCATATAGCCTGATATTTCCACGCTAACTTGCACAGCTTTTGCCCCATCCTGTACTCAGGTTTCCCTCAGGTTTTTACAGCATGTTAAAAAGCCTCCCAGACACAGTAGAGAAAAAGTGGACGGAAAATAAGGAGAATGGAAATTCTGCCTTTTCAGTTAAATTTAATATTTAGAGAGATAGATATAATTTGTGAGATGTAATCCCAAGTCTGTATCTCTGGGGATTTTTTTGTCTTGTGCAGCCACAAACAAAGGCTTGCCACAGTTTCTTGGTTACAGTAGAGAATCTACACTTCAAAAATGGAAAAATATACACGTTAGCCAAAGCACGATTATCATGTATATTGGAAACACCCTCTTCCTATAAATCCTTTGAGGATTTGCAAGGGGGAAGAAGTTTTCCAATAGCATGTTACACATGAAAGCACAATCACTAAAGGGAACACGGGCTACAAAATACTAGATTTTTCTGCAACAAAATGGGCTGCTTAGCTATCTCCACAAGTAAGCTTCCAGATAGGCATGGCTGAGAGTTCGCCAACTTACAAAGAGATGAAATAAGTCTCCAGCATCATTATTGTAGGTCAATGGAATATAAGCCAAAAGCAACCCAGTATTTAGGAAATGGATGCTGATAATAAAAGAGCCACTCTAATTTCCTGTGGAGTTCTTAAATTAGCTCATCCCATATGCATACTGGTTCAAACTGATAGTTCTGCAAGATAAGCACTTTTATATACCTCATTGGTAAGTAACTGATTTTCTTCTTAGAGAACAAAACCGGTGTTGAGTTAATATTATAATTGTGGATTTATGCTCCAGGAAAGGCCAGCTATTTGTTTCCTATCTGTCTTTGCTGATTCTTAGATGAACTAAGCTGTAGCATTTCTACGCAGCCAGGTTTTAATACGGTCTCAAATATAGTTATTAGCACGAAATGGAAAACACACTTTATTCTTAATACATGTTTATAATTCCTATTAATTCTGATGACAAAATGCCTCTGTAGTCAGGGAAAACTTAACCCTGCTTCTGTCTAGAAAAAATAATAGTTTGCAGATCAGAGAGGCAGTTAAATATAGAGAGCCGCATTAGTATACTTTTTGTAAAATTCTCATTTCCTGCGACTGAAAGATATTCATTGCCTTCTATTGCCAGAGCTTGGGTCAGCCAAAACATTAAAAAGAAATATATACAGCAGCAAAGCATTTGTAGCACTTATTTAAAAACAAATAAAGTTTGCAAGGCAGATCAGACCGCAGTATTCATAGCGCTGTTAGCAACCCCGCAGCCACCAGAGTCGCATACTTCACACAAAATTATTCAGAGAAAAATTTCCTACTATATCTTTAGGCAACAAAGGACATTTCTGGTCATCGTGTGAATTCTCTGTGTCTCAAACTCCGATACAAACCCAGGATTTTCTTCTTTGTACTAAGTATGGGAAAGCCTGCTCCTTTGAGGGTTAGAATAGCTTTCGAAGACTTCTGATTTAAATTTCAAACTCTTGATCATAGTCAGGGAGTAAACGTTTTTTTATCCTGGAATTGAAAATTGGGTTCTTTAGCTCTATACCAAGCGAAAATATTAAGCATTTTGTTGTATCCACTATGTGAGCCAAGTTCCCCACTGTGCCTTCAAATCCACAGTGAATGAACCATATTTGGATCTGCTTATCAGAAGGAGACATTTAGAAAGACAATGAGCCTGTCCCGCTAGACGGAGACTCCTGATGCTTTTAGATAGGCCTGCGGTGAACTGCAAAATGGGCCCTAAAATCAGGCTGACATGGTCGCTTAACAAGCTGGGGTATTAGCTCTTGGCTCAGAGAATTTCTAGCGGCACCCACAGGGCTGACGATGGCAGCCATCATAATTAGAATGCGTGAATCCGAAACACCAGGTGAAGATTTTGCCTCGGAAGAAAGAAAAGGCAGAAGGAGGGAATTACCATGCCCTTTGACTATTAAGCTGCTGCGTGCAGCTGGATGGGTGACCAACAGCGCCCGGGCGGATTATGCGATGGAGATCCTTGCTATAGCCTGATACTTCCCACAGCCAGTGGCTGTCAAAGCAAAGGCTGTGAACGACTTCAAAGACAGTGATACAAGAGGCTACACATGGGGGAGAAAGGTAACCCCGCTAAAGACGGGAGAAGGGAGAAAAAAAAGAGCCTGGGCTTTTCTTTGAGTTTAGCAAACATTTTCATTTAGAACCGGTTTATTTTCTTCCTTCTAGCACTCGAATCCGCTCCTAAAAATGCTAAACTTGAATGTTTGCCGAAGTGGAAAATCTATGTAATCTTAACTGATATGACCTTGAAAGGGATTTGCTGAACTTTTGTATGATTGGATTTTTCCCCAACCTTTGTAGAGTCTTGATTTTAAAATCTGCCTAACAAAAGCTCTGCCAGGAAAGCTGTTATTACAAAGATGCTTCTCAATAGGGAGAAGTGGGCTAATTGCAAGCTCTTCAGTGAAATAAAGGAAGGTTTTGCAAACAACTACAGAATTGACAAAATGCACCACATTGCTGTTAACAGAAACTATGGGGGAGAAACATCAGAAATGGCAAAGATGTCTAATATAAATAGATGCTGTAAGATTGGCTAGAAGAGGCTATACAAGATTTCAGATAATTCATAAACAGTAATTGCTCGTCTGACCTTGATGTGACTACAGAAATTCCATTAACTCACAAATCTTGACATTTAATTACATACTAAAAAATATTCTCCCATTTATTTTGACAGGGTCTACAATAATCCTGCTTTCGACTTCTATCCATGTTTTCAGCTGCTTTTCCCGCACTGCCATTTATTCCCAAAGTCACAAATAAAAAACATACTATCAGACTATACCGTTACCTAGAATGTTCTTTATTTTGCTCTACAGTTTGAACTGAAACACTGCGAAAAGGTGGGGTTCACAACGACATGGTGCCCTTCACCTGTTGTATTATGCAGTTGAACTGAACTTCCCTGCACACCATTCACGTGAGATAATAAAAATTCACTGGGAAAGACGGCAGTAAACTACTTTATACCCCAGCTTAAAGCTAGCTAAACCATAGCAAGCATTATAATAATAGGTATTAAATAACAAGGAATATAAGCTGACTATATTTGGAAAAGGTGTAGTAGTATTTGTAAGTCGAATATTCATCTATAACACCTCATTATAAAAAAGGAAAATATAATCCACATATTGCAGCCAAGCTGACAATTGGTGTGATGAAATGCGCTGTTTTAAGTGCTAATGAAGAAGGTTTTGAGTTTTTGTTCATGTGGTCTAAATGAAGGGGACTCTAGGGAGGTAAAAAAATCAGAATACTGCATATTAACTGTATAAATATACCCTAGTAATTACTGGATTCCAGCAATATTTGAAGTGTTTTTTCCAACTCTCATGCAATTGCCAACCAGAGTAGGGTTTTTTCGTTCTTTACACTTTAAGCTCAATTTTGCGGCACTTGACTATTCTGTATTAGTTGCACTGCCTGACTGTATCTACCTATTGTTTCCCTCACCAGTTCAGAATCAGCATAAAAACCCTTTTAATTTAAATCCTGTACAGTTCTTTTCCTGCCTCAGAACAAAAGCTAATCTTCTTGTTGACAATTTTTGACTTTAAGTAACAATTTCACATCGTTTGATTTGAAAAAACAACAACAAAAAAGTTATCATCTCACACGAACCTGGAAATATCATGGATTTCAAAAGCAGTTTGATTGTATATACTTATAATTCTACCCAAACTATTATGCGCATAACAAGTGAAACAAATTGCACCTAGTTGTTGTTGCGCACCCAGAAGTCTGGCAGGAGCAAAACAATTTCTAGGAGTTCCTTCTTGCAAGAAAGCAGAATATAGAATCCTATAGGATTCCCACAAATGTTATCACTCAGCAACCTGGAACTAAGTAATAAACTACATTTGCAAAATACATTGAGAGCATAATATTCTACTTAAAAGATCCCTAATAGTATACATGTATGTATATACATGTACTGTAACGGACCAATCTGCAAATGTAATATTTTATGGCTTACGAAATTTTTTATGCTTCATCATAATTCCTTAAAAGAAACAAAAGATTTACGCTGAAAAGATTTACTGCACCTGTGCATGTTTATATATATACAGACACTAGTAGGTATTTCTTTCTGTTAAATATGTGGAGATACATACATATATATCTATAAAGTAATTATAAAATGGAAATTCTTCCCTTCCTTGATTCTCCTTACTACATTACTCTTATCTTCTACTTTCTGGTAGGAGCTACATCTCAAATTTCTTTTTTTCCCTTGATTCTGTTTCTTTTTTTTCTGTATCTTTTAATAGCCCTACCACACTCTTCCTTGCTGAATGACTGCAAAAGGAATCCTTGACTTCGGCATTGGCTTCCTGGGATCCCCTCCCTCCAGTCCATTTGAAATCGCCCTCAGCTCACATCTCTCTAACGTGTAGTTACATAGCACCTTCTTTTCTCCCACCACAGCAAGGTAAGTTTTCTGACTTGTGAAGGATCCCTCCTCAGCTATAGACCCCTGTAACACTCTCCCCAGTCCATCTCGGTGTTTGCTTTTCCCTAATTCTGCAGCAGGACTGAATAACTAAAAAGAAAAGTATATATTTGCCTGTGTGCCCAAGCTTATTAAAACATCGCTATTGGCATTATCAGCAATGCTTTGTCTTTCTTTTGACCAGTTCAAATCACTATATACTATGACAGCTCTATTAACTTAAACACACATATTATTTATGTCAGACAAGATCTTCACCGGATTTTAACAGGGAACATTAGAATAAGAAAAAGAACAGAGTAAATAAAATTGGCTTTTTCCTCCCCATCAATTGTGTTCTCAAGAACAGTTTCCATTTATACTCACCTAACATACTCTTTCTTTCATTCCAGGTTGACTGTTATTTCAGACTCTGACCCCAATGAACACTGAATATACCTTGTATTTGAGATCAGGTCCTTCAATTGTACACTTTGGGGGAAGCTTGTAACTGTTCTTATTTACTTGTTGTTTTCTAAACACTTCCGCACCGCAGCATATAAAATACCATTTGCTGCACGGTGTTTTGCGTGTGTAATTATTCTGTAGTTTTAAACACACAATTTGACAGCCTATTCATCAGAATTTGGTCCCTTACATTTCACTGGCTCTTCGAACTCATCTCCCAGGTGAAAAATAAGGGAGTGGACACCAATTAGATGATATCAGATGCATAAAATATGAAAAAAAAAAAAAAGAAGATATGCGACTATTACTCTTCCATTGCTTTTGGCACATCATAACAAGAACAGGGATGGTTCATGTTACACCTTTCCTTTTTTTTCTCCTACACTCATCTTGGAACATCTTGAGAAGACAATGTTCAAGGCTTCCTTCCATCCTCTTTTCAGTGCGTTGGTAGGTGCTGAGTTTGTAGTTTTTGCTCTATCTGCTAGTGTGTGACTGTCCTCTGGAAACTAAGTTCTTTACTGACTTTCACAATCGGCACATCCTCAGGAATATTTGACATCCCTCCTACTCCCCTCTTCAGAAGAAAAAATTATGAAGGAAACACTGCCCTGCAGACCCTTTTCTTTCTCTCAAGCGGCGAGGGAGAGAAACAGATGAACACAGTTCAGCAAATTTCCTTGCTTTACTCAGCAAGTGGTCCTGCACGTGGCCGGGCACAGCAAGAAACATGATTTCCACAGGGCCTCAGGCGGCAGCAGGGGATGGATCCACGGCCCCTTCTGAGGCAGCAGAACTGCGCATAACACAGGCCCCTCATTATAAGGTTGGACAACCCTCTGGAGACTTTCTGCTGTTGCCGTATTAACAAGAAATGAGTGGTTTGTGTGTGCCACAGGAGCACTCCGTTAAATATTACTGCCTTGCATGATGCAGAGTTGTATGTCTGCATCTATTTTCTGATAAGGCATGGAGGAATCAAAGCGGTAACAAGGATTTACCATACAAGGCTTCCAGCCCCGTATGTGCGAGGCAACCCAGCTTGTGACGGGCAGGGTGATATCACCAAGCCAGAAAATAAACGGGAGCTTGACATTCAGCTTATTTTTCAGCTTTATCTTACACGTTTCAGAAGTTTCTCCTGCCACTTTCATGTAATTCTCTAGTAGATTTCTATCACATTGAGTCACTTTTAGTAGATTTGAATTTTTTTGATCTTCCATAAACTCTACTCCACTCTTTTGAGAAAAAAATCTTGGTTACTTTGAAGATATTTCTCTGCTTGCCTCCACTCTGTGAAATTCTTTCTGAAACAATAAAAGTTCTAAGTATAAATTAGGCTCCTAAAAACGACCTCATAGGTAGGCAGATGTTCATTCACTGCGTCATGTAAGTAATAAAGCACAGACTGCATGACTACAGATTGCTAGACTATTTAATTTTCATGTGCTAAATATGAAGTCCAAAAGAGAAGTATACATATTTCGGTTCCTTAAGAGAATTTGAAACCAGTTACAAGAAGAATACGTAAGGGAATTGAAATGAAACTGAAACCATTAGTGATAATTCTGAATAACTAATAATTAAAAGAAACATGGGTTACAAAAAAGATGACGAAAATATACAAAGGTAAAATCTGTGGCCATCAGAGTTAGACATAACAACTAAAAATGTCAGAATTATTCAATAAATAGTTTCATTCTGTATTTAGGCAGAAAGCTCATCATGTATATGATGATGGTAATGAAATCTTTTCCCTGTCAACAGTAACTAGAGTTCTCTGGACAAAAATAACAATTTTTTTCACCCCTAATGTGTGCTGGATTTGACTGGGCTGCACTTTTTAGAGTCCACAGTCAGAGATGTATCATGCCAACGTGCCAAAGAATCATCTGAAGAGTCCTTGTAAGTATGAGCCTGTGACCTCACAACAGTGCCAAGTACAACACTGACGTTTTACAGGGTTTATCAAAGATAAGAAGGAAGATAACGTGGCTGGTGTTAGTCAAGGTGGGTTTATAAAGAGCAGGTTCTATCAAAACAAAGCCATCCATTTTTCATATCCTTACGTAAATGACTGATAAGATTTTTACTTTGAATGGAAGAGTTTTTTTGACGTCAGTGAGGCATATAACTTGATTGTGCGGAGAATCTTGCCCACTCAAATTAAGACCACACACAATCATTTTCACACATATTTAACGGCAAAAGTACTTGTTAAAAAATAAAACTTAGAAAGAGAAAAAGGGAATCATTACCATGCAGATGGTGTCTAAGCCATCTTATCCCCCCTTACCTACGTTTGTTATTTTATAGCAGTGTACAATGGGAAAAGAAAGAGGTTCAAATATCAATAAAGTTATGCAACTTCTTGACCAATTTTTATACAATAGCTATAAAAGGCTTTAGAAATGCGACTGTAGTGTCTTTTGCTCTCAATGGAATTTTTGTACTACTTGTACTTGCTGATAGTTAAGAACTACTCCAAGCGCAGTAATCAAAAACTAATGATCAGCCTACAACATTTCACCTTGATTTGCTATCAGATGAAAGCCTGCCAGGCAATTGAGAGCACATCTCAGTTCTCTAACACTTTTCTGATACTCCTTATGCCCAGAGACCTGTGACTGTCTGTTTTCTACCCATGCTTCCACAGAGATCTCATACCTTCATTTCTTGCCCTTTCAACATTTTTTTTGATGCTCAGTAAAACTAACTAAGCTAACTCAGAGCATAATGACATTCTAAGGAAGAAGTCTGGCAAAAGGTTTTTATTTTATGTTGTAAAAATGGACAGAGTTCAAGAATATCCACCTTCGCTTATCCTTATTAGCTTTTGCACACGATAAAGACTGTTTTTGTTAGAAATATATAATGTAGACCTGATAATTGCCATCATACTTATATATTCTTTTCTAATATTGCTTTAAGGCTGAGCTGTTGTATTTTTCCCAGGGTAGATGGGTACCCAGGATGAAGGGTAGAAGTAACTCTATTAAACCCTTCAGTAACAAACAACAAGAAAATAATAAAATAATAAGCATTGTATGTAGGCGTACTAAATTGTACTAAACAGTGTAAAACCCAGAAAGAAGTCTTCATCTTTGTAGAATAACAACATTTCTAACTGAAGATAATAGGAAGGAGAAAAAGAAAAAAATTGAAATAAAGGTGGAAAGATGGTTCCTGGGCCTTTTCCTCTTTTTACTCCTTCATGTTGCGGCGTTTAATTGCCCAGATAATTATGACCACCTCACACTATGAATATCTTCCCTTCTTCTATCATATCATAATAAACCACGTGATAATTATCTTTTTTTCATACAGACATTACAATAACTAAACCGTATTTCTAGCCATCTTAAAATCTTAATTCTACACAAGCCAGATGTGTGTACACTGTCCGAAAAAGCTCAAATTACTGTCAGCTAATGGTATCGCTGTGCTTTCAAATTATATTTAGGAAAGTGCTCTATGAGAGCATCTGACTACTGGGTTTGTCTTTTCGTCCATTCTGAACTGACATGGTTTTTCAGATTATGATGGCAGATCATACTCTGAAAAGCATTCCTGCACAGGATATAGAGTGAAGACTCGGTAATGATCCTCAACAGATAATCTCTCCTCCACCTTCCAGTGCTTAAAAAAACATATCTGAGTTTAAAAGTGGAAAATAACAGTATTTATTTAAAATACCTAACTCTCCAGTCAAAGAGGAACCACAGAGGAATGATGCAATTCTAGGACACAATAGATGATGATATCATGTTTTAAAATATGAAGTTTCTCAGTGTTATCTGTATTTTTCTGCTACTATTAAATGCTCAATTCTTATTCCCAGACAGGAAGCATTTGATCAAACACCCTATCACACAGATCTTGAATTGAAAGAAATACAATGTGCTAAGTACTAAAGACCAACCATACGTTGCATAAAAGTACATGTCTCTAGTTGATCTCTTTATTAAGATTGAACAAAGGGAAACATCCATTAGAGATTTTGATCATTCAGAATTATTATTATTTTTTTCTCCCTTCTAAGTAGGAGGAAAATATGTATGCCCTTGTGTAACCTTCAATTTTCCTCTCCATATAATTTTCACAGACAAGTTGACCAAAATGGAATTTAACACTCAAGGTAGGGATGTACATCACTTTATGTAACACTGTAATATTTTCCATAATATTCCCTACACAGTCTAGATATTATTCACTTTTTTGACCTCTGATACATTTTAAGCAGATGTCTTCATTGAGCTGTCTACAGTGATGCCTAGATCTTTGTCCTGAGAGGCTATGTCCAATTCAGAGTCCCTCCATACAGCAGCAATTTGCTAACTGCAGCACGGGCTCCTCTTAGGGAGGATGAATTCCATCAGCCACTGCTGAACTTTCCTCTGGATGCATCATTTTCTTTCGGTGTTCCTCACAATTCTCCTAAGTCTTCAATAATCCCTATAAACTTTCATCACTGGCGAGTACTTCCTCCTCAGTGAGCTGCTCCCTCCTCTAGGTTTTTAGCGGCAGCAGTTGCAGCGCATATTCTGGAGAAAAGCAATTGTTCGCTTTCTTCCAGACTTTTCTTTCTTTGTCATTTTCAGTAAGCTTCTGCCAGATAACATGAGCAAACTAAGAGATTTCCTTTGCATATTTATGTAATTACCCCAAAAAGATTTTTCAAATCCTCTGCAAAGTCTGAGAGATCCATGCTGAAACTTCATAGTCTAGGCTACATATTAATAGGGATTTCATTATATATTCTACAAAAATTGCATATATTTTAGTTCTAATCGTCTTATCCCTCATTTTTTATCTATAAATCTCTTTGCATTGGGAATTCTACACTGCTTTGGTGCTTGGAGAACACCCTAGCATTCCGAAGACAGTACTGGAATGCAAAACCAAGTTTTACATATTTTGTAGCTTCTTATACTGATGAAAAACTAATCAAAGAAAGAACATCTGTAGATAAACCTTTTATTTTTTTATTACATTCCCTACAAACGCGTTTTCTGAGGTTCACTTTCCCATGACCACATGTGGGCCTAGGCTGGATAATTTGCCTTACTAGTAAAGGCCCAGGAAACACTGACATGACGACACAGGAAAATAACGTGCAAATCTCTGAGTAATTTGCAAATCTTAGTGAGCAATTTCCACTGACATCAATAGCATTCAGGTGTTTAGTTGCAAGATATCCTTTTGAAAAACATAACAAATTGCAGTACCCCATCACAGTTGATGTTAATGCAAATTGCGTGTGCTCAATACGTTACCAGGTCAGACAATGACTGTAACCAGAAGCACGGATGCCTTCCACAATGGTTTCTGACCTTCCATATGTAAAATTAACTAGTAACAAGTAATCTCTGGCAAACTTTATAAGGCTTCTGAGATTATTGCTTCATTTTCAGTCTATGAAGTGGCAGCTTATCTGAAGTGTGCCTTGCTGTGCTAGTTTGGACTTCATGTAGTAACTTCTTTAGGGAGTAAGAACGGGAATTAAACTGACACTGGAAATGGTTTAAGAGACATTTATTTTTATGTCATTTTGGTGACTGTATTAATTACAGTCACTTTCAGTTCAGAAGGTGTTTCCTACATTGTTTTGCAAGCTCTTGATGTGTTACCTAAGGCAACTTTGCAGCAAAATCAGACTGTCTGGTAGTCACAAGTCAAATTCTACGTCTGCATTTCTTCTGCTGCTGTCAGTTGTTGATTTGGACACTCAAGTTCCAGTAAAATCGATGAATGTGAGGCATAGAGTAGCACTCACAGAATACCCATGGACAAAAAAAAAAAAAAAAGGGAAAAAAAAGATACTAATTAAAATTTGTAATGGCTAAGACAATGCAATCTACCTGTACGGGTACTTCAAGTGACTAGTTTAGGAAAATGATTTTATGATTATTGGTCTGTCACCCCAAGGGGTCTGAATTTGTGGCCTCTTTTATAGTCATCTCATGGTTTCCTTGCTACTGCTCTTGGTTTTAATCTCTAGTGACCCCAGGGCCCAAGGAAACTTAAGGAAAAGAAATACATTGATAATTGAAAATCTGCTTTATATATTCAAATTGAAGCGTAAACAGCATAGTTATATGATCAGGACAGTACTGTTCTCACAGATGGAGATTTGTTTTGGCTGCCAAGAGGCAACTTTAGTGCAGGAAAGCTTTTCTATTAGATTATCAAATCTAGACCGTCAAAATGGCTGTATATTCCTATTTCTAAATTAATCTATTGTCACTTGAAATAGGATTCCAGTCCAGTTCTGCGATGAGTTAGAGAGGGGGATGGAGAAGCTGAGGAAGGCTGAATACAAACAGCTCTGGCTTTTCCAGCTAGAATGATGGGCAAGAGCACTGGGGAAGGGATGTGGCTCCTTTGTAACAAAGGGACCTCAAGCTTCCTGCTGTTGAAGACAGACCCCCTTGGACCGTCATTCTGCAAATGACTACATCCACCCCAAATAAAGAGTTTCACAAGGGTGAGAAAGATTTCTGTTGAATAGCAGCTTCACCGTTATAGCTTGTTTCAAGCTTCTTTAAAGGTATTCCATTGATGTGAAACTGCACATCCCCTACAGGTTTGAGACATAGCAAAGGCAGTCAGTTCACAATAACTCAACTAAATTTCTACATTCACATGAATCTATGGTATCTGCACAGATTATAATGTGTAAAATCACATTAGGAAGCTAAAGCTTGATAACTAGAATTCACTGTTACGCTCCTGATGAAAGCTAGAATTCGGGCAGTTTATACCGCAGGCCAAACTATTAATTTTTGGGAGTTTTTGCGACTGATACCAGAAGTTCCCAGCAAGCAAAGAGTGTGATCTCTATGTTAAGTCAGAAAAGTACCTGTTGCATATGCTTTAATGACCTATTTATTGGCATTTATCAATCTCTCTGTATAAATTAAAACAAAAGTAAACACTGATTTGATTTTGAACATGTGTTTGTTAGATTTTCATCTTAAATATCACAAGCAGCAGCTCCTACATACTTTGCATTAAGGGTTTGAGAGATAATCCATTGTCCCTGTGTAAATATTTTTCTGTTGTTTTTAACTGTCAATTTTTTGTGCTGTTTTTCACTATCAAAAACTGTTTCAACTATAATACACAGAAAATTACTAACAAGGACATTCTTAAATCATCTTAGTAAAACTCAGTGAAAGTAAAAAATATATAAATCAATATACAGCTGTGAATAACTGACATGAAAGCTTAGCTAATCTCCAGATTCAAAAAGAACTCATTAACGTTTGGATGGCTCTACTGATGGCAAGTGGCTTATTATAGCTAGATAATGGCCATAACCTAGATATTATCTGAAATAGCTAAACCACACTTTAGGTCTTTAGGAAGGATACTGAAGCTGTACGAATGAGCACAATGTT
Organism: Rhinoptilus africanus; assembly: GCA_013400135.1. Classification (NCBI taxonomy): domain Eukaryota; kingdom Metazoa; phylum Chordata; class Aves; order Charadriiformes; family Glareolidae; genus Rhinoptilus; species Rhinoptilus africanus. The sequence goes on along the minus strand of VXBO01006255.1, from coordinate 122,876 downwards.
GTTTGTTCAAATGGGCATGTGTTTGGCAGCCAGGAGGCAAGGCAGGAGGACGTACTGTTCTCTGCTGGGTTAGAATACCTAGCTGAGAATGTCAAACCGTCTTTCTCTACGGAATTTATATGCTAGTTCTTGATTTCCTGTGTTGGTATGCTGTGTGATTCACTCATTACTCTCATGCTGTCCAACACTATAAAAACCTGCTAACCTAGAAGGACTGGAATTAGAAGGGTTTTTCTTTTGAGTTAAGTGCAGATTGAGCCTTTGGGAAGGGAACCTAATTGCAACTCTGACTTCTTGCCCACGAAGACACATACAAGGCCCTCCTCTTGCCAGTTTGATGAATATTCTTATGCTTATATAGCCACACTATATTTTAATGTACTTTACCACACTTTACCCTCAAAAAAGTATTCACAAAACAGTTCTTTCAAACATACAAGCATATTATTGCTCTTTTCTGGACCCAGAGATGAACTGAGTATCAATTTATACTCTCTATTAATCAGTATACAAAGATATACAAGAGGCTGTATTACTTCATGGATTTTCTTCAAGGGTTTTCTCTGGCTTTTAGCATAAAAACTACAATCCTGGAGGAATGACTCTGTTGCAAGGACATCAATCTGTGCACTCTGAAGCTACCCTGCTCCTTACTTGATGGCTTTTTTTTTGTTTTTAAAAATAAAAATGGAAATAATAAATCCCACCATTTAACAGACAGAAAGCTACATTGAGTGTGTTTCTGCAAGGAGGAAGATAGGGATTTTTAAGAAATAAAACAGGTACAGGGGACTTCAAAGGCAAAAATCAAAGGAGAAGAAAAAGACAATAAGAAAGGAGATACAGGTAGTTGAAGGAGAAGGCAAATTATTCATCTGAGATATGCATTAAAAAATTAACTGCAGATTTTAATGTAATAAAATATGGGAAGTTCCAAGCAAGACTATGTCCAAGCAAGATGATGTCTTTTTAATTAGAAATCTATTTTCTACAAGCTGGCAGTGCCAATGCAGACTTGGAATTTGCTCACATTTTGTCCATTGTCTTTGATTTGAGAAAAGAAAAAGAAATAAGAAATTTAAAACACCACAAATAAAATGAAGAATATTAAAAGACCTAAATTGATCAGTATATTACATGTAATTCAGGAAATTTTTTTTTTTTGTCAGATGAAGGGCATGTGTAGGATTATGCACTGAATAAAGATTTAAGTTAAACACTAGACATTGCTCTTCCATTATTAAAAGTAGCACAGTTTTCTGTGACAATGATGCAAATGCCAGAAAATCCTTTGCGATGTTGCTGCGTTTAGACAGTTAAGTAAAAAAAACAGTGCAGTACTGATTTGTGTATACAAACATACTTAAATACATGAAAAGAGGATTCTAAACTATTGTTGTATGCTTGTGTGTGTGTAAGGGGAGGAAAAGGCATAAACAAAAGGCTAACAGCTGATTTCAAGAAGAAATGCTGCATTTGCGTGTTAACTCTGATTTAAAGACAATAGCATCAAACAAATACCTGGGCATATTTACAAGTTTGCATTTAGGCAGAAGCCAGGGTCTAGTCAAAATATAAGAAATTATTTACAGAATCACAGAATCATAGAGTTGGAAGGGACCTTAGTAGATCATCTAGTCCAACCCCCCTGCTTACTAACTCTGCCCTCCTAGGTAAAATTAGACATTAAACAGGTCATTCAAGCATTTCTTAAACCAACCTAACTAGCCGCAGGTCAGAAAACCTTCACAAAATTCACATAGATGAAGTCATTCCACGATACCTTCGCCCTGTTGAAGAGCTCAGACAGGGTGAATAGAAACCTCTTTAGATTTCACAAAGAATTAAAAGGGCTCCCTTCATGTCTCCTCCCTCACTTCATTCCAGTCAGAAGGCAATTCTCTACATGAATATCAAAATGATTAATACTAAACAGCTTTAATAGAATCATTTTGATATGGCCACAGTTGTACGAATCGCAATGAAACGCAGAGAACTAAAACCTCTCATGCTTATGCAATTTATTCTTCTTGTTTACTCAGTGCATTGGACAACGGTGTCGCGGCATGCTAAACAAATGCAACACATTTTCACTTATTTTATTCCAGACTGTCTGCTGTCGTGTTCTGAAGAACACTCAAAGACCGAGCTGGAGAGCGGTAGTTAAAAACAGCAACTGGCTGTCAGTGGTGTAGTTTGTCATTGTTCCAGAGACAAAAGGCAGACTGTCACAATAAACAGCATTTATTCATTTCAGATTTGTGGCTTAGGGCTGAGGAAGGGGAGGTGTCATTCGTAGTAATTGTAAAACACATAAATAATAATAGTAGTCTGCAAATCATATATCAAAGAAAACAGTGGGAGCTGGCAGTGATGGAGGCAAGAAAATGGATGCTTCCATCACAACCTAATTTACAGCTCTTTTAGAAAAATATATTTTTTTTTCTTTCATAACAGTAAAATGGAATGTTTTGTATTAACTGCTTGTGCGGTGGGTAAGGAAGGCAGAACATCTAAATCATGACTTTAATGACTTATTTTAAACAAACCGCTGAGTAGCTTTCTAAACGTGATTACTCTGTACTCAACTGCTGTCAATTTTATTAACTTAATTTTAGCAATTAAAAAACATCTAATATTGATATTGGCATCAGCTGCTCTAGCTTTTTTGCTTAAAAACTGCAGCTTTTAAAAGAAATTATACTGCTCTGTGAAAATACTCCGGACTGGTATTTGAGGCAGAAGAGGCTCCCTTTACACTAATAGAGTGCTTAAATCTGGAATTGCAGAACAGCTCTCAAATGCCTAATTGTGTATTTTAGGTAATAATTTCATGGCCAGAAGTTATAAAGAGGACAGATTAATCTTGTCCATGTTGGTATTATTATATTTTTTTTTTAGCATTATCTTCCCTTTGTCTTGTAAACCCCTGTTCTGATTTACGAGGCCAAAATTCTAGCTTGGTGACACATATTAACTGGATTATGACATCCCCTTGGCCAGTCCTTGGAGGGTCGGTAGAAATCTGGGAAGAGAAGTGAGAAGAGACACTGGTGTTCCAAAAGGAGACTTCTAATTCCCTACTGCTTGGTCAAAGTCCCGCTTCATCTCCTAACCACTCCAGAACACTGATAATATTTATTAGAGAGCAACCTCTTCTGACATACCCAGAAAAGACAGATGGATCCGAGTTTTTCTCTGGCGAACCACACAATGTTCACCAGATGGAAACAATGCTCCCTATATAGTATCACAGGCATTTTTGCCTACAAATCCTCCCCTCCCAGCATGTCTCAATTCCTATCAGGAACAAGGGCATTAAAGGGCTGAGGAAAGGACAGGTAAGCCCGAGAAACTGAACTCATGTATCAACACAGGTCTCTTCCATGAAAAATCTTTTATAATTTGCTGTTGAGAGAATAGAGTGAAAAAGATGCTCAGTATCGAAAGAGTGGAGTGTGATATCAGTATTTCAAGCAGTCAATGTTATCGCAGCTGTTACTGCTTTGGGTATAATGGAGAAGCTCAGGAGCTGCCAGGAGGCAACGTGCCCGGCAGTGCAAGGGAAGCGCACTGAAGGAGGGATGCGCATGACCAGATCTAAGATAAGCTTTGGTGATTCTCCCCTTAATAAGACAGGAATTTTCTTAATTGACTTCAAAAATTGAAAAGAGAGGCCCCTGTTTGGGCAGTCATGAGATGAATATATGTGAAAATGGGACCACACATGTAAAGCTTGACACGTTTAATATCTACAGCCAGCAGAAATAAAAAAGTGTGCTGAAAACCGTTTAAAAACTAATTCCAAACCATCATATCTTCCAAGATTAAAATATCCTCTGCACAGAAATGGTAAAATTTGGGATTAATTTTAAATAAAGGAGTACAACAGGAAGAGTTTAATCCTTCTACAAGGGACATTTTCCAAGCAAGCTCAACTGCACTGCTGTAACCTTCAGTTCCTTCACCACCCAGAGCTAGATGCAACAACTTCATCTAATCTTAGTGCTAATAGCAACAAACAGCAACTTGAAAATTTCAAGCTAGAATTTACTCAGAATTAGTTTATATTAGAGCAGTAAGAAATCTAAGCATAACTCTTCTTCCCGATATTGACTTACTATTGACTTTGGAGAGGCTCTCTTGAACTTTTTCCAACCTCCTTCTACCCAACTTTATAGATTTAAATACATACATATGTAGGCTCACAGTACTGCTCTTCTGGGTTTAAAACACCGCCCGAATTCAGCTTAAAATGAGAAAACCAAATATTCATAGTATGCCACTCCCTCATGCAGAGTACTAAGACGCTTAGTTTCCTTTTGCTGCAAAATCTGCCTCCCTTGTTGTGTTACAAAAGCCTGGAACACTCTACTTGAAAAGACTGAATTTGGGGGTGCGTTTTCTTGGTTAGCTTTTGCCTTTTAAGGAATCTGCTAAAAATTCAAAAGTTCACTGTAAGTCTTCATGCAGTCAGTCCCTTTTGAATGAAAGCTTGTATGATATATCTGAATAGATGTGATTTTATCCTGGGCTCGGTCAGGCACATGGCTTTCGTAGCACCCTGTACGTAGTTATTCGGAGTGACAGACACATGCAGTCATTAAAGAGGGACGGTAACCTTCATTCTAATTACATTAGCACGCCCGCGCTTTCAAACGAAGGCACATTTCCCACAATAGGAACGGCCAAGTATGAATGTAAATGGATCAACGGTGTCACTCGGGTGTAAACTGCGATCACGGCCAGTGTCAGGCAGTGGACAATCACCCCCGTAACGACACAATCACTCCGCAGTTAATGCACGTCACTCCTTATTTGCAGGGAAACTTTGGCAACCAGAATTTGCATGGTCTCCTGGAAACTTCCCTGGGCTGAATCCCTCGCCTCCAGCTTTCCGGGGGGAGTTGTGACAGTCGCGCTGCTCGCAGCAAACTGCCACGGTGGTTTGTTCTGCTCGGGTGCTGTCTGGCTGTCACAGCCTGTCATCCAGGAAGAAAGCACCACGTCTAACCCCCCCCCCGTGACCAGGTTTAATCGCCCCGATTACTCCTCTTGGCTGTCCAAGCCACCTTGGGGTGGCCAGCACACAGTTACAGATCTAAAAAATCCTTGCTTTGTAAGTGAAAAGGATAAAATATGGTTTGATCCCAATCAATGATCCCAACTAATACACAATTGAAAGAAACTAGAAAGATTAGAAAAATAATACTAACACAATGCCTGAGGTCACCTATTGATTGCCATATCTCTTGCATCATTAGGAATATTAAGTTATATATTTTTCTTCAAGATTACTTTTTTTTATGGATTCCAGGTATCACTACGTATTTGAATTCTGAATTTCTTGTTACTTCTTTCTAGCAATCTTTGCTATAGCATGGAAACACATGCAAAAGAGTCATTTTGGGGGTCCATTTGTTTATATGAAAATAAGGTGACAAAAGTAAATATTGTATTACATGCTATAGCTGGCCAAATGTTAATGCTGGGTCATGGGGTGAGAGGGGAAATGCTTAGAGTGAGTCTTGTACAAATGAAAGGTTAAAATTAAGTCTTCCTCTCACAAATCACATCAATTAACTAGAACTTCCTATGTGTCTGATCGATATAATAAAACCATACGAACATAAGAACTTTGCCGTCCCACATGGAAAAGCACATCTTCATGCTAGTTTAAGAATGCACTTTTTGGGAGTGCAGTTTGCAATATTCTGCTTAAAGTCTGAAGGGCACATGGGTCAGTTCTTCCAGTCCTTTTGCTTACAGCTAGTTACACATCCTTCTCCAGAAGCCCCAATAACACAAAAAATAAAAATCACATTTTGCACGTGACAACTCTGTTTGCTTGAGCTGGTCTTATTAAACTCAAGGTCTATTCACTGAGAGAAAAAAAAAATTGATTTCAATACGAAAACATATCAACCCACTGTGAGTTTAGCTTTAGCACGGTAATCTAGCATTATCAAGTTTTAATTACTCCAGCAGGCTAATCTTAAGCCTGATAAAAGCTGTTAGCATGAAACTTTACAATGAGAGATTTTCTTGCGCTTGTGAAAATCGTTATCCCTGGTGCTATTTCAATTGATCTGTATTTCTAAATATCACATCTGTTTTGCACAGCCCGGGCAGGAAACAAGGATATCCTGATAGAGCAAATAGCCTGGCGGATCAATAACACAGCACAAGGATTTATTCCCTTATACCATCGTTCTAGCCCAGTTCTGATAATTTCCAACCAAATGGCCATCCTGTAGAACCAGCACATGATGTGCATGATGTGACACTAACTGGCCTCCCCTACAGGGCTCAGAACTTGATACGCCATCGTGCCACTTCCATCAGGTACCTCAAAAGGTTCCTGCAAAATGGGGTTGAAAATTTCCAAAGAAACAAATATAGAAAAAGCCACAGCTACAACTGTCGGTACTGCTTTGCATTGTGATTAAAACAAACTATTTCATTTTCTTTTCTAACCAGTGATTTCAAGTGAAATAAAGCATAATCTTGGGCCAGAGCCTTTTAAAACTCGCAAAAAGCATGTGAATGTGTGAATGGGTGGAAAGTGCATTACATAAGAGTTTTAATTTTTCATGAAAACTTTATCTAACAGGACAGTAGATTATTTTTACATTTTCAGATATAAACACACTTATCTGAGTTTCTTCTGACCAGCTAAGTGGAAAATAATAAAAAAATGTCAAGTTGCCAGTGAAGTTTCAGTGCTCTCTCTAGATTCTCTTCCTGAATGACCAAACATAAAAGAACCTTTTCCTATGTAAGAAGAGTTTATAGTGCTTACACTGGCTCGTACCACTTGCTCATGCTGAATTCTAACTGACATTCTTACTCCCCCAACAAACAGAAGCTGTACTGTCTGATATCGTGACTTAGATTAACATAACAGGAGTTATGTTACAGATTTTCTGTTTTTACAAAGATTTATGCCTTCTTACGTCTATCAAGCACCTGTGAAGCATCATCTAGAAATAACCAATTCTAGCTACGTAACCAGCTGTACACAGATACGTGTGGGTGGTGGGGGCTAACCCCTCACCACAACACAGTGCAAGCCAGGACTGACTTACGGCGGGCTGGAAGGCCAGTTCATCAGCCAGAGGTTGACACTACACATGTTCTCCTTCTTACCTCCCATCCGCATAATTTGATGGGATGCTCTCTTCCCCCACTTTGTATATCAATTCTGGATCAGAGAATCAGAGAATTATTTAGGTTAGTTAGTTCCACGCCCCCCCTGCCCTGGGCAGGGACACCTCCCACCAGCCCAGGCTGCTCCAAGCCCCGTCCAGCCTGGCCTTGAACCCCTCCAGGGATGGGGCAGCCACAGCTTCTCTGGGCAACCTGGGCCAGGGGCTCACCCCTCTCACAGCAAAGAATTTCTTCCTACTATCTTATCTAAATCCCCCCTCTTTCAGTTTGAAGCCATAACTTCTCATCTACATGCTCTTGTAAAAAGTCCCTCCCCATCTTTCCTGTAGGCTCCCTTCAGACATCTGAAGGCTGTGGTAAGGTGTCCCCGGAGCCTTCTCTTCTCCAGGCTGAACAACCCCAACTCTCTCAGCCTGTACTCATAAGAGAGATGCTCTATCCCTCTGATCATCTTTGTGGCCCTCCCGGATGACAATCAATATGACACTGTACTGTCACCCTGAAAGTAAGTTTGTGAAATCTGAACACTGGACCACCTATCTGAGAAATCTGGTCTCCTGAGTTATCCAGTCCCATTGAATAGTTTCAACTATTTTCATAAATTGCAAGTGATTAATATTTTTGGTCCTTTTTCCCCCAGAAGGTGTGGTGTTGACACTGAGAAAAATAATAATCCTAAACTTTTGCATTCATTTTTTCTTTTCTAAATAACCCTACACAATATTCTAGGCAAGGATATTGATATGAATCTTTGGATATGAATCATAATAGCAGATTTTCACATCAGGTATTTGATTCCTTCTCTGAACTCTGAAGCTTCTGTGGTGTGAGTGGCAGCAGGAAATGGCTTTCAAACTCTTCCTAACAGATGGAATAAAATCTGCCAGGTTATTAAATTACCGCACAACTATTTTTAGTTTCCATTTCTAAATCCTTTTTCTTCTTTTGTCATATAATATGTCATTGCTAATCAAATCTCAAAAGCATTCCTACTTTGAAAAACAGAAGCTTCAACTGGCAGTTTATTATCCTTTACTCTGAATGTTTTTTGTTGCTGTTTTATTTTTTCTGCTGAAGTTATGGGGTATTTATGCAAATCTGTGTATTGCAAAAATGGAGAGAGTAAGTCAAAACATGAGTTTAGAGGAGTTACAGGCGTTAAAAATGTTTTAGTGATGAATAATTGCTGTGAACCCTTATCTAGACTGCAGTCTCAGATTAAAGACAACTGTTTGCTGAGAGCTAAGAAGTAGAGATGCCCTCCTAATCACTAGGAAGCCAAAAGCAAATACCTCATCTGTCTTTGGTAAACCATATCAGAAGCGCAATATATTTTATTTTTGATGAATTGTGCTTAGAAAGAAGAGGAAGCTACTCAACCATTGGGAAAATTAAACCAATTGTTTCTTCCTCCTGTGAACTCTGTCATAGCGACAGATTTTCTCAGTGTACAAAGAACCCTTTGAAGGCAAATTTGCTTGTAATTCAAGTGTTATGGAAAAAAAATTACTTCTTTGTTCATATCCCATCCTAAACACTAACACTCTTCTTACATGAGGTCTATTATTACTACTATACTACAGTACAGAAGTGATGGTATATAAAAATAAGTATTAAACATCGTTTGCGAGTTTTACCATAGTAAATATTGCAATGTTGAAAGGAAATATATTAATCGTAATGTAATTAAGTCAAGTGGCAAATTCTGGTTTTACTTTAGGACACAAGCTTCAATCAAGTAAGGAGACAAACAGCAACTTGAAAATTGATCCCATATCTGATTTTCAGCAGAGTGTCAGACAATAGTCAGCCTTGGATTGAACACAAAAATGCAACAGAAAAAAATACATGGAACAAATAAAAAAATAAATAAAATAGATAAAAAATACATGGAGAGATTTAGATTGGAGGGATACTGTACAGCAGACCTGTTGACTTCTGGAAGCCATATTGATTTACATCACTGCCACAAATGCAACATAAAATAATGAGAAAATCCCCTACATTTTAGTCTGGTCCTATTGAATCTCACAACTGAGAAGAAATTAGGTGTGCTTTGTTTCTGGGACCACTAACCTGATTGATGTTGCTCAGCCTCAGACAAATAAAAGTATCAATGGACAAAGCTTCCAATTTTTGTCAAGAAGAAAACCGCACATGCATCTCCATTAAGGCATAAAACTTGCTGAACCTTTTCCAGTCAGACATGTCAACTGGTAAATCACTTTGCAAAATGGACAATATGGTATGGTTTCCTAGTAGTTTTAAACATCATGCATTGTAGGACTTAACTACATGGGGTTTGCTAGCTATGTCACATAACCAATGAAAATGCAGAAAAATATCGGCACTCACTTTTTTCAACATTTCCAACTATTTACAGTATCTTTGATTTTATACTTTGCAGCAGAGAAACATAACAGGAGCTTTCACAATCCTGTGTTTTTATCTTCTTCCTATTAACTCCTCCTTTGATGATCGGGGGAGAAAAAAAAATCATGGAAAATCCTTTTTTTAAAAAAACCAAAATAGTTAGTCGGAGAGATGAATTTGAAGGGTTTTATAAATGAGGACTCTTCTGAAAAGTTGTCAATAAGAAAGAATGGGAAGAAGAGAAATGGTGCTTTCAAAAGGCGAAGGTAATAACGCAGCCTCCACTAAATGCAAGGCTCTTTAGGTAAGAGGAGTTTCACAAAGCTCTTACTTTTAAGAGTTGAACACTAGTTCTGTCCAATGAAGAGAAAGAACTTAGGGAATATGTGTTCCTCAGTGCTGTATGCCTTCAGTTCATTTTAGGAAAAATGGTATCAAAATCGGATCCTTCAGACCTCCCAGAAGCAACTGTCTTTAAAGTTTAATTGCCATCCAAATCTAAATACAATATTAAATAGAAAATCTCTTTTCTGCAATAGCCTTGGCAACAAAACAGTTTATTGGGGAAGTGATTAGGTATAGAAGAATTTCACTTTGCATTTTTTTCATCTAAAACGTAATATTTTAGTTATTGCAATATGATATTGCACTGTTTAAATTACAGCATGGCAATTCTTTCCTGCAGCATTCAGTGGCACTAGGCCTTTGGCCTCTTGCCTAACAATACACTAGGCAAGAATTATTACACTGTAATTCACACCCTGTCATGCCTTATTGCTTAATTAAAACATAACCCTTCATGACACGACAAGCAATTTGACTGTTACCATAATAGATTATGATCCCACCTAACATATTTTAGTTTTACAACCTATTATTTTTTGCACATACACTGAAAGTTATCCGGACAAATACACAGATGTTTCTTTATCTGTAAAGTGGGGAGAATTGGTTTAGGAAGGGTAGCTCAGAACACAAGGTTGTATATATTTTGTCAGAGCTGTTCCTTAAGTGAACTTGGGCTTTTTTTTTCCTTCAGTAATTAATTCCTGCAAAAAATAGCAGAAATACTAAGATTCAAGCATCGGATTAGCTGGCTGCTTGTATTGTGTTGTACTGTACTGCTTAGCTCCCTAAATGGTGAAGTTACACTATTTTTCTCAATCCTAAAGTGAAAGTAAACCAACAGTGAGACTGAGGTTATAGTGTCTTTAAAATTCCAAGGAAGTTGTCAGTTGAATTTGGTTGCAATACAGCAGTTAACTGCTCTGCATTCAATACTAATTAATTCTTAAAACATTTTTTTCAGGAATAACTCCTCGAATCGCTTTCTTATAAAGATCCCTCCCTCTCTGACGTTTCTCATACTGAAACCTGGTAACACAGAAAAGGCAAATCAGTTGTTATTAAAACACATCTGATTGTTACTAAAAATTGACTAGGTGAAATTCTACTTCTGTAAAAGTCAACGGCAAATCTCATTGACCTAAGTGAAAAATTCATCCATGAGCTGAAACGGGAAATGTGTCAACAGCTATGAAAACACACTTTAATATTCCAGCTTTCCAATTATTTTAATTAATATTAGATATTGTATTAGTGCCTTCACATGGCCTGAAACTGTGCCATACAACGTAGCTATTTGACTGTTAATACTCCTTTACATTTGGCAATCACCAATTCAAAATTGAAATACGCAAACAGGGAACTCAGTTTTGTGTGAGCAAAAGCCTGGATTTCTGGAGAAGACACCCAGGCAATGCATACAAAACAATTTTAACACGGAAATTACATATACCAGACCCAATAGATGTGCTACCCGTTTCATCAAGGTGCAATTTAATGAGGTTCCACTGAACTCTGTACATCTGCAAGGTGACTGAGGTGTCCCTGGAACGCTCCTCCTGCTATAACTACAAAAGGTCTATGATGTGGCTGGGATATAACCGAAACAGCTGCAGTCTTTGATCATACGCTGGCAGTTTACGTACAGATGCAGAATGTGTAGTAAGGCCACACTTTATTAACTTGACTGATGTTCTGTTATTTTACAGGTTCCAAAAGCCAAAGGAGACCGGGCTCCACCATGTTACCCTGAGAATAATTTATTGTTGCGGCTATTCCGAATGAAATACCTATCATTAACGTCTAATGGATTATCATAAGCAAGAAGCATACAAAGTCCTCAGTTGATCTAACATTTGCTATGATCTTTAAAGCTGCTCCTCCAGCTAGAACTATTATTTTGAATTAGCACAAACCATATTTTAGCTACAGTTTAAAACAGCTGCCAACACTCTGAATGTATGCATATGTTTCCTGTTAATAGATATTTCCACATACATACAGTCTAGCGAAACATTACGGGTGAGCTTTTACCATTTTGTAAGTATAAAAATACACAAATTCTGAAGGCGTGGTAATAAAGTTAGACCTTGACAGTCTCCTGGCTGTATTATGTTGTACAGAAGCGCCTTTGTTCTCCTTAAACAAGTTAAAACATTTTGGTTCTACCAGCCTGTTCAGGTTATAAACAACTCCGCTTCCTCAAAGCAGCCAAATCATAGCGCATATTCTTTCCATGTGCCCAGCAATAAAGAGAAAAATGTACTTAATACCTAGATGCTATGTCTCCATATGTGCAATATGGAAATCACAATAACATTACAGGCAAATATATATATAGGCATATAGGCATATAAATATATGCAAATATAAAAGTTTGCAATGGGTTCCTTTGGACAAAGAGTTATATCACAAAGAACAGGAAATTACACTCTCATAAAAGACCTACTAATAGTTTCACACTAATCCTATGAGTATGAAGCTATTCTAGATATGAAGGGCACTTAGAATAGCCGCCATTCTTATACTTCATGCCCACTTTTTTCCCCCCTCGCCTCCACTTGTATCTCTGTACTCTGATCTCTAAATTTGTGTTTTGCTTCATTTCATCCTCATATTTCTAATGGAAGAACTACAAAGGCCTGCTACCATACTCCCAGTTTGCTTTCTTCTGTAGTCTTGCACAGGAAATACCCATTTTCATATCCTTGTTGGACACAAAGGGGGTGTTGCAAAGTCAGTGTACTGCTTTGATGGGACCTCTCTCTGTCCAGTACCTGCCCTACGCAGTCCTGGTCTCAGTTTTCCCTTCAATCCCTTTCCCTAGAGACTTTGTGCTGCAGTCGAGGAGTAAAACACCTGAGAAGTTCAACAGTCCCTAGTCACCACACACATACGTGTTTATAGATCTGTTCACTTTTCATCTAGATACAACCAGCTAAATCTGTTTCTCTTCCAGATTTAAGGATAGGTCAATAAGCATTTATACACCTTCTCCGACATGTATATTCCTTAAAGTGCAATTCCTCTAGCCCTCAAGCTTAGCACTGACGATTAAACCATTGGCTCATTTTTATCATCCTTAAATACCATCTCTGAAACACATTAAATTTCCCCACCTTGAAAGCTTCCCATTTCTAGAAATGGATACCAGGTAAATATAAAATATAAACACTGAAATTGGTCAGATTTCTTTCATTACAGTCTGATGCCTATTTCAAGAGCTCCACTTTCACTGAAATTTGTCATGAGTCACCAGAAGTCAGTTATAAATAAGGAATAAATAAGTTAACGTTAAAGTACTCTAAGTTATCCAGACAGTCAAACAAAAATGTGGTCAGACAAAAAACTAGTTCCCAAGACTGAAAAAGTTATTATTATACCCTGGGTTACTGTTTAACACACATAAATCTTTACATAGGCATACGTTTGGCCTCACTTTCAGTTTTTTCCCTTAACTGCTTTTAGTACTACCTATATACCATTTGCAAAGTAATTCCTCTGCCAAATCTCTCTCCAATGCGTACAAGAACCTTTTGTTGGTTCCTTTAAGTACACCATACTCTTATCAGGGTTTTTTTTTTTCAATGGACTTCAGCTCAGGTGAGAATAAATACTGGACTTTATTCAGTGACTTCAGTGACTTCATTTTAACTGACTCCAGAATAAGACAGAGTTAAATTAAATACAAAGTAAAGTTCATTATTGAAGTACTAAATTGAACCCTAGAAATAAATAACTGCTTAATAAATACTATAAAAATCCGTGCTTCCAACTGTAGGTCAAAATTAAGAGAACATTTAGGGATACAACACCACTGACAGTGAAATACCTTAATACCAAACCACTTCTGTTCAGGAAGTATGTATTTCTATGCAACACTATTTGTGATCCAAAGCATTGCTTGCTGACCTGTATGGCATTCTTGGTTTTGAGTAGTGAATACTGTGTCATTATTCAACTGTACATTACTGAATTAAAAATGCTAATTTTCATAGTAAAACAAATGTTACATCTAAAAACTGAAAAGAAGAGTTGACACTCATGGTAATAAATGTGCAAGAGTTCTGCAAGATTTTCCCCCTCAGGAAAGTAGAGATGACAGCAAAGTAACTTTTCTTGTGCTGGTCTGTTCTCCTACCTTTTCCGATGAGTTGGCTGCAGAAGAGTGTATAAATGGAAAGCTCAATTAGTGTAATTTATGTATCCTTGGATGTCAATCATTACTGTGGAGAGGTGGGACTTTCAGGATCTCGGTGCATTAATTAAGAGCTCATCTCAGAAGAGCAGTCATTACACCTAAGGACCAAAAATAAGTTTTAATTAGAGTCTAGAAGACAGTATGTCATCTACTTATAAAATTAGTTCTTAAGTTAAAAAATGAACAGCTATGGGACATTATTAGTAACAATGCAAAGGGCACAAATCTCTTGCTTGTACTTAATTTCAGAATTTTAAAAAAGTATTTTCCTATATATAAGTCTGCCTGGAAAAACTGGACAAGTTCTGTAACACTGTGTGGACACCACTCAAATTTCCACCAGGTTGCATGGATGCCAATGTGATTATTAGACTCTTGTCAGATTACTGATGCTGAGTTGATGTTGAGGGAAGGCTTTTACTCAAGTTAGTTGCGTTTCTCACCCATAACCAGGTGGTTTTTTTCATCCAATCTATCTTCCGACCATGTATACACCAGGCAAACGAACACAAGCTCAACGAAAGGGGGCAAATGGGCTTGTACAACACACCAGTTTCATTCGCTGGGTGATAAAATATGTAGACAGTTGTTGGCTGGCCTTAGACGTCTCAAGGCTCAGGAGAGGTTAAAAACTAGCTGGGTTAACTGGTGTCAGCTGCCTGAGAGTGCTTTGCTGGTGGCATGACTTATCTGAGGACAATCAAATATTCCGCCTGGGACTCACCAGGGAAATAATGTATAAATAATTGATTATAGCACTTATAAATTAAAGGAAGGAAAACAAATTTAAAAAGCTAGCCTGGAAAATAGACATGGCAGCTAACAATTCGGGCATGAAAAGGGGTAAAATTTAGAGAAGAACTAAGTTTACATTCTAGAGAACAAGAAAAAACTTGTTTGTCAATAGTTGAAATACAAAATATAATTAACTAATAAAAAGCCAAAAACAGACTGCTCTAGGAAGGATTAGACAAGAAAAAAATATTCAACTTCCGATATGGAAATAGATAAGAAAAAATACTCATAAAAATGGGACTTCAGTGTTCCAAATATTGTAGTTTATCAAAGGACTGAAGCTAACATATACGTTACATGATATAATTAATAACAATTATAAAGGTTATTGCACCGAAAAAGAGCAGAATGGGAAGGCATGTCAGAAGGAGGAAAAGATTTACTATGCATCCTCGAACAGCAGAACAAGTGTTATGACCTTCTTCATTGCGATTATATTTCATGGTCTTTTACTAAGGTATTTGTAAATACCTTTAAGAGACAGATATTTTTCTCAAACACTTGTTTGAGAAACACATGCTATAAATTTCCTACCTAATCAGTATACCCAAGGGGTAATGAAAAACAGCGGCAAACACCACCACAACAAAAAGCTGTAGGTATTGCTGGTAGATTGTTTAAATTGTTTTATTCGAAACAACAGTGTGTGATGAAACTAATACTATGGTGAGGGAGCAATAACTCTTTTGAAGACATTCAGAAAAGCGTGGATGACAACTTGTTTTAATGTAATTCAGGAAATAAATGTTAATGTCAATAATAAATATTTCTAACAATTCTTGACCAAATGCTCTCTCACCTATAGTTCCAGAGAAGAACTGTTTACTATGCTATAGACAAAAACACTTCCCAGAATTTGATGACTAGGAATATTACTGTGTTTACTAGAAGATTTCAGTGAGTAGATGGAATATCAGACCATGAAATGTGATGGCAGTACACAGCAGTACATCCTTGAGAACATTAGCACCTGAATCTTACATTTCAGAAGTTGAACTTTTAATCTGTGGACTGCTTCTGAGGTATTTCAGTACAAAAGAGAATTTTTCCTACTGTTATGGATACATGCATATTACTAAAACCTGATATCTGCTCCTCTGTAGACCTAATTTATCTTTCCCATGATGACAGATTTCAGGAAAGGACATGTTTAATATTGGCTGGTACCATGGGTAGGTATTTTCAAATGGAAAGGGAAAGGAATTTATCCTGGGTTTGTCACTTTTATACTCTTCACTGAAGCAAAATCCTGGGTCTTGTTATCAGCAGAAATGTTTAGCACATTTCTTGTCAGCTGCTTCTCTTGATTAAGAGGATGGCAGAGATAATAGACACACCGAACTCCAGAACAGACAGAGAATCTTTGTTCCTCTAAACAACGATACGAATTTTGTAATGGTTTAATTTGCTGGTATTCCCAAGGGACAATGTCAAGAACAGAACCAGAGGACCGCTAGCGAAGCACAGATTGCGTGTTAGCAGCATGGTGCCTTCTCAGTCCTGTACTTCACGTTTCCCAGTTTGCCTCTTCTGAACTCACACTCCGGTACGCCGCTTTGGAAGCCAGCCATAAAAGAAGCTAACACAGACAATAAAATCTGGATGATCTGCTGAACTGTGACTGAGATTTGTGACCTGCCTTAAAGTGAATCAGATTCAACAAGACGACTTCTTACAAGCAGCTCTCACCAAGAGCCTGGCAGAACGTCAACACAGTTGTGTGCTAAGTATTCGACACAAAACTCTCTGAGAACCACATGGTATCACGTATTCGCCTTAAAATAACTTTTAAAGCTAGATGAATTCATATGAAAAGCATAATAAAAAAATAGCAATTCCAAAGTGTTTCTTAATAACAACGAGCAATTAAATTATATTGCGCAATCAGGAAGGGGAACAAGACTAAAATTACTTCAGACACTCTCTTGGTCAACTTTGAACCCTTTATTGAAGGCTGAAGGTTTAAACTCTTGGACAAAATTTCCCCAAATGGGGAAGGCACCTCCAGAGATCAAACTGGACTTACATAGGAGCTCCTAAGATAGAATGTCTTTTAAGGCCCCTAAGTCGGGCATTTTGGTGACTACTTATATTTACTTGCAATTAATCTACATCCTACAGTCTGATTTTCAGAGATGCCAAGTAATTAAATTTCAGTGTAAAATTAACATCTAAATTTACAGATAAATATTTAACGGGAGATATGGGAAGAGATTTCCCAACATTTATAACACTATCCAAATGCTGATTCCTATCGGTACTAAGCAGTGCCTTTCCTGTTTCCAAATGCAAAATTCATAACAAAAACTGACAAATATTTTCCTATTTATACTTGGGTTTATTTATCATCTTTCATGCGGTTATTATTTGGGTTCATTTTATCCTGCTTTACCTTTTTTTAAAAAAAAATTTTTTCTTTCCTCAAAAAGAGACTACAACAATGGTAAAATTTAGATTCATTACCCACCATCCATGTGTTATTTCCTCTGTCTAAAGATAAACTAATGGCTCAACAAAATTTCTAAGAGTTTCTTATAAGAAGTCAACTTAGGTGTGATCAGAGCTGAGGAATATATGGCATAAATGCTTGTCATTCAATCTAGAAACAGACTGTGGGTTTAGAATTTGAGGACCATACACCATTCTTTTTAAACTGATGAAACTTCAAACTGATTACTCTTGAAAAGCACTGTAAGAATCTAAAATTAAAGCTGAATATCCATACGCTCATGCAAGGGGTGGAGATAAGCCAATAAACATAATATCTAGCTTTTAACCCCTATTAACATTTGTAATCTTCAGCATTTTCTGCTGAAATGGTAGTGATGTCAGATAAATATTTATACAAGAACTATGTAGAAGTGTATAATAAGACACTGGAAAACCGAAAAATATAAAGAAAAACCAAATGTAAATTGAAACGAAATTTAGTAACAGCAAAACAAAACACAGCGATTTCTCCACAGCCAGCATCATCTATGGATCAAGCCCTTTTCCTGAAATCCATACATTTATCATACAGCACTGGAGTCACTTTGAAAATAATTCCATTGTAGTCAGCAACACCCAGATTGCGGGTGGAAGTTATTAATCAGACAGCAGTGCCACAGTGTTTTCTACTGTCAAGACAACAACCACTGCTGACTCTAATGAATAAGAGAGTTGGTTTTAAATTAGGATGCACCTGTATGTGATCACTTTGGTTTCAGCATTTTGCTGCCTCATTTTGCTACCCAATTAGCCTTTCCATTTGTCAACTTTTTCTTTACTTTCCTAATCTCAGGTTCTGTGTTTGCTGGTAGAATCCCAGCAGAAACGTGACAAAAGAAGGGTTTTTTTCATTATTGACTGGGAAATTTTTGTTAGTTTTTAGTTATGTTATTACATTGTTAAGAATTGAAGAAGTTAAGAACACTATGGTATTATTCTTGTATTAGTATATCATTATAATGTAAAGATGTTTATTTGTGGGAGATAAAGGAAGTATCCATAACATTTTAAAAATACTTTGTGTTCTTCAATCTGGCTGGCTGATATCATCCTGGCTTGCTGGATAAAACTTTGCTAGCAAAACCAATTATCCCAGATAAGATATATCATAGAAATACCAAGACTTATTAAGAGAGAACCAGAAGAACTACCAATTGGGAAATTTCTATCTGTCTGACTTCAGCTAGATTAACAGGCTTCTTGATCTTTTTGGAATTCTGTCATCAAAAAAGGTATTAAAATGTGAACAAATATCACACAGATAGGAAGAGATTAAGCCAGCACTGGAAAAACAATGCAATTGAGAGACTGAGAACGCAACAAGGTCGTGTAGAAACACTTGAGGTTATACATGGAGTAGCTGGGCTTGCCTAAATGTAAGAGAATATGTTTTGAACTATGTGTCATGCTTATTTGTACACATTCATGCTGACATCTTCTGCTGACCTGGGCAAGAGAACCTATTGTCATCTTCAACCTTCTCTTTACATGTGATGTGTTTCTGCAGGGAACAGATAACACATGTCTTTATAGGGAGATATTCTTTGTACCTTTGATCTTTGCCACAAAACGTTACAGAGATGTTTCATTGAGACAACATCAAAATTTAGCTGGGCTCGATAGGTTCACTCTATCAAAAAAAGGGAGCAGTATCCTAGGATCAGGACTAAGAACAGTAAAATAAGAGGAGAGTGGCAAATGCTACCTGGAGAAACACTTTTAAAGGACACATAAAGGACTCATAAGGCACCAACTGGCGTGAAACTGGGGCAAGAATGTGAGAGCAGGGACAGAGTCTCAAGTTAGTCCAACCACTGGATCCAACCCTGCAAAAGCATTGGTAAGGTCTGTCGCTTGAAAGACAAGCCCTGCAAGACAGGCTGGGGAAGAGACCACAGGTGCAGCTTGCCCCTGTACTGTCATAACAATAAATAAGGTTATCTGTCATGATCAAGCCATATGGAGAAGTACTTTATACTGTCCTGAATAGATGCCACACATGTATTTAAGGTTACAAAGAACGCTTAAAATAACATTGATGTGGCAAGAAATACTTTGCGTCCTATAATTGCCGTCAGTATCACTGTAAATGTGCATGCAAAAATCATAGGAAAAGTGTTAAAGGTATTTTCTTACTATTGATTTAAGGGATTATACGCAACATGAAGAAAGAAAAACAAATGACAGCTCAAAACGCTAGATACAGCAGCTGTGGCAGAGGCTTTCCATCTAGTAGTAAAAGCAGTGATGCAGCCATCACTGCCTGGATATTTTATTCCTTTGTGCAGAAGTTATTTAAAGCAGAGGGCCAGCTACATCATCATATACCAACAATTCACATCGTAAGAAAAATAATAATCTACCCTGCAAGTAGCAAGTTCACAACAAAAATTAAAAAAAAGCCCCATCTATCCTCTTCTTTTTCTTGCTAGCAAGGTATATACTTGAGCTTTATGATTAAGGACATATATATATGTGTGTGTATGAATTGAGCTGATCATGGCATGACCTGTGGACAAAAACTGAAAAAAAAGCAGGGTCTGAATTGAGACATAGCCTTGTCCTACCCAGCCCCTTCTGCAGTAGAACACAAAAGCTATGTTAAAGGACTTTTTGTTTCAGAAATACAAATAATCATTGCTTATATTTTTCTACCACTATCTCTTTGAACAGTCCTACATGTAACACACCCTTGGCACGCTCCCTAAATACCATAATGGGAAAATAAACAAGTTAAATGCCTTTTCTGAGAAGCAGACAGGTAGATTGAGATACATCATATATTACTCTGATAGCCCACACTGCACGCAAGTGAAACCGGCACTGGAATTACTTCCAGTTCCTTTGTTTTTTCCCTTATGACCTCCCTGCTGATAACCTCAAAAACCCTGTAACTTCATATACACAGAATACAAGTGACTGGGACACTGAGAAAGATCTGCCCATTACATCTTCTCCACATTAACCCCACTACCCTGCAAAGACCTTCTGTGGCAGCTTTTTTGTCTACAATCATAAGGCTGCTGCAGCCTCAACTACACTCAGAAAAGTAGCTCTTTCTATAGCTGTTCTTTCTTGATAAACTTAGCACAGTGAACCCATTTCTCTGTAGCACCAACTTGTTGTGGGCCACAACATATGGGACCTAATAACG
Source organism: Rhinoptilus africanus (assembly GCA_013400135.1). Lineage (NCBI taxonomy): Eukaryota > Metazoa > Chordata > Aves > Charadriiformes > Glareolidae > Rhinoptilus > Rhinoptilus africanus. The sequence goes on along the minus strand of VXBO01006255.1, from coordinate 102,348 downwards.
TGGCATCAGACCTGCCATTCTTTTCCTTTCCTGTTCAGCTTAGAATCATCTAGGTTGGAAAAGATCTTTAAGATCATTGAGTCCAATATAGTGAAGATAACTCTGCTACTTACCTTCAGTAGCTCTCGCAGACAGAAAGAGACCTCATCAGAGATCATTTTCTAACAGACAAACAAGACTTCAATACAAATACAATGTCTTTAAACATAAAGCCCCCACCCTTAGATTTAAGGATGCAGCTTAACTGAGCAAAGGCATTAAACCTGAACTGTTTCCTGGCTTTATAATCAAAGGGAAGATTAATCAAGGCCATCACAGGTTTTCTGTGCTATTATTTAGCACCCTTGAATCATTTCACCTGCTGTTGGAGCATTGCCTTAACAACACGAAGCCAGAAAAGAGTAATAAATTAGCACTTCCCCACTTGGGCTGGCTGATGTATTAAGGGAAGGAAAGTAAAGGCCTCGTTAAAGTCACTTTTCTTCACCAGAAAAATACAAGGTCAGGATAAGGTAATACTCTTTGAATCTTCTAGAAAGAAAAAGAAAAATAAAAGCCAGACTTTGCAATAGGGTCACTTACCAATGTACTGGGATCTCTCTTTACTGCAAACTCTTTACTGAATTCACTGTAAAGAATTTACTGAGTTCTCTCTACTGAAATCCTTTGCTGTGAGGGGGGTGAGCCCCTGTCCCAGGTTGCCCAGAGAAGCTGTGGCTGCCTCATCCCTGGAGGGGTTCAAGGCCAGGCTGGACGGGGCTTGGAGCAGCCTGGGCTGGTGGGAGGTGTCCCTGCCCAGGGCAGGGGGGGCACTGGATGATCTTTAAGGCCCCTTCTAGCTCGAACTGTTCTATGATTCCATGTTGGGGAAGACATGAGCATCTATTTCTCGTGCTTTCCTGCTGATTTAACTTGCTGGAAGAATGAAACTTCCCCCAGGAGATTTATTCCCGAGTCAGAGGCTGTAATTCAGCGTTTCAGTTCTCTGCATCCTTTGGAGTATATGCTCTTCTCCCTTTCTGTGCCCCATCCCTCCTTCAAGTGCTCCCTTTCTGGAATATGTGGAAATTCTGCCTCCTTTCTCCTATTTTTTTTTTTTCAATAGGTTTGTTCCACCCATTGGGGGAAGCCAGGAAGAAACTGTCCTGCCTCTCATGCCACTACTGCAAAGAGATAAGTTATTTAAGTAGCAGGTCTGGATGGTGGGGGTGATGGAAGACAGACTGGGGCAAAACCACAGGATAAAGAGCAGGGCACAAGAGTAGTATTAGAGGTACTCCAGTACTGTGGTCGTATCAGGCTGTAATGATTCAGAACGGCAGTATTAATGTATAACTGTAATGGCAGCTGTAAAATCATGGAAAAGTCAAATTGTTGCTTGTCTATACCAGCTGGGAGAATTAAAGACAAGTCTTTACTAATTCCTGTGGATTTTTGGGCAACCTGATACATCACTAAGAAAGACTGGCTCATTACAAGAGCTATATTACAGTTTGTGGAGTGAGACTTATAAAATCTAGACTATGTGACAGAAAAAAGATTAATGGCAATAAATTCATTTTCAAAACTGGAAAAAAAATTTTGCTTTTTTTTTTTTTTTAATGAATCTGGAGTCCCAAAGAAGTTTGTGCTTATTTTAGGCATTTTTCACCTGAATGTTGAACATGAGGGAAATTTCTGTATTTTCAAAATGTGCAGAGTTCTACATGGCATTTTTACTGCCAGCCTTTATGATTAGTCTAGAAAATGGTGATTAAATTCCCCTTGTTTTTAAAAAATACGTAAGTTCAAGTACCTTACCAGAAGTAAGTTTAGGGTTTGGTTTTTTTTCCCCCTCTCTTATGTGCTTGAACTGAGTACTGCAGGAACTTGAGTACGTTGGCGCACAGCCTTCCAGCAGTACTGTGTCCTTCTCTGGCTGTAGAAGTACCTTTCAGCGAACCACAACTTATTCCTTTTCCCAACAACAGTGAAGCCTGAAACATTTGAGGAAAGTTGTTGCTACCATCCTCTACTCATGCGCTTCATAGAATCATAGACTCAGAATTGCCTGGGTTGGAAGGGACCTTTCAGATCATCGAGTCCAACGACCAACCTAACTCTGACAAAAAACATCACTAACCCATATCTCTCAGCACCACATCTACCTGTCTGTTAAATACCTCCAGGGCTGATGCCTCCACCACTTCCCTGGGCAGCCTCTTCCAATACTTAATAACCCTTTCAGTGTAAAAATTGTTCCTAATATCCAGTCTAAACCTCCCCTGGTGCAACTTGAGGGCCTTTCCTCTTGTCCACAAAGCTTGGCAGTAGTATTTCAATGGCAAACTAGTAACAAACATAATGGTCTTTTTAAAGATGATTTTTAATTAAATTACTTCAATAACCAGAAATATGCTTTGTTTACTTCCTATAGTCGATAAACTTAGTCACAGCCCAAAGTCAACCTGGAACTTGTTAACTATACGTCCTTTTAGCATCCATGCTTAGTGGAAAAGATTTTACTGAAGGCTTGGAAAAGCAGATAAAATTGTCATCAGCCTAATCTTGTAACAGTCTCCAAGTCGAACCCAGCAGCCTTTTTTATAGTTGTGTCTCAGTTGCTGCCAATCAAGTACTGCACTTTTTGTTCAGAGGCTGCTCCAGCTTTATGAGTCAAGGATCACATCACTGCAATCATTGTTGCAAAGTAGTCATGTGGGCAGAAAATATTCACTAGAAAGTCAAGGTTTCTTTTCCGTATGCTGTTTTTGTGTATTTCTCTGTGTCTAGACAATGTGGTTAAACATCTAGTTCACACCACAGATTTAAAGCAAAGTGATCTGAATGGTAATGATGAAATTGCCCTTTTAGCCAAGCGATGATCTGTAAGAGTATCTGCTCCTTCCGATCATTGGAGTCAACTTTGTAAACTGGCTTCTCAGAGAATCAAAATAAAAATAGCCTAATAGGGCGTTCAGTCTAACGAAACCAAAGCAATGGCAGCATCCTTGTACAGCAGAACGGTAAAATAAAAAATAAACTATGTGCATGCAACATTCAGCTTTTTATTTGCGACAGTCAAAAGTGTAAAGCAATAATGAAATAAAGAGAATTTATCTTTCATTGCCTTTACCCTATGGCTCACAGCGCGCATGACACCGCTTCTGCTCACCGTATATAACTAAGGAGAGTGATACCCACACCAAACTTTCTGCTGCTAATTCTAATAGGCTGGCTTGATTTCTACTTAAAAATACTTATGCACAAATTCGCTATTACAGTTCCTTTTATTGAATCACTGTCTAAGTCAACAGAGCGTTCTGCATCAAGACAGCTTGTATTTATCACACTTCATGTACTTAAATCGTATGTCACCCAATTAAGTAAAGTCCAAGGAAATTCTTGATTGATTCTGAAGTTAACCATATGGTGAGCTAGCAAGTCAGCAGAAACTAAATTCATTACCAAATTCACTTTTATGTAATTATTATGAAATTATATTGTTTTAATGTTTGTTTTCGGTAGGTCTTTGGTTGCCTTAAAATGGCAATGGTAATTTACTGGTCACGTACTCTAACCAAAGCACATCGACATGTTGAAAAAGGGCACAAATCCCAAAATAGTTCAGAGAGATTCTTTTCTGACAGCTAGAGTGAAATAAAGCATGACTATGACATTATGTCATCCTGTATCTTTTATTGAAATTCTAAGAAGTGAAAACAAGCTGTTCCTTACTTGCTGCCCCTTTCCACCAGAATAAGGATAAGGGCAGGGGAAAAAATAAACCTAACATTTTTCACAACAACCCTTAACCACTTCTACTCACTTCTCTCTCTCGTATGAAAAGGAAAAGCTCAAACCAAACTAAAACAAAATTGAAGGACTATTACAACAGTTGTAAAAAGCAAACTCTTGGAAATGAGATTTTTCTTGCTCGGGCATCTGTATGTTGATATATTCTGTATTTGCATGATCATATACTGGTTTTCCACAGCTCTTCTGCCTCACTGAGCAAGGAATGTGCTCTGGGCGTGAACGAGGATCACTTAGTGAAGGGTGCTGTCACCTAGCAGACCCCTCGCATATTTCTGACAGAAGTTGCAAAACATGTAATAAGGAAAGCAGATGTTATCACAAGGGTTTGGTTTTTTTTTTTTTAATTAATTAAACTATGGAGGAATGGATTCTACATCCTATACTTCCTAGAGGATACTGAACATGCCCTAAGACGTATTTCTCACAGCTGGTATCAAGCGGTGTATTCCCTGCTTCTGGGGCCACGGAGCTGACTGGAGGCTTTGTTGTTTATCTGAAGAGTGATGAATATTCTCAACTTCAAACATTAATGTGGCTGTAACAGTAAGCTGTATCATGAAAAAAAAAATAGATATAAACATATACGATGCTGATTCCCCCCCTCCCCCCCAAATAGGGGCCAGCATCTTAAATTGTGTACTCAGATAAGTGGATTCTTGTACTTTAGTCTCTATGTTTGATTGACACTCAGGATTTTAGGCTTAGCCTTGTAATAACACAACTTCTGGAATTTCTGACTCTCGTTTTGAACCCCACACTAGGTGCTTAAAATTCTCAGAGGAATATTTCTATCTGTAGGGTAGGTAAAAGGGAAGCATTACCCTCTCACTAGTTTGTGTATGGATAGACAGACTTAACACTGATCTATAGATCGAGACAGAGTCTACGTGCTGCCGGCACAGGAGCATGAGCTAGGTACTGAAATGGCAAGGTTTTATGGGGCCAGTTTCCTGTGCAATGGCATCGGAATCAAAGTAGCAGCACACACTTGGCCACGTGGGCACAGAGAAGACCCTATTCATAAAACTGTAGGGAACTTGAGAACTTTTGAGCGCGGCAGTTGCTGAAGCGTGAAGAATTAATTCTTTGTGATTCTCTGTGAATCCTTCTCTTTGCTCCCCGAGTTGTTCCCCCAGCCCCATCCATCTCTGCCAGCTCCTGTGAAAAATACAGATAATAACCTCCTACCCCACAGGTGAGTTTTGAAATTAAATTAATAATAATGTGTGACACTCACACCATAGTGGTGAGTACCACACAAAAGCTCTGGCAGAAAGTAATAACTACACTGAGTACAGCCTTGGAACTGTGCACAGTCAAAAATGCCCTGGGCCACTCTTTGTGCCAGGATGATCCAACAAAATATCAAAAAGCTCATTGGTCATCCCAGCCTGCTCCTGTGGTCTGAATAAGGAAGGATCTCGAAAAAATAATAAGGAATCGTGTAGCTAAAGACTGTAGCCCATGGCATGTAGAAAGCATCTAGATAAAATTTACATAGAAAAACTTAATTCTAGTATTTATAACTCCTGATCACTTGATTTTGGAACTTTAAAGTTCTTTCATTGAGTATTTTTATTTAAGACATAGGTTATGTTGTGTTTGGTTGGGTTTTTTTTGTTTTTTTTTTTAATACAGACATTACTAGGTGTTGTACAGGAGCTTTATGGGAAAGGGTACAGCCAAGAAACAAGTTAGCAAAGAACTTTAAATATCTTTAAGGTCATGAGCAACAACTTTGTTCATGGGACTTCCCATAACCCATTTCCATTTATGTACATATTTCAGCATCCTAACAACTAAAGCTGGAGAAAGAGCAGTTCTCTAGTGTCTAGTGCACTGTTTTTTTTCTACTGCTGCTCATAATAAGAGAAGGCAAGAGATGCAAGTAGAAGAAGGAAACGGAAAAAGAGAGGTTCTTTGTATTTTGTTGTGTACTCAGGCAAACAAACAAATGCCTTGAATCAAAAAATAAAACCTGGAAATAATGAGTACACTGAAATGATCTTTTGGAACACAAGAAATGGAACACAAGGTGACAAACATAAAGATACTTTAAAATTTTTTTGCTAATCAAACTTATAGTTTCAGCATAATAAGTAATACTAAGTCTGTATTTCAGGGGTTGTACATTTACATTCCAAAGAAACCCAAATAAGAATAAATATTTAAAAAATTTACAAAAAGTTTGTGCAATATTGCTCACACCTCATAACTACGTGCATCAGGGACCTTCAGAAACTTCTGATTCAATTTTTGGCTCTGAATTCCCTTAGTCTTAGGGATGAAAATTTGGATAGGCACTCTTGATTATTATATAAAATCAGACTATACAAAGAAATGTTTTATTTCTGCCTGCTCCTCTACTTAAGAAAATAATGGCTTTTATTTTTTATATTATATTGAAAAAGAAGGAAAGCACAAATGATATGTGGAAACACAGCACTTGGGTAAAACTAATATTTCTGTTTGCTCTGAGTAATTTGAATTGAGGCTTTGTGCTGGTTTTTTTATCTTAATTTTTTTAAAAAATAAGTTATAACAGCAGCAACATCAGGAGAAGCATGAGATTTTGGGGGGACCAAAAAAAAGCTTCTCTTGATTTATGTGACATTTAAAGCCTTTCTTGTACCTGCTTGTACGAAACACGGGTACGTTAAACATTTGTCTGTCACACACCCAGAATTGTGCAGGGACGACAGAGGCAGCTGGGGGCTATCTGCATCTCGCAGAGCTTCCTTTGGCGCGTCATCTATGCAGCAGAGAAACATAAGGATTTGTAGGCCTTGAAAATACCATGTACATTTACGTTAGGCGTTAACAGACAGATACTCCATTTTGTCCGAGAGAAAACCAAAGGGTGACATATTAGATGCACACAAAAAATAAGGCGAATGTGCAGTAAAAAGCCCAGCGTAAAACGTGCATAAAGGAGGAATTAATGCAACGAAGAACCAGTCATGTTAATTGGTGCCTGCTGGCCTCAGCAGACCTGTCCTCCAGCTTTCAGGATGTCACCTGGAGAAGACAAGAGGGGGGACTTACACCGTTGGGATGCAGCAGTGGGCAGTGTCGTGGTGGTGCGTCTCGCGGAGATTCGCACAACCATAGGATGTGTTGGGTTGGGAGGGACCTCTAAAGCCCATCCAGTCCAACCCCCTGCAGGGAGCAGGGACATCTTCAACTAGATCAGGTCACTCAGAGCCTCATCCAGCCTGGCCTTGGATGCCTCCAGGGATGGGGCCTCCACCCCCTCTCTGGGCAACCTGGGCCAGTGTCTCACCACCCTCAGGGTAAAGAACTTCTTCCTCATGTCTCATCTAACCCTGCCCTGCTCTAGTTTAAACCATTGCCCCTCGTCCCATCGCTCCATGCCCTTGCAAACAGCCCCTCCCCATCTCTCCTGTAGCCCCCTTCAGGGACTGGAAGGGGCTCTAAGGTCCCCTGAGCCCTTACGCATGCTCCCCAGTTGCCATTTAGGCTTTACAGCATACTCCTTAGCCTACAATCAGCTAGCAGAAGTTGCAAGTGGAATCATAACTAATTTCTAGCTGTTTTCATTCACTCTGGGTACAACCCTGTACATAGCCCCGCAGGTTCCAGCTCTCCAATTGAATCTATGCAAGAAGAAAGAGAAACCCCTGACCCTTCCTGTCCTCTAGAAAGCTGCATAAGAGCAAATAAAAATAAGAATATTTAAAAATAATGTATATCTTTGGGAACTGGCAGTAGTGTTGTGTCACTCAAACACATACAGGCTTTTGCTCACTAGTCAGTGTAGTTCAAACCCGCAATCTCTCAGATCCCACTTGAGCTGATACACGCTTATTGACTTGTACAGCATCTCGTTGGTATCACAGAATAGATCTGGGTATCGCGCAGATTTGACAGTTATTTGATGGTCAAAATTCAGATGTCTTGTTTTTAAAAGAGAGATAATACTTAAGTACTACTGAATTAGCCCAGTAAGTTGGCTAAAAATTAACGAAGAAACCGGAGTTCTGTCAGGGTTCCCTCCTGGCACTGCACACCTCCAGGATATCAGGGCATGATGAATATGTGTAATCTTGCCCTTGCAAAGGACAGTAGTTCAAAGCACATTGCACAGTGCTGTTCACATTCAAAATTCTCCCTGCAGACTGCTTTTTGTATTGAATGTTCTGGCTGTATCCGCTGAGACGAAATCAGAAGGCCATGCGACGTCATTTGATTAAGGATGATCACATACGTTAAGTTTGCCTTTGATGACATCTAATTTGTAAATAAATCAATCTATCTATTTTATTTATCAAAACACCATTTTGGTAGCCATTATAAATTCTATTCTTTAAGTATGTTCAGTTATTTTTGCAAGAGTGACTGCTTTAATATTGTCCATCTAATTTTTTTAACTTATTTTAAGGGATAACCACAGTAATAGAATCTGTCCTACAATGGTAGCTAAAGTGATACTATTCTTGTCTTTTTTAATTATTAGAGGTCTTTTAAGTTGTGCTGAGAAAGACTACAAGGATATTCGGTGCAGAATGTTACAAGACGGAAAGGTAGAGAATCAAAGACTTGCCTGCAGGCACCAAGGCCCCTTGTTACAGCAGTTCTTTTTACTTGCACAATTAGAATACTTGTTTGAGCCTGATAAGATTTCAGTGCGTATCGCGTTTATTTCTATTTTATATTTATATCCTGTGACAGCACTATTCGTATGGAATGCACAGGGCTAATTTACTCATGTCCTAATATGAATCAGTTGGTTGACGTCTCTCGTGATAAACTGTTGTGCATTAAAATTCTTCCCCTTCTATAGGGTTATAATTATAGCAATGAGAGAGGACACTGCTAGGATCTTTTGACATAGCAAGAAACTAATTTTCTTTAAGTGTCTTCCAAGGAAAAGCCCCACATTTTATGGTGGAAAGGGATGAGAGAGAGAAACAAAGAAACAATGAACACATTCACATTACGTTTAGACTTTCTCACCTTCTGCAAAGCACTATTTCTGCATATAATAAAATGAGACTTTGATAATAAAATAAGACTTTGTTCTTCACATAGTGGTTTTCAGTTATCTGAAAAGACTGTTCTAGTAGCACGCTCAAAAAAGAATATAACAGAGAGTAAGTTTCTGTTCAAGTTAAAAGAATTTTATCAAGGTAAAGAAGAAAGGAAGCCAAAGAAGCTGTACATTACCAGTATGTGGTGTCATTAGCTCTGGCAGGTCTTTAATTTTCATAGACAAGACGACAGAAGCTACTTACATCAGTTTTGTGGACTATTTACATACTAAAGTCATTAGGACTCTTGAGCTTGTTTAAAAAAAAAAAATCTCATTAATGAATTCTCAATTTTTAGGCAGAAAGCATATCCTAAAGCAATTTTGATCTAAGTCTGTGATGCATAAGTGAATTAAATCTACCTAAAAGAAAAACTGGGAAACCCCTTTAGGAGAAGAAATAGCAGGGTAATGTAGAACAAGCTAGGATGGGATGGACATACCTGGTTTTTTCTTCTCTCTGTGCAGGAGCTGTGATAGAAGAAGGTGGCATTTCCCCTCTTTCGATGATAGAGTGGTCCAAAAAGCAATTGGAAGTGGAAAAATGTCAAATCTCTTAATGTTACAGCCTCGCCATTGCCTGAAATGGTTACATTTCCAGGTTTATGTAATGTTCTAGCAGTTACAGAGACACAAGGTAATGATTTATGCAGGTGGGCCTGGAATTTTTGGAAATAGGTGGCAGAAGCCATATGCGAACATTAGAGGATGTGTAGAAATGATTCCTGAAGATGGCTGCAAAGTTTTTTGCTTCTGCTTAGGTAGCTCATGTACACAACACGTACCTTTCTATTAAGAGACAGCCAGAATGCACAGAAGAGATGAGGATAACATGAAAAAGATGAGCCTTTTTCTTTGAACCTCAGAGTCTGGGATGCACAAAAGAAAGCGATGTTGGCAGAGAGAATGGGCTCCTAGGCTAGAGGGAAGGAAGCTTCCGAATCTCACTATCCTTTTTGGGCAACGCTCTACACACCTTCAAGGGCAAACAAACTCCTGAAAAATAGATTCTGCTCTGGAAGGAGGCCGAGGTGGGAACATAAGCGAACAGCAAGAACTGTGAAAAACTATAGAGGAACCAAAATGCAAGAAGTTGTGACCCCTACAGATTTCAGAGATGGGATCTGTTATTGACATATAATCTATGTTAGCTAAGGGGAGAATCTGAAAGCAGTGCCACGCACAGGGCGAATCTTCCAGACTCTTCTGAGCTGTCTTTTAGACACCTTCAAAAGGAAAACTTTGATAGGCTTTCGGTGTCCTACCCAAAGCTGTTACCACAACCATTGAAATAACAAAACCCATTTTGTAATCTACAGTTTACAGAGATAAAAGCAAAACAGTTTTCTGCAGTAACAGATTTGCATATATACTTACTTCTTAGATTATTCTTGTGCTTCTTAGATGTGATCCAGCAAGATATCCAAGAAAATAATTATAAGAATGTCGGTGCCTGCATAAATTTCTATTTACTTAGAAGTCAGCAGGCAACCTCCAGATTCAAATTTACACATCCCTGAACACCCGATGTGTGTTGAGGGATCAGAATCAAATCAAAGCTCTAAGTCACAATATCAGGAATGGCTAAACAAGCCAAGTCTGTTTATCCACCAAAGTTAGGAAGAATGTGTATTAATAATCCAAAACTGAAAGAAGCACTATAGAAAATAGATTTTGTTTGAGGGGAAAAGACAGTTTTACATAATGTTATATTGTTTGCTGATGGAAAGCTACTTATTGTATAATTCTGATGTTTATACAGTATGGTTTTATACTTCTGTGGTTGTCTTTTTAATAGGCTTTAAATGAATAAAATATACTTTGCCACTACAGCACAGTGAAAGCTCCCTAAATCATTACAGCCCTTAGAGAAATCTGAAAGAAAAACTGGATAGGCAAGTTCTGTTTTATTTACAGTATAATTAAAGTAATTACTGTAGTTGTTACAGTAGTATACCTTTTACAATTCCATAGCTGAAGTGAGATCTTGGATAAATAATAGCTACCCAGTGAACTGACTGGAGACATTATTTATTTTTATGGGCTATTGATAACCTTTTAATTTACAAGAGAAGCAAACCCACAAATTAGTTTGCAAAGGACATCAATAAATATTCTAAATAAATAATGTATCCAGGTAGAGGCTCAGTGGATATTTCTTTTATATAATAATACTAATGCATATTTCCACAAACATTTGCAGAAGTACTTAATTATTTAAATATTAGTTTTACACAAATCCATGTCTTTCTGTTTTTCATTTTTGAATCAAATAGATAGCTTCTCCCTTGATGCACTTCCTTGTGTGTATTTTTAATCACAAAGTAATTGTGTATGTGCTTGTGTCATAGAAATAATTTTCATCTTGCATTTGCCTCTTCTGAAATGAAATTATCTCTGCAACTAACATAAACCTGGATTTTTTCAAGAAAGTAAACACACCCTTAGGGTGAAACACATCCATACGATTTCAGCAAAATGACCCCTATTTTCAGAGATAAGCCAAGGTATGAAGGCTTTCCGTGTCCGACAGTAACTTAGAGAGCACTTGCTATTAAATTTAATGATTCTAATAGTTATCAAAGTAAAATAAAAGAAAGTTTGCAGTGTTTCCCTAGCGCTGGGGAACTGCTCCAACAACACAGCTGATACAGTCCGGGCTGTCGGTGTATGTTGCTTCTTTTTAATTTTAATTATACCCCAAAAAGCTTAAAATTTCACCTTATAAATTAAAAAAAGTGAGACGGTTTTATAGAAGAACTTCTACAGTATTCAACTGAATTTACCTAAAAATGAAGACACCAGTTGTTCTTTGAGTTGCAGAGAGGGCAAGAAAAATGTAGATTAAAACAACAACAAAAAAATCATCAGTCTTTTTTCACTGTCCCTATGGAAATGCTTCGTTCTCTTTATTAGTTCTTATATTAAAATTTCAATGCTTCTCTGAATATTTGTTAAAAGCCTTGACTGTAGCATCTAATGAGAAGAGAAATAAAATAGTTCACATATTATTCCCCTTTAAAACAAACATAGCCGTTAGAATTAGCGAAAAATATATTTTTCATATTAAAATACAGAAGAAAAAATATTAAAATATAGAAAAAGTTTTTTTGTTTTATGGAAATATTTTAGAAATTCTAGGAGATGAGCAGAACTGCTTTTATTTTGAAAAGGTACTATTTACCAATCAAAAAGAGAATTCTGCCTTTGAATTGCTCAATCAAAATGATAAGAACATTTTACCCTTGAAATATCATTTTCCAGCCACCTTTCTTATCAACACTATGGTCGTTGTTTCCTTCTCTGGACCATATCTTTAAAACTCCCCATTTGGAGGAAAGCAAACTGAATTTCTATCCAAAATGTGTTCAAACACAGAAGTTTTGATAGAAATTCCCTTGAATTCTTCACTTCCTTTCTTCTAACTTAACCAATAAACGTTGTAGTCCAAGGATTTATTTTCAAGGCCCTTGAACATTCAGTGCAGATTTGCATTATCTTTTTTAAAGGAATGTCAAGGAGCCTTTTGTTTTTAAAAATTAGTTTTAATTCGATCCCGTTACTTATAAATCCTCATTAACCCATTTTTAGTCTTTTTATGATTTTGCTGCGTTTGCTAATTAGCATAAGTACAATGAAGAAGATTATATCAGCGTATTTATAACCTCACGTCCTCAGGGTCATAGGCCTAGACAGGGTTACAGCAGTACAATCAGTAAAATCAACCCCAGGGTTTGAGTTGGGCATCACAGGGGTTCCTGAACGCTCCCTCAGACGCTGCTATATCCCTACGTACATTCAGCCACTTGTGCAAATGTCAAGCTCTCTCCGTTGAAGATGTTTTCTCCTCTCCTGTTATGGTTTTCTGAGAAAGATTTACCCTATAAGGACAGAGGGACAACCAAAATACTACGCAAACGTAGCTACCGCTGAAATACGTGGATCTCCCAATATGAATGGTTAAAAATGTAAAGAACTATTTAATATACCATAAAGACACAGATAAAACTTCTGATTATCCCTATCTTTTTAAAATCTCCACCAGGATATGTAGTATCATTGTCATCCTGAAAATGCAAATCGCTTCCAAGCATCCCAACCCTCTTGTTGAGCATCAAAACTACGCCATGCATTTTCTGGCTGAGCACATATTTGACACTTGGCACCCTCAGATCTCCTTATGCATAATCTCTTGTCCATTTTTCGCTTTCCCAAAATCATAGTTTTACTCGTGTTTCAAAAATATTCCTTCTTCACTTCTCTCAGATAAATATTGCTTCTGTGGTCAAGGAACAACAGAGAATCTATGTAGTCTACAAAATTTGGCCCAAAGTGTCATTCATATTGCACAGCCCAGTAACTTTTTCACATACTACCCACTCCTGCATTCCCATCTAAATTGTCATCTGTATCATCATAAGCTTTAAATGCCTTTCAAGCTTATCTATCCTCCATTTTCACTTTATCACAGGGGCATAAATATGCAAGATTACTTACTAACAAGAAGCATTGTCTGGTTATTCAGGAAGGAGAAACATGAAATGAATTTTGCTATCATGTGCTATACTTTCACATTTTTGGCCAATTTTAGTAATTATCCTACATAATGACAGCTGTAGCTTTGCAGGAGAAAAAATCAGCACCGCAAAAATGAATTCCAATCATTCGTTATAATATTACGTGTTATGTAAGAGCCTTCCAAAGAAGGCTGATGATACATCCTGCTTCCCAGAGTGGAAGAAGAGCTACAGGGCTAGCACTTGCAGCTCTACCATACAATACAGAATCATAGAAGGGTTAGAGTTGGAAGGGACCTTTAAAGGCCATCTAGTCTAACACCCCTGCCATAAGCAGGGTCACCTTCAACTCGATCAGGTTGCTCAGATCCCTGTCCAACCTGGCCTGGAATGTTTCCAGGGATGGGGCCTCCACTCCCTCTCTGGGCAACCTGGGCCACTGCCTCACCACCCCCAGCATAAAAAATTTCTTCCCTCTATCTAGTCTGAATCTTCCCTCTTTTAGTTTAAAGCCATTGACTGCTTTTCTATTGCAACTGACCCTGCTAAAAAATTTGTCCCCATCTTTCTTATACGACCCCTTTAAGCACTGGAAGGCCATAATAAGGTCTCCCCAGTGACTTCTCTTCCCCAGGCTGACCCCCCCAGCTCTCTCAGCCTGTCCTCACAGCAGAGGGGCTCCAGCCCTCTGGTAATCTTTATGGCCTCCTCTGGCCCCGCTCCAACAGGTCCATGTCCTTCTTGTGTTGGGGGCCCCAGAGCTGGAGGCAGGACTCCAGGTGGGGGCTCACCAGAGAGGAGTAAAGGGGCAGAGTCACCTCCCTTGCCCTGCTGGCCACGCTGCTGGGGATGCAGCCCAGGATACAGTTGGCTTTCTGGGCTGCGAGCACACATTGGTGGCTCATGTTGAGCTTCTCATCCAACAATACCCCCAGGTCCTTCTCGGCAGGGCTGCTCTCCATCCCTCCATCCCCAGCCCGTGCAGACACTGGGGGTTGCCCCGACCCAGGCCTTGCCCTTGGCCTGGTTGAACCTCATGAGGTTCACACGGTTCCACTTCTCCAGCCTGTCCAGGTCCTTCTGGATGGAATCCCATCCAGAATCCCATCCCTCAGGCCTGTCACCGCATAAATCAGCTGGTGTCATCCTCAGTGACCATGCCAAACTGTTTATACTTTTCTTACTTAAATTTGTCCATCCGGTTTTTGAACCATATAAAATTTGAGTATTTAAAATAATCCATGGCAAGAAGCTCCACGTAATATAGAATCAATATTCTGTATTACACTAGTAAAAGGTATTATACTTTTGTAATTTGTATTTGGGGTGCACATCTGGGGAAAGTTTCATCTCTTCAGAACTGTATGTATATATACAGATATATATAAACTGCAAACAGCATACTGGACTGGGCTGACGTGGGCAGTCCTTACTCATACAAGCATTTCAATTTAGATTAAGATGCCTTAAATTAGCCTTAGGAAATGTATTCTGTAAGCCATTTATGAAAGAAAGCACCTTCTAGTTCACCTCCAACCTTCATTCTTCCAGATACCGTAAAGTCAAAAGCAATAAGTAAATGACAGGACTATTCAGCCAGCTATTGCCTAGTTGTCTATCCAGTTGAAATTTTTTAACCTCAGCTACTTCTGAAGGATAGCAGGTGAGAACTGCCAGATATCTTCAAAATGTGATATGTAAAAAGCAAACAAAAATCCAAACATCCCAACCCTTCTTGCCCTTTTCTTTTACGCTACATAAGATTGTTGTTGATCTAATTCCTCTCAGAAACATGGCATTCTATTTAAATGCTGATTGATCGTAGGTTGAAAATGGAAACAGCTCATGAACAACATAGAAAATGTTCTATGCTGCAAACAATAAACCTTTAACTCCTCACCCCTCCAAATAAAAGCAGAGAACAGACCCTTTGAATGATACTGAATTTACCAATTGCTGGAGATACCAAGAGACGTATACTACAAACTACCTGCGAACCCATCCTTGGCTATTAGACAGTGCTACCTTTCTTATTAAGTGGTGGAGAGAAATGTTGGCAGAGGATATACTACTGGCAGATGGTACTTAAGCTGGAATTAAATACTGCAGCAGTATTACATTTGGACACCATTCAAGAATGCTTCCCTACAAGAAATGACTACGTCAGCCAGGACTTCGCAGGCTGGAAGAGAGATGGCTGAGTGGGAATGTGATAGAATTTCATAGGTATGGATATAGATTAATTGTCTAGTTTCTCGGACAATTAAAGAAAAGGGCCATCAAGGGAAGCTAGCAGGCACCATGTTCAACATCTAAAATTACTGCGTAGGTGAGGGTAACTAAATGCAAACCAGACATGTCTGGCTCCGTACCTCTGGAATGATGTAAATTTTGTCAAGACCCATTGTTAGAAAAAGGATAGAGTTTTCAGAAAATAAGGCACTTAGCGAATGTCAAAAAACATCACCTCAAATGAAAATGCTGTTATCATGCTTAGAAATGCCATATTGAGTAAACTCTGTTCTCTGCAGTTCTAGAAAGCTATTTTGTATTTGAATTATTAATGGCAAGCAGTATTTTTGTGTTACAGCTCTATGACTTTAGATTTATTTAATCCTATTGCCGATTCTGATCGCTTAGAGTAAATTAGACTCAAGTCAAAAGCAGTATGTGCCCGCAGAATGTACGATCTGGTACCATTATTCACCATTTGCAATGCAAATGATCACACTGTACATACTGACCCTATTTATCATTTAAATGAAAACTTCTCATAATAATTTATCCCCTAAGTTCTTCACAGATGTTAAGTATTTTTTTTCCATTCCCTTATTACATGTTATTCAAGTTAGTTTACATGTTTTTGCATTGTCAATACTTTTGCTTTATTTGAATTATGCTGTAATATTATCCTGAAGAATCAGGAATTGACTAAACTCTACAGCAACTTACATCGAAAAATAAGAAGCCTGAGAATAATAATGGTGCTTTTCTACAGTATTTCAAAAAACCTTTGAAAACCGTATTTTGAAGAAATTATACTGCTGTGAATTCAAATTTACTACACATTTGAGATGTGCTTTATGAGTAGGCTTGGGCCCTGAATTTTGTTTGACTTTGTATTAGTTTATTTTCTGTAAGTCGCAAGTTAAACTTTTTTGGGGAACCCATGAAGAAACCCACTTTCAGTACCAGTTGTTCTGCGACGTAGGTGATTGAGCTAAAACACTTGTACTAAGACTACAGTTTACTTTGCTGCTGTCTTTAATTCTCTGAGCAGGCAGATCAGTAAGATTAAGATTTTGCACAAATACAGGAATGCGATTCCATTTTGTTACTAGCAAGCAAATTCTGCTTTTTCCCAAGGAAATCCAGAGCAATTTCTAAAAATTCTACCAGCTGCATTCTTGTGACAGAAAAGAACTTGACCAGGTGTTGAATAAAATTGCATCTTTGGGCCAAGCGACAAACGCGTAAGCATCTCTTCCTATGGAATTCCACTGGCGTGTTTCTAAAACTGTTCATCTTTCACTGAAGTCTACAAGGTGCACATGGAAATGAAGGTAAACTCAGCCTCGAAATTTCATAGCACAGAGAAGACTCATGCAAGTAAGTTCTGAGATAAAGGCAAACAAGTAAATTCTCTGTTAACTGTGTTCGTCATGAAATATTTATCCAAGATCGTCATGGGCAAACTTACATGGGGACACGTTTCCTACAACACATGCAAGTGTTTCGTTTAGTGTACTTTGTTGTGACCTATGGCAATGCTGAAGCTGCTTAACATTATGAAAACTGATTTATTTCAGGATCGGACAATTCTTATAGAATCTAACCTTGCTACGCAGGTAAAAATACTTGCCCTTGGCTATTACGTAGCCTGACCACAGGGCTTTCTGGAAACAGCAAAAGCTTTATAAGTGTCAGCTCATGGCTAAATCAATGTTTATGCATGATGTACCTTTGAATAGCAAACACTTGCTGCCTGCAAGCTAAACAATGTTTTTATCTGTTTGCCTATTTCTGGTCCTTCAACCACAGCACAGGGTGTTGCAAATCGCATTTAGTAACAATTATCTGCTGGAATTTCATGAAGAGGAAAGTAGCATGATTAATGAAAAGTGACACGCAGAGATTACTTTGCTATGCTAGTCTCCTTGGTGAACGGGCGACTCTGTTGAACTGAAGCCTGACCTTTGTTACTTTTAACGAGGTCATCGTGAATGCTAAATGCTTGAAAGATTAGCCACTACAAATGTTCCAGTATTACTTAATGATGCTGCCACTAATGAACTGCAGGTAGCCAATTAAATATAATGATACAGTTTTCACCTCTGAAACAAAGGTTGAATAAAAAAACCCCCAAAATGCCATGTTTTCTGTCAAGGTGTTTAAAATACAAGCTCGGAACTCTTATTAGAGAATGTTTTCCTCACACATAGGTAATTAAGAGTATAAATTTGGTTAAGCCGAAGAGTCCAGCTTTGAAGGAACTGCGTACCTGACTCGCCACTGGATCATTGCTCAGTAGCTGGAATATTTACATCTCATTTTCATCCCCAGACAGTAGAGGCTCAACATCCTGCACTTTGCTGTAAAGGTGTGCGGGGTTATTGTAAACCCTGAAGTTTTCAAAGTAACTTTATCATCACTGAACTAGCATCGGCCCGCTTATAGCAAAGCAGCGTAAAGGCGAGATAAGCCTCAAGGTAAATAGCTGTAAAATAAAACCACTAGCAGGGTTAAACATATTCTGTGGTACAGTATTGACTCTCATTAGCTACCCACTAGTGTGGGTAAATGTGACCAAAGGAAACCAGGAATAAAAGCTTGAATTCCCACCTTGAAGTTACAGTTGCCTGCAAAAAACATCAATGCAGACATGAGGAAAAATAAAATAAATTTAAAAATCCATTTCAAGATCATTCATAATTGCTTGCACACCTGTTAATGCATCTTTGTTCCCTGTGGGAACTACATTTGATCATTTCATCAGGCAGAGATTCCATCACCTTTCTTAAACTGAAAAAATAACTGTCCTGCCACAAATTTGAATTAAATACAAACCTGTGAAGCCATAACACCACAAACGGAAGAACGCAAAGAACGTAAATGGCCATTTCCAGCAGAATAGTTTGCTGTAAAGGTGCACATAAGGGTTTGTTCTACCAGAATCCATATAAATATATGCAGTGTATTACAGGTTCAGCGAAGTTCATCACATTGTGAATAAAATGTAGGAAAAAAACCTACAAAAAAGTATGTCCAATAAAACTCCTCGCAATATAGAAAACCACGTGCCTTATTTGTACTATCCCCTCATGACTCCTCTCTGCTTCGCAACGAGGAACAACCCTGCTGTTGTCTGTCATGTCTCCACAAATTGCCAGGATGGGAGTAGGGGCGGCAACAGATTCCAAGCCAATAGTATTTACAGGGGAATTATTAAATAGCTTTTGTGAAAGTCACAGATCTGAGGCTGTGGTACTGGTCCCATCCCAGGCAGAGCTGAACATTTTGATTCCATTAATCTCAAGGATAAGAGAGAGAGCCATTCAGAAGGTCAAACGCTGTATTTATATGACGATCCTGTGCTGTAAGGACCAGCTCCTCTCTGCTTTCAGCAGCAGAGAAAAGAGTTAAAAGTAGATATTACGGTTTGTAGGTAGGAAGATCACATTGTAGTTATCCTTCATACCAGAAAACAATATAAGACTTTGAACATGCTACATCCAGAGTTTGCTCCGCATCCATGCAGTATTTGCTGTTGTATGACAGATATATCAAGCCAATATTACACAGAGGAAAAAAGCAAGAAAGCACATGCAGAATTGAAAACTTTACATATGGCAAGAGAGCACAATTAGGTTTTTCCCATGAGGAATCAAAAGTAGAATGTTAAATAAACAAATTTTACCTTAACTTTTGAACAGAAACCTTTACGTTTTCTGTAAGTGTTGAATTTACTGTACATGAGAAAAAGTCTTCTTTTATTTAACTTGTGAAAAGCCAAATGATTATATGGGGTTTCTATTCAACAAAATGATTGAAATACAAAATGGAACAGTTCTTAGTAATGCATGTCAAATGTCTGGACAAACTCATTAGCAAGTGTTGCACATTAAGATTCTGAGTTTTTTACCATTTAACTTGATTGAAAGTAGATTTTCTCTATAAAAATTCACCTAGAGTTATTCGGGTGGTAGGGAAAAAAAAAAAAGGCAGCTGCAAAATTTAGAATGATTTACGCAAACTTTGATGTTGGCCCAAGGTTCAGAGAAGCAAGAAAGCATGGAACTCTTGCACGTCCCACCTTAGGGCAGGCAGGAACCCAGGTAAGCAGAAGAATAGGCAGAGCCTGATCTGATGTTTTCCTGCACCAGCACAGGAGAACTGCTACACGGGGTTCTCGCAATTTGCCTTTCCAGAGGCCTGCAGCAATTCATTCAAGTTTCAGGGAAAGTTTTGGTCTTTGAATTGCAATTCAAACAGAGAAACAGCTCTTGGGGCTCTTACGTCTGGAAGTTCTTTATGTTCAGAGTGTGCCTCAAATTAAAATAAAAAATAAGCAGCTACAAAGCTGTGGAGTTCGAGCTCCCTGACTTTTAGTTTCTGAACATACATCTAGGTTATCGCTCCCTTTTCTATTAATTAAACTCAAGTCTTTATTTAATTGGAAATAAAAGCACAACACATCCATGTTTGAGATCATATTTGCACATGTAATTAGTATTTTTTACTACACAGGTAAAATTATTGGACCCTTTTTCCTTGCAAACCTAGTAACAAAAATACCAGACTCCTAGAAATATCCATGACCAGGTATGAAGGGCACAAATTAGCACAGTTTGCCATTACCTTTACCTAATAACCATTATAAACTTTAAGTAAAAACTGATGAATGGGCTATTTCATCCTAAATATGCCTATTCTAAAGTACATGAATATTTGAAAGCAAATTATAATGCTAACGGCTTCGTAACTTTAACATTGGCTGCTACTGAAAGTCTATTGAGATACTTTTTTGCATACTAAAATGTTGGAGTGGAAAAGCATGATCTATAATAAAAACTAACTGCGTATAATAAACACTTATTCAACAATTACTCTTTTTGGAGGACTGCTTGAATACTTTTATTTGAGGAAATTTTACATTGTTGATTATAACTGTGATATCTTACCTCTTAATACATTTTACAATTTATGCATAATGGTTCCAAAGGAACTTGTAAATGACAGTAAATCATAAAATTCATTTTGCTTTGCATCGGTTCATTCATCCATGTTCCAACTAATCACCTCATTTCAAAATTCAATAAGCCTAAATACCTGGATTTATGATGCTTTGTCAAAATTAACAAGGGAATATCAACAATGTAGAATTAGAAGTCTATTGCAACTTAAAGACAAGCACCTAGTTGAAAACAATTAAAAAGACTCTGCAGCAATAATTATATCCACAGTGTTAGCAAATAAAATAAATTAAAACTGATTTTATTTCTGCTTTGGGAGATTGCAGGAAACACTAAAAAGCTTTAATTTAGTCACTTAAACCAATGAAGTTGTTTTGAAGTAAAACTTTAAAGAGAATGAATTGAGCTTGGAGTACCAAGTGTGCTAAATTGCACATAAAATGTGCGTGTAGATGTATTTTTTAAAAAGTACACTATTCCTATTTATTATTCCATAGCTGCAAAGGATCAGAAGGCTTTTATTTTTATATACAACATTTGGTTATAAATAATATCCTGTAATATTATTTCTAGGAGAACGCAGTCATCCTATCACATTGGCATGGATAAATCAAAATGCAACTGATGTTTCAAGAAGATACTAACAACAGCATTTATGAAACACGTTGTCTTTATTAAGACTCGATAGTTTAGAATCTATTGTTTCTACATCAATTACCTGCCACATAAATACTTTTTAAGACACCACTGTAGGCACACTATAGCTTGCTTACAAGCTGCACAATTTCTGGAGATTTCCATTTACGTTCAGTACTTAAAAGGAGCTTTAGTTCTATTTGTGGAAACAATGGTGGAAAATACAAGTGTTTTCTTGAATAATTGGCAGAATTAAAAGGAATGAGCAGGTGATATTATTTCTTTGGAAAAGATTTTTAAAAGTGCAAAATTGTTACTGTTAAAAAAAAAAGGTCTCCAGTCCTCTGGTGCCTCTTTAATTAAGTTCTTAGAAGTAATCACATGCAAAACAGTTAATGGTAAAAAGACACTATGCCATGCTGAATATTTTATCTCCAATTCCTGTAACTGTCAATCCACAAAAAGCTGGTTTTTATAGAGCACATGAATCACTTTTGGTGATCCATGTTAGCACCGTTCTATGATTTATTGGTAAATTATTTCCTATCTCTTGCACAAATATTTTGTCTTCCTTTTTCTGATTAACTTATCCGAATCTGAATAGCAATATTCTTTAAATGAGTATGTATATAGCCAAATATACTCATACACGTTATCAAAGTATTCCTAGAAATACAATTAGTTGTTTAAAACCTTCCATACAGCTCAATTACATCTTTCTGCTTCCCTCATTGTCTTATAACTTCCCTGACATCTGTCTCCATCTAACCAGCTGTATCCTGACCGGAGCTTTTTACCTTCTGAATATGAAGAATGGGGACATTAAAGTGCTCTAATGATATCTATCAAACACTTCAATACTGCTTTTGAGAATATCTGTGAAAACGTCTCAGTGCGTAAGGTTCTAGTGTTAATCATCAAATTTCAGATTCTGATAAGAGATGACATTTATATGAGGGCTACGCTCAGGTTCTTGTACATCACATCAAGGTTCTAGTCTTGCTGTCCCAATACAGACATTTGTGAAAACACCAGATATTGTACTTATGATGCATGTTTTGATAATAAAGGCTTTCCTTGTGCTCATATTAGAATCCTCTTTTGTTAATGACACTGATCATTGCAAAAAGATCACTCAAAAATTCATTTAAACTAACTTTTTAGTGGAAGAAAAGATACACTAACATTCAGGTTGGTATCTATGCGTATGCAGACACACACAAAAAACGGAGACACCATTTGGTATTTTTAAGTTGAACCGTCTGTCCTATGCTTGGAATGAAAAAAACCACACATATTTTGATCTTCTTGATCATTCTTTATGATAAAAATATAATCTATATTCCTTTGATGCAATGGTGTGAAAATCGGTATTTGAGCAATGGAAATATTTAAACGACTGTTAAATAATGCTTAATCATCTTGAAAAGACAATATCAGCTTTGCATAATTTAACTGAAACCAGAGCCTAACGTAGTTTCTAAAAGCATACTCATGAACACTCTTAGAACGAATGTACTTTGCCCACATCTACAGGAATGTGTACAAATATTCTTATAAACATTTATTATTTTAAAAATTCTGAAGTCCTAAATTCCAAGTATGTGTGCAAGAAGTTCTGTTTCCTGCAGTAACAGAATTATGCACTTTGGTTTTAAACGGAAGGACTGAGGTTGCCAATGTGATTGAAGCGTGCTTATTTCTGGTGGTGAAGCAATGTCCTAAAGAACATAACTTAATTTGTAAATACACTCTGGAACTGAAAAGGCAAGGAATTAAAAGTAAAAATGTGTTTTTCTTAAAAAAATATAATATTACAGCTGCTATATGATCATCAAGAGGTGGTAAAGCTGGAGCTCCTTTTTTCTTCATGAACCTTTCAGTGCTTTCTCAGTTTCTGATCAAAATAAGATGTTTTATACTAGAAAATGCATGTAATTAAGAGTTGGCCAGCAAGGCGAACACCGTGTGCGCAGGAATGGCGGCGTTCTT
Source organism: Rhinoptilus africanus (assembly GCA_013400135.1). Taxonomy (NCBI): domain Eukaryota; kingdom Metazoa; phylum Chordata; class Aves; order Charadriiformes; family Glareolidae; genus Rhinoptilus; species Rhinoptilus africanus. The sequence goes on along the minus strand of VXBO01006255.1, from coordinate 79,162 downwards.
GTTTCATTGTTCAAAGGCAGCTTGCTCTACCACGCAGCTGGACGCACTCTACTATGGGGCACATGGTCGGGCCGTTGATGGAGAGAGGCCAAGAAGGATTCGGGGCCGTGAAAAGGAGAAGTGGCTTGGAAACAGAAATGATAATCCTTGTGTTTTTCAAAACCTGTCCAGCAACTTCGTTCTCCTGTGATCTCCCGCTCGGTGGCTGATGACATGCTTTTAAATCCCGAGCGCTGCAGTTTCTCCTGACTGCACACATGCACACATTGTCACAGGTCCCTCCTTCAGAAAAAGAAGTGTTATCCCATTGTCCATTTTACAACAGGAAATGTTGAAGTCAAGATGCTCAGTGGACCAGGGTGACATTTATGGGTCAAGATGCACATTCAAATGCAAGCTGATTTTCACAGCAGGGATGTGAGACACAATGACACCTATAAGCAAACCCCTAAGCACTGGTTCTGAACACGCTCTTTTTTTTTTTTTCTTTTTCTTTTATCTTTTTTTTTTCCTTTTTGGCTGGATACAGCGTATCAGTTGGTTTCTCTCGGGAGAAAATAACTTCACTTTGGGGGATTTCAGTAACATGAAAAGAGAAAAGAAGGTTTTTTGGATTTCTATCATCCACTTGAAAAAACCGTCCTGCAATTTTACTTGTCTGATTTGCACTGTTAAGACAAGCTGCACAGAAGAGTCAGACACTTTGTGACCCAGCTTGTGAGATCTCTGCCATTTGGCTGTTAAATCTGTGTCTTGCTGCTTGGTCCTTTCCACAGGATGAATTTATCTGATCACCTCATGTTTGTGTAACAGACAGACGCTGGTGACACTCTCCGTGAAAGCCTTGGTCCTTACCTACTATGGTTTATTTGAAATCAGGGGATCAGAAAACAGGGACGAATAGTTGTCGCAAAGACATCTTTTAATTATTTTTTATTCAAAAGAATTCTACGGGAACTTTAGGAAAAGAAAATAAGGGACCAAAGAGATCAAAATCTTCGTAGTGAGGGAGAAAAAGGTTTCTGCCTTTACTTTTTGATAATTTGTTTTGATTGGGTGTTTCCTCTATTAAAGTGTAAGCATTAAATGAACGTTAATTTTTAATCATATAAAATGAGTTATTAACATGTGGAACTGATTAATTTAATTGAAATGGAAAAGTGATTTAGGAAATTCTTCTACCTTTATCCTATCAGGAACATAACTTGTGTTTAACTCAGCTCACATTAGGATTAGTCTCCCTGGAACTGATTTTGGAATCAAGGGCTTTAATGTGCCTGACTGACTGAGGAACCTACGCGTCACCTTTCAGAAGTCCCGGAGGAAACGAGGACCTCCAGTTTCTCACTGGCTTTCTATGAACCCGAGGCACTTTCAACAACTGTTAGATGCTTAAAGCTTTCCTAAAATTTATAATTTTAAACCTTTAATATTTGGATAAATTCAAGCTATACTAATAAACAAAAAACTCTTACAAAATTTACTTTTATATTGAATTACTATCTTCCTTTTCTCCTCCTACATATTATTTTTGTAATACATACATATTTGGCTTATGAGGACAGTGTTTTCATTTTCACTTTTTGTTGATACAGCAGCAGAAATCTGAGCAGCTTATTTTCTAACTCATATTTTATAGCTGTTGATAATCTCATGAGGTTTTCTATTATCTTTTCTTATTTGGCTCCGTAAAGTCACCATTTTTCTTTGAAAATACTGAAATCTATGCAAATAATTGTTCTGTGAGCACTGCACATTTTGTCATCGCTACTGAAACCGCCTGGTTTTTAGTCCATTAATCAAGGAGCATGGAGGGAAAGAAAGCTCGGTTTTGTGAGTATCTGAATGTGGAGCATGGCAGCGTGCTTCTAAAGAACATGAACGTGATCTTTACTATGTTCGAGAAAACAAACGTAGTAAAGCAAAACTTGACAAACTTAACTCAATTTACAAACTAAAAACTCGCAGAAAATATAATTTCTATCTTTGTTGCAAGGGTATTCCTCAATACTAGTTCCACTTGCTGTATTAGAGTATTTTTCCCTCCTGACATAGTGATGGTAATTAGTAAGAAATGCAAATGGGGATCTCATTTTAAGTGGGTGATATCATCATTTTCCCTACAGAAAGCTTACAGAATATGTCATCTCTCTTTTTTTAAATTATTGCATCAGGAAATAAGGGATAATTATGTTGGCAGCATACTTCTTTTTTCTTTTAGGTCAAGCAAGATGTCAGGTGGGAGGTATTGCCAAACAAATTCCATGACGAATTAGATGATGTAGTATGTATGAAAGCTAAGGAATCTTCCACAATACAAAAAGTCTAAACATCTCTGCTACAATTATACGTAAACTGGAAAGAGGAGGGGGAAAAAAAAGTTCTTTGTATATACACTTATTTCAGTAAAAACAAATCCAGTGCGGCACTGGCAAGTTCACAGCCACCATGGGAACATTTTTAGCAGAACAATGCTGGTCATTTGGAGCTGGGCTGCCAACATTTCTGCATAATGCTTATTGGTATTTGAGTCATTTCACCACTTGGCATCCACTAAGTTCAAAAGCCTGTTTGTAACAGTCGTCTTTATTGTACTGAGGCTCCACAGAACAGCAAAACCAATTTGCCCTCACCCAGCAAAGGGCAGAGTGACTCAGAAGAATATGCAAAGCGATTCTACTTGGTTGATTTTCATTTGTCTCCGAAACAAAAAAACTCTCAATCACTAAAATGTCATGACAAGTCAGACAAATGATAGCAATTCCCTCAAAACTATACTTTAAAAGTTAAACCTCGTCTGAGAAAGGCCCACTAACAGATGGGGAAATCTTTACAGCATTTGCATTTTGCTTTGTACGACACGCTTAACGTGTTAAAAAAATGAGAAACCAAAATATTCTGTGGAAAACAATTTAATTTATTAAAAAATAGCATTTTTAAAATTAATGCAGGTGGAATGATCACAAATGCTAAAAGCTTGGTGATCACAAATGCTAAAAGCTCAAATGCTAAAAGCCTCATAGATATATTTCGACTTTCTTCATACACAGATGCTCATTGCTCAACTTCCATACATTTTGTGATCACCAAAATTTCTTTCATTCACTTTTTTTCTAACAGTGCATGCAGTTATTAAATATTAACCATTTTCCTAGGGATTAAAAAATGTTTCTTCAGTGTAATGAAAATATATAAAATGATCTTCCTCCAAATCTGCAAAGCACCCAGGAGAGTAATGGAAGTGGAGGATAAAATCCCCCCTTGCCCTACATTAGCATTTGCAAGAGTATACCATACAGATAGAAATATTTTTGCCCCAATGCCTACCAGGTCCTCCTCAAAATATGAAACATAATTCATATATTAAAAAATCTGTAGTGATTTTTTTATATCGCCGTTCAAACTGCTAGGTTTGCCCAGTGGCAAAGTAGGTGTCAGTTTCTAATCACACAGGGAATCTTTTCAGCTAAGCCAACTGGGTTCCTCTTTGCTTATATGTTGGAGATAAGCACTGGACCAAAGTAAATACAGCAAAGAAGTAGTTCCTTTGTTTTAACATAAGACCTTTGGGTATATTTGTAACATAGATAAGTGTATTTCCAAGGAGGCAAACAAACATAGAGCTCTGCTAAAGAAGTAGGGCTTTTTTTTGTTTTCACAAACTAATGACAATTGATAAACTTGAGGTACAAGAGCTATTTGTCAACTAAAAGCATGCTACGCTTATGGCCTGTCTCTGATCCGTTCCACTGGGCACGTCTCAATTTGGAAGTCCCATAGAAAAGTGAGGGATTTTGTTCGGTATGCTTTCTGAAAAAGTCCATGATTTTCCAAACTTGTCATTAGAGCGTGTTAAGATAGAAAGTGTTCAGAATAGTTGCGTGAGATCTTTTATAATAATACCAACATCTTGTTTGTACCTGGTCTGGTGGGATACTCTTTAATGGGATCCATCTCTATGAGGGATAATCATTGGAACAGGTTTCCTTTTTAATAAATATATTTATATGCTACTTATTTCGGTAGTCTGAAGGCTCCAAAAATAGCGCTTGGTAGAGTCTTTAGGCATAGAGAGTGAGGGATTGGAGAAGGGTATAGAGAGAGGGGAATCTACAAGGTTACACCCTTACAGAACAGACTGCATTGGACTTGCTCGTTTGTTGGGTTTTGGTTTCTTCGAGACAGATTTCTTCAGAGAGGACCTGGAACAAATGAGTGTCCAGGGACAGAACGAGAGGAAGGCAGCCCTGTAGCACCACCGGGACTAGGAAGCAGTGGAGTCACCGTCCCTGGAGGTATTTAAGTTGTGCAGACGTGGTGCTGAGGGGCATGGTTTAGTGGTGGACTCGGCGGCGTTAGGCTGATGGTTGGACTCAATGATCTCAAAGGTCTTTTTCAACTTAAATGACTCTATGATTCCAGGGGCAGTGAAATGTCGTCCTGGGCCTGTGGGCAGTGTGGGAGAGGCTGGAGAGGGACAGTGAGGCTGGTTAGTTCCCACAGGGCCTTGACAGAAAGTTGGTTCCTAAGTACAAAAAAGAGGTTAGGGTGCCATTTGATACAACTTACTCCTTACAACTCTGACCCAGAAGATAGGAGGTCAACACTAATTCAACATTCTCCTCATCTTAAGGTCAGCAGAACAACAACAAAAGCAATACCTCCTTCTCCTGGCAAGGAAAGAGCGACAGGTGAGGCACCAATGGATTCCCAATAGGTGGGAATCAGTATTTTTCCAGTCCTATATAGTCCCCAAAGCTGGAGGGTTTGTTTGGCTGTTGGGGTTATTTTTCTATTTTTTTTACAGTCAGAGACTTTTGAAAACAGACAAGAGAAATGCCTAATGGTTTCTGGTGTTCCCAGACGTAGGCAGCAGACAAGGGGAAGAACTTGATGGTAAATTACTGAATAAGGCCCCAAGCCTACAAGTAGAGAGGGGTGAAATCAAGAGAAAATGACAGCCCTATTAGAGCAAGGTGTAGGAAATAGCTGGGGTGACCAGTGGGCTCCTATTCCACGCCGTCCCTGTGATGGTTGCCTCCCTCGAGCCCCTCTAGAGCACTAACATCCCAGAAGAAAGCAAATGGACATGTAGACAGCAAACTTCATGCTGCCACACGCCGCATTAACCTCTTGTGGGCACTGCTAACAAACAGGGTGGTGAGTAACATCTGCCAGTACCCGCTTTATTTCAGCTGACCTGCTGTGTTGCTGTTACCAGCAGATCACTGCGTACAAATTGTGTGATGGACAAATTTACGCCAAATCGTGATGTGAGTGACATGTCATAGCCCAACCCCATTACCGCAAGGAAGTATTTATTTTCTAGGAACAGCAGCTGTCTTACATTTAGAGAAAGACAAGCTATGTGTTACTATTAGTAGACCTAACGATTTGGAAACCGTAAACACAAAACTAATGAGAGAGAGGGTACACATGTGTGTAAGTACACTTGCCATGTAAGTGGGTTTCGAGACAAGTAGGAAAATGTGCTTGATTTGTGGACTTATGAGGACTCACCAGGGTGTCAGTTAGTTTCCATCTAACTTGCACATAGCCAGTATTGTCTTGCATTTAAACCACTATCTTTCTGTCAGAAACAAACTTAGGAACAGTGGCTAATCAATATTTCTATTTGTAAACAACTTATTCAGCAAGATGAATACATTTATCTACTATCAGTTTCTACTAAAGCATCAGGCATATTTTATTTGTGGTTATTGTATTTTACACCTCACTGTGTATGTCTGGTTTAGGCTGTAAACTCCTAGAAGCAATACCAAGCTCCCTTTTCTCACCCTTCCCCCTCCTCTTTCTCCCACTCTCCCTCATCCCTGCTTTGTACAGTGCTGTGTGAACCGAAAATGCTTGGAAATATAAGAACCAAATAACCTTCTGATCTGGATAGCAAGCAGAGTAGCTGGGGAATTCAATGGTTTGTATAACACTACCCCAAGCAAAGGTGGTGTTTTTCTTCAGAAGGACCGAGGTGAGCATCCTCAATAATTGCAGTGAAAATATGAGTACTTACGGAAGTTAGAAAATTTTATTTATACCCTATTCTGATTATTCCTTTAGTCTCTGATTTACACACCACTAGTATGAAAAAAAAATAAATTAAATTTACATGCTTTATTTTTCTACTAGTTTTGTACTAACCTTTCCTTGTTACAACCTTAGCCATTTGAATTGCCAGGCAGGGCCCTGTACGAACCGTATTAGAACAGAACAAAACAGAACAGAAAAGACCAGACTAGACTAGACTATTTCAGTCTACAACAACCAGCTAGTCCAACTGCCTGACTGATTCAGGGCTCACCACAAGTTAAAGCATGTTGTTAAGTGCTCTCCGGCCACTCACCTCCCAATTTATACTTGTGCCCAGCATTACCCCATCCTAGGTGCAGAATGTGGCATTTTGACTTGTTAAATTTCATCCCGTTAATCACTACCCAATGCTCCAATCTATGTAGATCCCTCTGGAAGGCCTCCTGTCCCTCAAGAGAGTCAAGAGCACCTCCCAGTTTGGTATCAGCAGCAGACTTGCTAATGGTGCATTCAAGTCCTGCATCCAGATCGTTGATAAATACACTGAACAGCAGCAGCCCTAGAATTGAGCCCTGAGGAACACCGCTGGTGGCCGGTTACCAGCCAGATGTAGCCCCATTCACTACAAGCCTTTGAGCTCTGCCCTTCAGCCAGTTCTTCACCCAGCACAACATAAACCCGCTCATCCTGTAGCTGTACAACTTCTCTAGAGAATGCTATGAGGGACAGTATCAAAAGCATTACTAAAATCCAGAAAAACTACATTTACTGACTTCCCTTCATCCATTAGGCAGGCGACCTTATCATAGGAGATCAAATTAGTTAAGCAGGACTTTCCCTTTGTGAACCTGTGTTGACTGTGCCTGATGACTGCATTATTCTTTAAATGTCTTTCAGTAGTATCCAGTATAATCTTCTCCATAATTTTTCCTGGAACTGAGATTAGATTTACACGTCTGTAGTGCCCTGGGTCTTCCCTTATACCCTTTTTGTGGATCGGAATAACAATGGCTGCTTCCAGTCAGCAGAGACCTCCCCAGACTCCCAAGATCTTTGGTAGATGATCGAGAGGGGTCCTACCATAACATGGATTAGCTCCTTAGGAACTCTGGGATGAATCCCATCAGGCCCCTTGGACTTGTGAATGTTCTTCTGATACAACTGGTCCCTTACAAATTCAGTGTCCACAAATGGGAAGTCATTGTTCCCACACTTGTGTTCCTCGGACTCAGGGTACTGGGCAGCCCAAGGTCTATCAGTATTACTGAAGACTGAGGCAAATAACGCATTGAATGCCTCCACTTTTTTTCATCCTCATTAGTCCATCTTCAACAAGTGTCAGTCGAATGTCTTCTTTAGACCTCCTCTTGCTATTAACATACTTTGAAAAGCACTTCTTGTTATCTGAAACAACGCTGGCCAGTTTCAACTCTAATTGAGCTTTGGCCATTAGCTTTGCCCTTTCATGTCTTGTTCGCTGTACACAGCTCTGTACTCTTCCTGCAAAATTTCACCTCACTTCCAGAGAACATGCAGTTTCTTTTTCCTCTTGAGATCCACGAGGAGTTCCCTGTTCAGCCACACTGGTCTTCTGCTCTGCTTGTCTGACTTACAACACAGTGGAATTACCTGCTCCTGTGCTTCTAAAAGGTGGTTCATAAAGACTGACCAGCACTCATGGACTCCTAAGCCCTCAAACAAAGATTCTCAAGGTACTTTGCTAAATATCTCCCTGAACAGTTTGAAGTTCACTCTGATGAGGTCCAGGGTAACAACTCTGCTGTCTTTTTTTCTCATTACACTGAAAATTTTAAACTCAACCATTTCACGATCACGGTGGCCAAGGCAGCCACCTACCATCATATCCTCTACGAGTCCTTCTTTATTCACAAACAACAAGTCTAGGAGGTCATCTTTCCTAATTGGCTCACTGAGTACCTGTGACAAGAAGTTGTGTCCTACAAACTTCAAGAATTTCCAAGACCTGCTCAGACCAGCAGTATGATATTCCCAGTAGATGTCTAGGAAGGTGAAATCTCCCATAAGGATGAGGGCTACCGATGCAGAAATTTCTCCTAATTGCCTATAGAATAACTCATCAGTGTTTCCATCCTGGCTGGGCGATTGGTGGTCGACACCCACTGTAACATCTCCTTTGTTTTCCATCCCCCTAATCCTTGCCCAGAGGCTCTCAACCACATCATCACTACCTGTAAAGGCTTCAAGCTTCTCCCTTACATGTAGTCAACACCTCCACTTCACCTGCACTGTCTATCCCTCCTGAACAGCCCTTGAACAGCCTGTAGACTTCCATCACAGCACTCCAATTGTTTAAATTTTAAATTATTACCTTTTCTTGCCGCACACTTCAGACAGAAGTGTACCTTTCTCCTGGTGTCTTCCCTGTCACATAAAGGACGGCAAGACAACAGCTCTTAATACACTTCCTTCTGAAAGGTCTACCTTCCAAGAACTGCTAAGAAAGGACACAGGAGAGCTCAGAAAGTTTCGCCTGCACACAAAAAGTATTTGAACTCTCACAGAACTGTGGCTCCTTAATCTAAGGCTTATAGGGAATTTACAAAGGGCACATTCTCTTCTGGACATGCCTGTAATTCCCATTATCATCAATGGGGGTTATAAGCAACTCGAAACAAAGAATAAACCCTTGTGTGTTAGCGCTGCCCCTGTTTAACAGTGTCTAAATCAATACCGATGATTTGACAGTTTTACTTTCAATATATTCTGACTCATTTGAAAATCAGTTTGCACTTAACTAATGAAAGAGTACATTTTAATCCTCCTAAAGAAAGGCTACAGAACAGCCACCGGAGCCCGAGCCAAACCCGACAAAGTCAATGGGAAACTTTCACTCGACTTTAGAGAACTTTGGATTGGTCCCTTAATGAATAACACACAGTTCAGCCCCGCTGAAGAGAAAAAGATTGCACACAGAATGCAACGCTACTCTGACGCTTAACCTGGCAAAACACAGCTGCTGCTTTAAAAGGAATTTTTCCATATACCTTGCCCCAGACTTCAGAAAACATAGCTAACAAGATACAGGACACTGGAGTTTAAAAAATCATCGTATGTATAGGGGAGGGAAAAAATACTAAAGGAACTTAAAATGTTACTGTTCCTTTCGTATGTCCTGTGCCCAACATGTTTCTCCCAACACAACTCTATTATATTTCTAAAAAAATATAGTAAGCATTAGTCTGGAATAATAATAAAAATAAAGACTATGGAGCAGACAACTATGCGTAAAGACATTTGTACAGGGAATGTGGAATTTTATTTCTCATGTAAGTCATTTTCCAAACTGTGTTGGAAAAGATGAGAGAGGAATGTGTCCATACATGAGATTAGAAAGTTAGAACAGATTTACAATATAAAGGCCCTTTTGCTGCCTCAAGATACAGCCATTTAAGGCAGCACGGTGGCTCAAATATTCTCCCACAAGGAAACATGAGTGCAGGACTCCCAAACAATTTCTTATCTGAATTTAGTCATGGATGCAAAGATGATCTTGCAGCCTCAGTGTAAAATGGGGCAGGGTTCCATTCAACTTGCATTAAAATGTACACAAACTCTGCAGAGACTTATTTATGACTAGACACCTTGACATCATCTGGAATACATGTAATATCTCTGAAATTTCAGCAGTAATCACACTTCCCTTTAAGCACTTATATTTTCTGTTGTTATTTCATGCTTCACCTCCATTTTTAAAAGAAAATTATTGTAACGCTAAAGTTCACTGGCTGAAAAAGCAAACTTAATATCATCCTTCAAAAAAGCAGTTATCAACTCGTGTCTTCAAAACGCAGCTCTTGACTCAATCCAGTTGAAGGAAGTGCTTCATTCCTTTAAAATAATTTTATTCTGAACATTTCTTTTCACAGAGAACATTACCTACACATGTTAGGAGATCACTGTCTATAAATTATGTACGACAGACATAGTAGTGTATAATAGCTCTACTTAAATAAATATGTATTATTTATAGTGTCACAGGTGAAGTACTAAAATGATACAGTCTGCCAAGAATCTTATTGCAAAAATAACTTGTCCTAAATGCTGAACATGTGTAGTATTGAGGGGTTTTCCCCTGCTATTTGGAAATTTTTTGTAAAATTGTAATAAAATATTTCAAAATAAACACTGCATTATTAATGTACTTCTTATTTGCCCTAGGGCAGCTCTGGCATAAATCTATCATTTAAATTCTTTGCTCTTCTTACATTACATACAATGGTGCTGGTCCTAATCTCATTTATATTACTTTTTAAACTGGTGGAACTTCATGAACGTTATAGAAACCGCTCCTGATCTACACCAGATGACACGACGGACAAATGAGGCGTAGCTTTCCTGTACCGTTCTCTCTGTTGTGTTTCTATTTCTAAATCAGTGCTGAAAGCTGAAGGAGCACATGCAGTATTTAATGCTCTGAAATGAACTCCAATCAATATCTTTGCCCTATATTTCTGCTGAAAACCGTACCAGTACTATAACAAAGCAAGGCACTGTCTCTAGCATTCCTGGTATTTCGCAGAAAGAAAATGTATCCTGATTAATTTATCTCTAATTACACAAATTCTTTATACTTTCAGCACTTGTCATTGTTTGTGATAAGAACAACAGGATCAATCAATATAAAATGGGACTAAAGTACATGGTTCTTAAATTACATTATAGATCTCTTTCCTATTCAGAGGGGATTAATGTATCAGTATCACTTTGTAGTTTGGGGCACTAATAATCTTGAATTACCAGGAAAGAAAACATGGCAACAAATTGGTTGCTCTCTTCGGTCGCTGCCACCATGCTGAAATTAAAAGATAAAACTTGGGACCATGCCCCCCAACCTTCATATAACTGTTCATTGAAGATGGTTGCTCATTCATTAAAAGCGTACAACCTTCATTCATCCAAATAGTATGAATCTATAAATTCAGTCAATTTACTTGCAATTAGAACACTCGCATATCAGCTCTTAGTAAGAAAGCTTTCAGTTTTCCACATATTATATAGCTAAAAAAATACACAGATTTAAAAATTATTATTATTAATAAGCTACATTTCTTGTTGCTAATGCCATTAATTAAAGGGCTCTGGGTCTGTTATGGCAATCTGCAGGTACCTCTCCAAGTTTTTGGCACATCTCTGCAAGCAAGCAAAGCGATGGAAATCAACCCACGCAGAACCTGATGCGCACATCTGGAGGTTTCCAGATCTGCCATCTTCAGTGTTCAGCCAATCACTTACCCAGTATCTAAATTTAAAAATATGCTATTGGTTCAAGGTGCCTTATTCTAGATGCCAACTGCACAGCAAGATATTTGGGAGTTTTCCAGCTCGGTTTTCACAGTCTGGCCTCGTTAATTGAGAACAGGATTTTCTGAAGCACATTTGTAACTATACTGCTAGAAGACATCACAACAAATAGTTGCAAAGACGGTAATGCGTTAGTCAGTTCTTAGAAGTTGGTTACATAGGTAAGATCATTAAGTTCTTTTGCAATGTCCTCTGGCAAGTGTAGGAAAGACAACATTGTGCTACATTCAAGCCAGTGAAATGAGGGTTTTGCCATACACTTGCTTTCAGACTATCACACCCAACTCAGTATTTTATCATCACTCCAGTCAAACCATGTTGTGTACAATCTAGGAATCCAATGAATGCAGAATACCCACCTAACATGCACTATAGCACTAGTTTCAAAAGTTAATAAAACGAGAATCCAGTTTTCTTATTCCAGAATAATCTCCGTTTTTGTAAGAGAGAATAAAGAGTAAAATGATTATGATCGTAATATTGACTTTATTGTTGCTGAAAAGTGACACCTCTCTTCTGAAATTTCATCTAGTTGGTATAAAAAACCCAGCACATTTTAACCTTTAAACATCACGAGGCATGTGGACTAGCAGAAGAATTTTATTTGCACTCTTGCTGAAAATGTTTCATGAGATTAAAATGTTTTTAAGATTGGTCTAGATCCACCTGGCATTCCTCTGAATAACATCAACCCAGCAACCTTTATGATAGGAAAGCATGGGTTGAAAATTTCTGTGGAAAAAAAAGTAAATATAATCCCTCCATCTTGGAGAACACTGGTTACATTTCAGCATTTTTCCATTTCTCATACAGCTTTCACGTAAGGTGGTGAGACAACAGGACCAAATCCCACTGCAGATAATACAATCAAATCAATGTTACACTCTCTTTCAGAGACATATTTTTCTAAACCAAGACTTTGCGCACATGTGTAAGCATACAGGTAAATGAGGCAGCAGTGTCTGCTGCATATACAAGAAGATCTTTGTTGGATCTGCCTTCTAAAGGATGTCTGAAAGCCTTGTTTTTAACCAACCCAGCCGGAGATGCTAGTGTATCCACCTCGAGGGATCCAATACTGCCCACCTCCTGGCAAAGTCCAGAGTTTCTTTTTCCCTCTTTCCACACAGACAATGTAAGGGCCCTTGTCTGACATCTGTGCGAGTTCCTGTGATTTCTCTGTAACACCAGTCCCTCACTCCCTCACCATCTTTAGCTCTGTGAACCCAAAATCCATTCCTCCTTTACCCAAGGTTGCTTTCTCTTTCCATTTAACCAAGAAGGAGAGAGCCTTACGGTCTTCCCTTCCACATTCCGCCACACTCCCATCCTCATCCAACTTTTGATTTGACAGATTCCCACCACCAACACATTTTTTTTCCTTTCAGCCTGACAAAAATCTGTCTGGAAGATGGGCAAAACTGATGGCAGCTGTGCTGAAAAGCCTTGAAAGAATACTGCAGAGGGCTTTGATGCACGCTCAACACTAAAAAGTACTTAAGGATATAGCTCTGCTATATAAGTAGCAAAGACCCACATCTGGGACTTACTTGCCTTCATTTCCTAGTTTTATTTATTGAACCAGTAGGGTTCTGTTCACTGATGCCTAGAACATTTCCTGAAACCTGGAGCAGATTTGATTGAGAAATACCCTTATAAAATACATACGGATGCGTACAGTTGACTCGAGTAAAAATTCAGCCAACTACTTGAGCTGGAGAAAGACAAATCCAAGAATAATGATAGTGCTAGCCTCACAATAAAAAGGAAGCTCCATGGGTAATCTTCCTACAGTTAAATCTATAGCTAATATGAGATATTTCTCTACCTTTGCTTTCTTGTTCACATGTGATTTCCAAGCCTGTGAATATTCCAGCAAATTATTTTATTGAGCCTGACGTGAATATTAAGAAATGATATTTGGAAATTTGCAACACTTTTTAGAAGGAAAGACTCCATAAAATCTAGGAGGGTTGAGCAGCATTAGCTACACCACGTTGTGCTTGCGTCCTCTTCTGAGGGGAACCCGATTTCCCCGTCTCCATGATTCTCTCCTACTGTCTTCCAAACAATCATTTTTAAAAGCAGCAGGATTCCCGTTAACACAGCAGTGATAATGTGTTTCCACAGAATCCTCTGTAAGATTGAGAAATTACCTCTTCTCTTTCTTTGCCATTCTGATATTGTCGCAAAGTCTCAGACGGTACAATTTTTCCCCAGAACTGTGCTGAATAAATCCCATATGAATCTGCCAAGCCAGGTTAGGTACCGGCTACACTTTACTATCAGTAATCTAAGAACCCTTTTCGGCACAGGTACAGCATTAAAACAAGAGTAAATATTTTAGAATTCGGGCTATTTCTAATGTCAGCACTTGTTACAAGTGTATCACAGGATCATAGAATGTGTTGGGTTGGAAGGGACCTCTAAAGCCCATCCAGTCCACCCCCCTGCAGGGAGCAGGGACATCTTCAACTAGAGCAGGTTGCTCAGAGCCTCGTCCAGCCTGGCCTTGGATGTCTCCAGGGATGGGGCCTCCACCACCTCTCTGGGCAACCTGGGCCAGTGTCTCACCACCCTCAGGGTAAAGAACTTCTTCCTCATGTCTCATCTAACCCTGCCCTGCTCTAGTTTAAACCATTGCCCCTCATCCCATCGCTACGTGCCCTTGCAAACAGCCCCTCCCCAGCTTTCCTGTAGGCCCCCTTCAGGGACTGGAAGGGGCTCTAAGGTCTTCCCGGAGCCTTCTCTTCTCCAGGCTGAAAAATCCCAACTCTCTCAGCCTGTATTCATAGGAGATGTTTGTTGTTAGTTTGTTGAATCTTGCAGATTCCCTTTAATCCCTAAAATTCTGAATTCACGTCCAAATTTCAGCCTTACCATCCTTTCCTCCTACTCCCTTTCCCCTAGAGAAAAACTCCACCAGGGTAATGTTTGTTTGGCACACCTGCTTCAGGATAAGGAGTTGAAAAGATAACAATAGAGACTCAAAAGCTGGAAAATTCAACAAATCTCAATACACGTGGTTGTACAAAAATCTCAGGATGTTAATAAGCAATCTTATTATTTCTTCTCCAAACCAATGAAGCCTAACAACAGTAATTACTCTACCTGCATAGCTGTCTTTGCTACAAAACATAGACTGTCAGGGAAAAATAGTATATTGGTTGTAGTAGTTGACTTTTACCGTATCTGAGGAACACGTACTAAATACTACGCTCCATTCAGTTTGGTAAGAAGAAGAGGAGGGAGAATAATTCTTTTTAAAAAAATGAGAAATGAAAGAGGCTGATTGGAATTACTGTCCACAACCCTTTTTTTGCCAAAATAAAGCTGCTAATTGTTGGCTGTTCTATAGATTGTGCGGTCTTTCAGTTAACAGCAAACAGTGGCCTTTGTGAAAGATTATCTGAATTAACAAAAATGCAGTTTGGAAATTATGACGTAATCACGCATTACCATACAAGACATGCATTAAAATCCTGAATCTGTGTTTGTTGGGCTAAAAAGATGCTTGGTCTACCAAAAAAAAANCTCGACTGTGGCAGCAGAGCTTGGTCACCAAAAAAAAAAAAAAAAAAAAGCAAGCAAAAGCACACAACAGGAGTTTTGGTCTCTGAGTCCATGCTTATAAGAAAAGAAAAGATTTACGTATTACGCATATTAAAAAAAAAAGGGAAAGGATACAAAGTAGGAATAAAAATCTTGGAAAATTATATGAAAAAATTAACCAAACAACAGGTTTTATCTAGCGGAAATGCTTTGCGGTGCTCAAGTCCTGATGCACAGAGAGGGACGTACCTCAATAAAAACCTGAGAAGTCAAACATGGAACTATTTCCCAAGTTCTTTAATTAAAGGATGACAGCTGACATAATTTATTAATGTTAGCAATAAATATATATTTTATAATGTTCCAAACAAAATATTATTAAAAGTTTTCTCAGCTATGAATAAAAATCACAGCAGCAATAGGACAGACCCAGATATATTTACTCTGCCTACCAGTTTCTGAAAATTTATTAGACAATTGGCAGTGCTTTGCTCTTACTGTAAAAGCTCCTTTATAACTAATCAGAAAGGATAATGTGAATGAAAAGTTTAAGAGTTAAGCTATTAAATGCCCTCTGCACAATCTTTTATCAGTTTGATAGGCACACAGTGTGGTGAATTAGTTAATAGGGAGTTGAGAGAGCTATACCAAAAAAAGGGGATTTATCTGCCTGATAAAGCACTGCTGCAGAAGTCTTTAGTGCTGTTCTGGATGTGGAGCGGCATGAAAAGAGGAGATTTCCTCCCCTGTTTTTAATATTTTATTAATTAAAAAAAAAAAACCAAACCAATCTTTATTTGCTTTTGTGAAGTGTGAAAAAGCTTCATTAATAAGGAAACCACTGTAAGTTGGTGGCCCTTATAACAGTTCTCCCTTGATGGCAATAGTGACATATCAACAATCAGTATTCTGCATCCTAATGGTGGTTTTCGAGCCAGCCTCATAGTTCAGACGGGGGCAGTAAAAGCTTGTGCTATCCCTTTAAGGCTTTCTTGATGTCTTTTGGCATTCTTTTATAATTACAGCTTTTACTGTAAGCACTGTACTGAAGGCGTTGTGCTGCGATTGAGTCACGCGAAGTGATTTGAGATCAGCGTAAATGTCACTTTTTAAGCAAGTAAACTGGAGAACATTTAACTTTCCTTTTAGGATAGAAACCCATCTAGAGCAAATATGCTATTAACTATCAAAATAAAATGCTGGTCTGGGAGATTTGGGCAATTTTCACACAATTGCATAGCAATAACTGTGTCCCTCTCCGTTTCCAAATTCCCTCTAAACTCTCCAAGCCAACAACAGATTACACTCCCACATTTTTTGGCGGTTGTGAAAGTTGGGCATAGCGGAAGAGAAATATTAAGGATGTGTTTTAAGAGCTGACGATAAAAGGTTTGTAAGAGATGAGTATCAAAAATATTGGTGCTGTTTGGGTGAACGTACTGCCCCAACAGGTATGGAACATGCTGAACGCGGGTTTGCCAGTAAGATGGAAAGGACCGAGCAGATGTGCTTTGTACCAAACGATTTTCATATTTCAATGTGACAAAACAGATGAGCCACATAAAGCTTAATTTCAGTTGCAAATTGCAAGCTGGAATAAGTTCCAGAATAGTAAACAATTAGCTGCTTTATTTTCTTTTTAATAAGACTAAATTACCAGATAATATCTACTGGCATCAACTTGGCTAATAAAAATCTGTTTAATAGGATTTGCCATTTTTCCAGTTGCTATCATGATCAGCTTTGCATTTTGATTATCTTTAAACTTTGCCTCAATTTTCTCATAGAAAAGCTCTCAGTAGTAATTGCTTTAACATTTATTCCAGGTCAAGTGGTTAAGTATGAATAATGATGTGTCAAAAATGTACAGTAGTGCTGTCAATAGAGCAATTACCATTTAGCTGGAGATTATTATGGCACAAGAGCACATTAACTGGGCACGGTAAACAGAACAACAAAGAAAGAAGGGGCAAAGGGACCAAACTGTTTTCAAAACCTGCCAGTGTTCTACAGCGTTGTGTTACTGACAGATATTAGTTCTTACATAAGAGCAATTAACTCCCCAATCAGCTTCACTCGGCAGCATTGGATTCCAATGTTTCCAATTAGAACAAGAAGTTAGAAGCGCATTTCTAGAACGCTGGCTTAATTTTTTTTTAGAATAATCTCAGAATGGCTTTGGAAAGCGATCGCCAATTGGTGTTATCCTTAAAGCTTACCCAGATCACTAGGAAGCCCACTATGAAAAATACGGCATACGTCTGTCCCTGGTCATTGGTGACGGTGTAAAAGCTAGTATTTTTTTTTCCACATGATTTTTATAGGAGGAATATTCTGATTTGATGTCATCTTGCGATTTAATGCATTACTGACTAACCCAAAAAAAAAGTTTAGCAGCAAGTCACAAGTTGAGATGTGTTTTTCTACAGCCTCTAATAGCTAGCAGTCAGTTTGGTGTTATTCCTTTAATTACAGCAGCATAAAAACTATGGAGTTCTGCCTAAAAAGCTATTTGTATGACTTTAAACAGACCTCTAACTCTATTAAACACAGGAAAATTCCAGTCTGACAGAGCACAGAAGTGTGACCTCTCAAGAATTGTCTCCTCCAAAAGCAAGAGATACCTGTATTATCCAGTCTGCTCAAGTTGGCTCAAGAACTAGGCAATCTCTAGAAACTCCCGAGTTAAAAATGTACGTGCCATACAGCCTCCAACTTCAAGTATTCAAAATGNATATATATAAATCTTCCTTTCTGCACATCCTATTATTCTAACTCCTCCTGTGCTTGACACGGGACAATTACGAGATGATCCAAATTAGTGAGTGTTGCTTCATTTGCCTCTGAGTGATAATTAGAGAACTTCATGACGTTCCACTACAGTTGGGTCTAGCTAGAATTAGGAAGGCACTCCTTCCCCTGAGAAATTTCCATGTGTTTCACAATTAGACGATGCTAAACTTCCAACATGGAAGCAGTGGTACAATCCCACCAGCTCGTCTCTGTATATCCATTATTTCCACAGCTGAAAAGAAATTATGAGCTATGTTGGACTCTTATAAAAAAGAGCTTTATTGAATATGCAACGCCTGGGAATTATGGTCTGTCTTTGAGCACCGTGTTCTGGAAGTATGTTTTCCCTATATTCCATTCCAAATTATTTTAGTCAAGCTCCACTGCCAAATAAATGAATTGGAAAAAAATAAAAATGGAACTTTCTCAAGAAGGAGTATTCATAGGAGCTTACTACTTTTTTGAGAGGTAGGGAATACATTCAGTCTTTATTTCTACCTGTGCTTCATTGCGACATTTTCCAGGAAACCAGTATAAAATATTTTTAAATGAGACAATTCAATATTACTAAAAGAGAGTAATTTGTGGCCTTGAATTATAATTATCAATACTTTTATCTTTACGTAAATTTTAAAATTTCAGGCCATGTAGGTGCCATTCATGTGCTTCTTCAAGGAAAGCTTATAGTGACTTGAAAGCAAACTTTTCATTGCAAATGAACCAAAAACTTGCATTCTCACTGCTCCTGCACCCTTACACTCTTCTGTGACACATTTCCTGAGTGTCTTTCATAGAATCTGAAACTTTCTTTTGGCCCTCGTGAATTGCCTGTGCAATTCCTGTGTTATTCTTCACACAGCGCCTGTAATAAGCCCCATGATCTAATGACAAGCATCTTCGAAAATCAAGCAACTACACGCACTGTCCTTTGAATCCTTATTATTACCGAAACCTATTGTTTTCTCTACTGAGCTTGAGCAGATGGCTAACACAACTTACACAATGAAAACCGAGAAGATCAGATGTAGAATGTATGAAAAGTTAAAATTATTTTTTTATCTGCCTACATACTGTAAATCAGCGAGCATCAATAAGCAGCAATTTGTATTGGATTGTTTCCACTTGTATTACAGTCTTCTCTGATTGCAACTTTTCCTCTACTAAGACTGACAGTCAAGTAGTCTATTTTAACCTTCAGGGTTGTTAAAGAATGGAATGCATGTTTCTACAGTCTTTATAAATAATTTGAAAGACTGGGTAGCTTCTAACAGCTAGAACACTAGAGAATATGATCACTGATTCAAATTGAGTACTGAAGGGCTCCATCAGCACTTGCAAAACATGAGAAGGCACAAACTATCATTTAAAGAGCAGCTAAAAACCATAATTCTATCCCATATAACCTGTATCTCACCTCAGCCCATGTATATACGTTATACGAGTGATGACAGAAATTTGATTCGGAGCCCTTTGGAATTTACTGAGGAATTTCTACTAAAGGAAGCAAGACAGATTTCATTTTATTGATTGAAAATCAATTAAAATTATTTTGATTGCGTATAATTGTTATTATGATCTGATTAATTAAAAAACATTTACAAACTTTGCCCCATGCCTTGTAGAATCTACTACCAAGAAACAAAACAGGGACAAGACTAGCAGAGACAGAGGCAGCTTTAAGGGGACCTGTGGAGTTCTGAAGGAAGATCTGTAGAGATGGTCAAGCTAACCACAAGATAAAGAAGAAAACGATTCTTTAAAACCATAAAAATAGATAAAAGAAAAAATTTAAACTGTAGTAATAATAGGAAATAATTTGACAATAACTGGAGAAACCACAATCTTAGAAATACACTTCCATATGAATAATCTCAAATAAATTAATGAGAAAATTCATACACCTGAGGATTATTCTAGACGTGCTTGTGTGCTTGCCTATACCTTACATCTATCTTTCTTTTTAGAAGGGATTCAGTGCCTTATGGTATTCATCTGACGTTTTAGATCAACAGTGATAGGTTATAACCCAAGAGATATAAAAAAATCTCCAACTATTAACTTACTGTCCTAATATACTGTTCCACTTAACTAGAAACACCAATCACATTAAAAGCGAAAGGAATAATGCATGGCCATGGTTAAACAGAGCAACAGAAGCAAAATACTGTGCTATACAATGTAGTTGATTGTGCCACTTCATGATTTGGAATAAACACATTCCCTCTGTGTGCAGACAAACCCAACCTGTCAAAATGATAACACTTTTCCACTCAAAATATATATGATATGCTTAAACTACTTAAAATTCCATACATTTACCTCAGGATTGTTTAATACATGTGCAGTGGGGAAAAAAAAAAAGAAAAGAAGGAACACACTAGAAGCTAAAATAAAAGATGAAAAAATCAAGTCGCAGATATCTTAAGTTTGTGTAATATTATAAAGCAAAGTAGTCTTGTACAATAATTACTTTGCTTAGCTTTATTTAATATTTTTTTCAGGTACTAACTCAAAGTGACATGGATGATATTACAAATATTATTAAAAATATCAAAATTAAAAGTGTAATTTGAAGACAATATGTCTATTTGTTTATTGTTTTGATTTTGAACAAAGTCATCTTTCTCTTTTCTGGAATAACATATTTATTTGCTTATATTTACTTGCAAAGATTTTTTCTCCTAGGAATTTGTTTTGCATCCCTGTGAAATAGGTTTCACTTGGAAGCAGTGAACAAACAAGATGTCAAAAAATTTCAATTATTTGCATTGCACTGAACTTCTGATAGTTGTTTCAATATTAACCCTTATCTTACCCCATCCCAGCCTCAAAATCTAACACAATAAGGGACTGTATTTATGTTCATCAAAACAAGACAGGAATAAGTATAAATTAAAGGCCGATAACAATTACAACTGGAAAAATGTACTAGATTACATAAAAAATTTCACTAACCAATTTTAATTAAGAATAATTTGTTAGATTCTAACATAATTTCTTCATGTTTTTCTAAATGGACAATGGGATATAGTAAAACCTGTGGTGGTATTTTCATATAAAATGTTGCATCAGAAATATGAAGTCTGAAGACCAAACTTTTATCCTTAACAAACCCCCTTACATCTCTCACCTTATTTTACTCTCAAATACATTAATAAAATAGGATACGAACAAACTCATTAAATGAAAAAATTAAAAGCAAACATATGCCACTGTGAAAACGTTCCAGAAAGGAAGTGATATAATGTTTCCAGATGTTCTCTTTTGTCGCCTGCCCACATTTTCCAGTGTGCTAGGTACTTCGCAAATAAAAAAGAAAAATCAGGCCTTGTACCATCCAGAAATTAAAATTAATAATGTAGGTAATATATAAAAAATGAAGAAGAAAGGACATATTTGGTGTTTGCTGGATGTTTGTGTAGTGATGACACAACTCATGACACAACTGAAGGCCAACAGCATCCTGGCCTGTATCAGGAATGGTGTGGCCAGCAGGAGTGGGGCAGTGATGGTCCCCCTGTGCTGTGCACTGGTGAGGTCCCACCTCGAGGGCTGTGTCCAGTCCCTTTCAATTTACACGATGCTATGAATCTAGAATTCGATTTTCTGTCCTTTTATTAAAAATAGTTTCTCATCACTTTCAGATTCCTATGTTTACAAAACGACAGTGTCTACCCTTAGGGTGTCTCTAGATGTCTAGACTATTCCACTTCTTCTTGCCTCTGTCCTCTCCCCGCACTTTTGCACATCACAGGATCACGGAATCCTTCAGGTGGGAAAGGACTTTGGCAGGTCTCCAGTCCAGCCTCAAAGCAGGGCTTACACCGATTTGACACCGGGTTGCTCAGGGCTTTGTCTAGTCAGGTCAGAGGCCCAATACTTAATTGTTCTTGTAGAGGAAATTTTTCTTTTCCTAGTCATATCCTGTCCTGCTTCAGTTTATGACTGTTGTCTCTTCGTCCCAGCATGATGAGCTCACCGTAATGAGCCCGGCTCAGTTTCTCACTAACCATCCTGTAGGTGCTGCTACTAGGTTCCCCCAAAGCCACCCCTCCTCCAGGCTCAGCAAGCCCTGGTGCCTCAGCCTCTCCTCACAGCATCCTTAAAACCAAATCTTTATAGTCTTTAAATATGGTATTACAAGGGCTTTGTATACAGTCTGTTCTTATGTTCGTATCCGCTAAAGAATTGCTGTCAACAGCACAAAATGAAAAAAAAAGAAAAAAAATCACACAGAAAATTTCACTAAATTGTCTGAAGAATTTGGAATAGTAGCATATTAAAGTATATTTGCGGTTTAGATGAAGAGTGCTACTTAAAAAGTCCTAAATTCTGTTTGCAAAATCAGTGGTCACACGTAGTTCGCGGCTGCTTCCTAATTTTCTCATTTAGGTTACTGAATCGCTGACTAAATAATTTCTATCCATCATCCAGACCTAGATGTGTTCTAATCACCCTCTCTTTGAAGAACAGCGGAAAAATAATTTCAGGCCAATTTCATGTGATTAGAAATACTCTCTCAAATTATTTTCCACTTGTCATTAAAATGCTAGATCATTAGGCAGGAAGACAGAGAACGTCAGTTCTGGCAGTAATCTCAGGATCCAACAGGATCTCATAATCGTGCACAAAGTCCCCTCAACCACAGGATTTATTAACAGAATATTTGCATCATTTTGCCAATAAAGCTTAAACCTATTATCACTGCTGCTACGAAACACAAAATCTAAACACGCTATTTCTGGAAAACAATTAAACCAGATGAGGAACAAATAAATGAATGGAGTAGCAGCCCAAGATGCACACCAGCACGCCCGGAGTCAGAAGACGTGTTCAGCCTTGGTGCGTTTTTATGACAGACTAACAAGATCCCCCAACGCATACATCGGATGCAGTCAGTGTTAAGTACCTTGAATCTGGAAAACTTCCCAGATTATGCATCTGCCCTTTTAGCTTGTGCTACACAGGATGAATCTGTAAAGAGGGCAATAAAAGGATGAGGCTAGAGGGCCAGGACTATGTTATCTCATGACTAACATTTTCAAGAAGAATAAAAGCATACCAGCTTGCAGCTTGTAATAAGCCAAGAACAGAGAATAGCTCTTAACATAATATTAAAACTCTATTTAAAATTCAATGCATCCAACCTTGGCAGGTGAAGAATCAACTCACTTCACCTTCTGTTTTTGACAGCTTTTTTTCACATTTCAATTTTAAATGGCAATTTCTAAATTGTTTGACCCTTTCCAGTCAGGCATGCCATTCAAGTACTATGAACTAGCATGCATATTTTGATCGGAAAAGATTTCTGTTGTGATAAAAGCTAAATCAAACACACAATTAAACGGTTTAGTTCTTGATAAGCGATAGTAGCCGAAGATGATCAGGAAATGTTCCTTAAGTCTTCCTGAAATGTAGCCCATTTTCTGCATTCCAGGGATCATTTCTGAGATTATTAAATGTGACATTAGCTTCAGAATATTACAGAAATACTGAAACATATGCAAAAAAAGCCTGGTCTTGTTCCTTACTTTTCTAAGAGATTACTTTAAAAATTATACTTTTATACTTTCCATCAACAGTGATTTATTTTTATTTCTGAAAATCAAAACTCCCAAGATTGGCATTGTCCTAGAAAGAGCAAAATCCTTCCTGTTCACCTGAAATTGTGTTAGCAACTTAGTTTATTGTGTATTTTTAATTCAGATTCAGGCATCAGTCACGCTACTGTTTCAAGTCTCTATGTCTGGACGGCTGTACCTCAGTTTTAGGCTTACAATAGCCAATAATGATTTGCAACAATCATACGCAGACTTCAAAATGTTCCTTCAGACAAATGAGAGTTGTCTATTTGTTCGGCTTTGTAAACGGGGAATGGTACTGTCTCTGGTTATTCATGTATTTATTACATAAACCCTTTTAGAATCATTAGAATGTGGTTTGGAAATTGCATATAAGTAAAACCTTTTCTATCCACTTATTATTCCTCCATCTATACTGGGAGATGGCAGATAAGATAAGAGGAGTAACCAGATGCTCCAAAGAGAGAAGCTACATGAATAGAAGCAGACAGTTCTAACTGAAGGGCAATCACAGGATGGGGAGCAGGTTTTTGTCTGGGTTTTGCAAAGTGTTGACAACAGAGTTAGCATTTATTACAAATGCAGCAGCTACTACTGTTTCTTAAGTGATGATTCAACAGGTCCTGGATACGGTCCTGGAAAGGACTTTGTGCAAAGAGATGCCTGTACTCATATAAAGCTATTTGCAGTACTGGGACTCTGCACCCAAACAGGTGATGGCAACTCAACAGATTTAAACAAAGGCATTAACACGTTATTTCGTAGACAAAACAGCTCAGCAAGAACTTACCCTCTAAATTATTGAGTGTTCTCTCCTGTCAACACGGACAAGAGGAGTACAAGGAACTTTGCAGTTTGATGGACTGAACCCTTTGAATCCACAGGGCACAAAGGGTATGCTTTGCTACCAAAAAGAAAGATCTACTGCTGGAAAAAAGGAAGAGATGGATGCGTACATGATAAACGGCGTTAATTCCATTACACAGAATCACAGAACCAAAGGATTTTATTGTGACCTGAAAACCATAAATCTACCTCCTAATCAGAGAAGTGATGTCCTCCTGACACCCACCCTTCAAGGATTTATAGGCATTGAATACTTAAAGGGTGGGTGTCAGGAGGACATCACTTCTCTGATTAGGAGGTAGATTTATGGTTTTCAGGTCACAATAAAAGCCTTTGGTTCTTGAGAGTACCCAGTGTGAAAAAAAGCCCCCAACTTTACATTCCAGTTTAGCCCATTCAAAATCATTACATTCACTTTACATTAGTTTGGGATGGCATTACGATTTCTGCATCCATTTGTTTCCCCTAACAGAGGGCCTCTAAGGGGAAAAAGATGGTATTTTGCCATCTCTAACCCTAAACCTCGCATTGCAGCTATTTTCGTTCCAGTCAGTTACCATCAGCCTCCTCTTCTTCACATCTTTCACTCCTGCCTAGCATTCCATGGGACTCTTTCCATGAGAGGCAGGCTCCTCTGCTTTTCCATTGCTCTGACATCCTTTGGGCCTATTGTCAGCACTGGAGTGAGCACAGAAATCAGAGAATTTCTCCATACCTGTTACATTATTCAAGGAAGGTAAGCAAAACTGAAATATTTAAAACAAATGCTGGAGTGGAGGAACAGCACCACAAAGCAGCATTTCATAATTGTACCAAAGTACCATATTTCCATAAATGAAACCTTGTATCAATGAAAATTAATAAAGCCAGTTGCTAAGATATATATAATTTCACACCTGGCACTATTATCATGGTAGTTAATTTCTCTGTTTCCTTACAAATCTATTACCCCTTCTCCAGAAAAAGCTCTTAACACACTGATTAGAAATTGTAACCTTGTACATTTTATGAAACATGAATTATGTCCCTATTGTGTTTCTAAAGAATGAATAGATGATACAATAAATCTAAACCATTGAAATTAGAATGTAAGGAGAGAGAAACGTTACAGCATTCACTTAAAAGGTTCTATTTTCATGCCAGTTACACTAAAGCAGAGTTAATTTTTGAAGTGGGTTTTGCGGTATTTTTCTGGGAATCTCTACTAGATCTGGACATTGTGAGGGAGCGCAAAAGTATTGCTTTTATCAGCACCTATGAAACTTGGCAGTTACTATCTCTGCACGGTAAATAGAAAGCAGCAGATATGTGTGAGTCACTTACTGTAGCTATATTGCTCCTGCTAATGTATGATGTAAATGATTTAACAATTACTACGAAGACTAGAGCCTTAGGGAGCAGTTGTCTAACATGTTTCCCACCGACAATAGGCATCTATCTTCCTCTTGACGTGCCGGGAGCTTTCAGCAGATGCATCCTGACCCAGCACCGATCCTGTGGCTTACCTGTGGAAAATCCTACATGCATCAAACGGAAAATAAAGCCCCTAAATTACAGAGATAACTCTTATGTAGTTATGAAGCTTTGATTTAAGAGCACAACTCTGCAAGGGGAAAAAAATAGCTACCTCCATGCACGGATCTCGGTCTCTCCCTCTACTCTCAAATATATTTAACTCCTTAAAGTGCTTCGAGATACCACTACTGGAGAAGATGAGACAGAAGACCCTGGCTTTTTTGTATGCCTATAACATTGCAGGTATTTTGGCGATGCTTTGAAAAATAACATTTTCCTGCTTTCCTCTTACCTACTGTTTGGCTCATAATGTTCTAGTTTTCCTCCCACAGAGATAAGGCTAAATGTGGTTAACACTTAATAATAAATGCTTGCTTTTAAATGGCTTCATCAACTAAACAAAATTGATTTATATGCAAAAAATCAAAATAGTTACACTAAGCAAAAGACTAGAACAACCATAACTACATTGTTCTAAGAAAATCAAATGATACTATATTAATAAAATTCATTAAGTAAGCAACCATATTAAAACATGACTGCAATATTAATGTAAGTCATATGTCTTCTACTACAGATAAGCAGCGTCTCTGTGCATAGATGTAAGATTGAAAGTAGAATATTTCATGGCTTCCTATGAAGGAATATGAAAGTCTGTATTTCTACAGATTTAAGACAACAGAAAGGTTAATTTCAAATATAAAAAAAAATTGATTATATATGATTTCTTTCTATGGGAAGGAAGATGACACCAAGCTGAGTGGTGTGGTTGACACACCTGAGGGATGGGGTTCCATCCAGAGGGACCTGGAAAGGCTGGAGAAGTGGGACCATGTGAGCCTCATGAGGTTCAACAAGGCCAAGCGCAGGGTCCTGCCCCTGGGTCGGGGCGACCCCCGGTGTCAGCACGGGCTGGGGATGGAGGGATGGGGAGCAGCCCTGCCGAGAAGGACCTGGGGGGACTGGGGGGTGAAAAGCTGGACGTGAGCCGGCAATGGGCGCTCACAGCCCAGAAACCCCCCGCAGCCTGGGCTGCATCCCCCCAGTGTGGGCAGGGGGGCGAGGGGGGGATCCTGCCCCTCTGCTCCGCTGGGTGAGACCCCCCTGCAGGGCTGCCCCCAGCGCTGGGGCACCAACAGCAGAAGGAGACGGAGCTGTTGGAGCGGGGCCAGAGGAGGCCCCGGAGATGCTGGGGGGGCTGGAGCCCCTCTGCTGTGGGGACAGGCTGAGAGAGCTGGGGGGGGTCAGCCCGGGGAAGAGAAGGCTCTGGGCAGACCTTATTGTGGCCTTTCAGTACTTAAAGGGGGCCTACAGGAAACTTGGGGATAAACTTTTTATCAGGGTCTGTGGTGATAGGACAAGGGGTAACTGCCTTAAACTAAAAGAGGGAAGATTCAGACTAGATAGAGGGAAGAAATTTTTTATGCTGGGGATGGTGAGGCACTGGCCCAGGTTGCCCAGAGAGGTGGTGGAGGCCCCATCCCTGGAAACATTCCAGGCCAGGCTGGATGGGGCTCTGAGCAACATGGTCTAGTTGATGATGTCCCTGCCCATGGCAGAAGGTTTGGACTAGATGGGCTTTAAAGGTCCCTTCCAACCCAAACCATTCTACGATTCTAAGGAGTATATTATTTCACTCCTATTTACTGCATTTTAAAGTTTACACAGAAAACCTCTATAAAAAACTGAATTATGATGTTAATACAGAAAAAAGAAAAGCTATGATCTGTTGAGTTATTTACAAGAAGAATCATGAGATCTTGAAGACCATGAGATTCTAGAGGTCACATGTAAAGCTGTTTTTCACTAAGACATGTAGCTAATTGTTCTCAGTTTGCTAAGCTTTAAATTGATTCCAGACACCTAGGGCATAAGTAAATCACAAGAAGGCTGTCAAAATTCTAGTATATGAAAGAAGGTAATTTTTACCTTGGAAATACATATTCTGGAGATTTGGAAAGAGTGGGTAATATGTGTGACAGTCTCAGTTCGGTTTGTTTTGCAATGAGTGGTGGAGATACGGTGCAAATATGGATCACTCAAGTCGACAAGTCTAGTTCTTTAAGATGCAGGCAACAGAACAGGATTTTTCTATTTCTGAGTAAACCTATTTTTTCTACTTGTTTTCGGAGTCCATAGATCTTTGTCAACATCCTGTACTAAATTCAGGGTCTGTAGGAAAAACCAAAAGCTACAAACATCCTATGACACAAAAAGAGAGTAGGAGGGATTCAGGACATTGACAGTGGATAAAGCTACTGCGAAAATTAAAAATCTTTGAAATAGAATTCTGGGATGACTCTAGGGAATATTGCATATTGCACATTTTAGAAAAGATGAGGCCTTTAAAACAAAGGTCATCGAAGAAAAAATAATTGAAAGTAAAATCCAGTAAGTGCTTTAAACCTGAACAGACCACATCAGACAGGCATTCAATTAAATTTAGGATTCAGTAGGAGCAACAGGACAGTCTATGTATGTTTTTTTGGCTGTGGACAAGTCCATGCTTCAGAGGCAAGAAAACATTGTCCCAGTTCTTTTCTTACACCAAAAAATGCACATGAGGGGAAAAAAAAATCCTTTTTGCTATGCCCATGTGAAAGCAATACAAACAAATAACAATGCAGTCTCTATTGAACCCCCTTTGGGTTTTTCAGGCCCTTAGAAATCCAAAAACTCGTAGTGCAGGTGTAATTTTATATCTCTGAGAATTCTCCTACATACTTCCATAATCCCTTCTGCATGCTTATCAGACACCATCTAAACCAGTTTTGGTATCTTGCACCTACTGCCCTATTTGAAGATTATAGAGACTCCTGAACTTTACTCTTTAGATGGTTGGAAACCCAATTTCTGATCTAAACTTACTCATGGCAAATTTTACTTCCCTTGATTATTGGGCAATTTTATCCTTTAATCCAATTAATTTTTATCCTGTCTTGGTAGTTACTCACCCCCAACATATGTCAACAAAGAAATATTATATACACTTTACATCTTGATTTACATAGGTTAAACAGAACTTTTAAAAACTCTATTTAAAAATAGATATTCTTTCCTCTGGAACTCTTTCTGTTTCCATGCACACCTCTCTGTACCTGCACACAACATCAGATATTCAAAATATGCAATGATAGTTCCCTACCTTTATTGAAAAATAACTTGCTAAGAGATCTTAGAATTGTTCTAGCTTTTACACAGCTGCATCATGCTGGAATTCAGAGCTACCCTCTACCTAGGTCCTAGGTTTTTTCTATTCCATCATTCCTGACCTTACAGCAGAAAATCTTTGATACAGAATGCCTACATATATATTCCATGTCTGTAGTACCCACATACAAGATTAAAATACTTTAATTTGCAGCATCTGTTTGTTGTTCCCTGCTGTTGACTTAAGACATTATCCTGCACCAACACATGTCCAGGTACGGAAGATTAACCCCTCCACAGCTTCTCTGAACCTTTCAATTTACACTAATAAAACCCCGACAGCGGCGTGGAAGGGAGAACAGGTTACAAAGTACACACAGACAACACGTCCCATAACACTGAGTTACAACTGGTATCTTGCTTCCCTTTTTTCATTTGAATTTTAAAGTCTCCTGTTGCTGTCACAATGAGTTTGTCAGAAATAAAGGCAACTAGTGTGAGTCTACTAAAAGGCAGTCCAACACTCGTGTACCAAAAAGGACGTCCGAATAAGATGTCTTCACTAGGTGGTAGTGACAGACAGAAATGTCAACGTCGTATGTGACAGCTTCACAGATGTTACACGAAGGGAAATTTTTGACAGAGGTTTCTAAATCTGAGCTCTGAATACAGTCTGATGTTCCTAGGAGACCCCGATTAAGCTACATCATATGCTAACTTGCTACAAGATTACACCCATTATGAGATCTTATGGCTGATAATAGCAGTAGGCTTCTTTTATCAACCTACAATGTAAATAAAAAATCTAGAGGAAAATCAGTGTGGGCTTATTCTTCGTAGGCAGAAAGACACAGAATAATAATTTTATCTTTTTAAGGCTTCCATACCTGAAATTGATATGACTCCAGGAATAATGCTGGGACAGGTGAGCTGACTCAACTGATAATACGAAGTTGTACTTGGAAGAATTGTAGAATGTAATTGAAAAGTAATTTCATCATTATAAAAAAACTCTCAACAGTGGTAAATTATAATGACAGTGTAATTCATCAGCTCTGTGAAGCAACTGTCATGAGAAAAGCTGTCTTAATGCAAAAATGAAAATGATGCTATTGGTTCAACTGGAAATTCCTAAAACTGGTGAATATCAAACTAGGGTCTCATAAGGACGGCATTTCCCAAAAAGAGGGAGATGAAATGGGTGGAATCTCCACTACATCATTTTGAAAAGAAGGTGGAAAAATTTTGGCTGATGCTGCATTTGAAAGAGTGAAAAAAAAAAGCTCAGCATAAATTCAGACAGAAACATCCTCTGTGTCCTTGAGATGCAAGAGAAGTGTCTGTGAATAAAGCCTGAATGAGGAAGATGGAGAAATTCTCTGAAAGACAAATGATTGATCTGTTTGCTTTGTTTCTCATTTGGCTTATTACTTGGCTATATTATTCCAGCCTTCCTAGAATACTATATAAAAGTTATTCTTAATATAAAAGTTATTATTCCTGTCATTATTATTCAGAATATCACTCATTATAGAAGTTATTCCTAATAGAAATAAGCTATAGATTCTGCTCGTTTCTCACCACAGAAATAAAATCCTTAGATAGGTAAGGTAAATATAAAACTGTAAAGACGTGTTAATTTTATAACAAAAAAAAAATTAAAAATAATTCTCTGAAGGGAAAGTTCTTCAAACATGACTTGGACCCTTTCTAGCACGCTTGAGGACCAGAAGCAGCACGTAGCAGCTTTTAGCACAGGGCAGTTACTGCGCCCCAAGGCAGGCATCCAAACTCAACGCGGTGACAGTCGCATTTGCTGTGCCCGCAGCTTGTAAAGATGTCCTTAATTTTTTTACAATAAGTGGTCTAAAATCATCCTTGTGGTAGGAATAAACCTAACATAGTAATACAAGGACTTCAGTCTAGTCAAAATGACCATACTAAGAATGAAAATGTCATGGATACCTACATACAGCTATAAACACAGGAAAAAAGTGTATTTCTCTGTCCTAATAAAGTTAACATTTTGGCTTTCTATTAAAAGTGGCAATATAGATTTTTCTTGAATTAACTCAACAAATAAAATACTGGAGACTGAAACAAAAGGTCTACTCAAAATTTCCTTGTCACTAGCATTGAAGTTGGTATCAAAAGCACAAAAAATAGAACCAAGCATTCAAAGAAGGTATAAATATGGCAAGATAAAATGGAATGCGCTGCCCACCTTTGGTCTGTAAAAATTATACCTTAATAAAGAGCATGGACTGGTTACTCAGGAATGGAAATCCATACTCTCCAATGCAATGAATGGTCTTGACATAAATAACTACAACCTGTGAGACATACGAAGGAAAATTCAGAATAGAATCAGAAGTACATGACCTGCATTGAGAGATGTTATAGATTAACAAAACAAAACAAAACTGTTATTACAGCATTTCTTTTATGTCTGCAATCTAATCGATTGATCCTACCTTTTTCAAAAGCTACCTTTTTCAGCGAACTGAAATTTCAAGTCATTGTGATGTGACAGTATCTTACCAGCACGGAGATCAACCTAACCTTCATCCTTGAACAGTATGCGAGCTCAGTTTGCCCCTGAATGTATCTAGTGAATTTTTGTCATTCTCTGGGAAAAAAAATCACTTGTATCCAAGCCAAAATCCCCAAGTCTTAGAACTTTGTATCACAACTATTAGGGACCATGATGTAGGACAGTTGACTGTAAGAAAGATAGGTCTCTACAAAGTGTATTATTTGAAATTAGATAAGACTAAGAGAAGCAAAAGGAAGCTAATTCAATAAATTTAAGTACTTCACAGAACTAATGATTTGAGGCAGCTATTCCTAGGCATTAGAAATAAGCTTAAAAAAATGAATATCATCATAACAACTTTCGAATGACAAAAAGACCCTGAGATAATGATCCTATGTGCCACTGTTAGGCTTTCAGTATCTGGTTTGGAAAATTCATGGGTCTAAATGAGGTTTGTAAGATGTCTCAAAAAAATTTAAGAGAAACACCTCAGAAAGGTAACAGCCAGACAACTCTAAAACCTCGCTGGGAGCTTTAAGTGTTTGTGCATGTAGCAGAGCAAGATTTGCAATCCAGGACGCTCTCCACAAATTAGAGGCATAAATCATTCCTCTCAGGAGCAGAAAAAGGATCACTTTGTTCATTTAAAATACTCCCAGAAGAGGAGCAAATTATAGTATGAATATTCCCTTTCTCCTTCTATCTCCCCACCTCACCCAACTGACCAACAACCCAAGCACTCAACAAAATACGGTGAGCCCATATTTTAGCCTGAGCTCAAAATCATGTTTTCCCCTTGAAGGAGAGTAACCAAATCATTAGAGGGCATGCTTTTTATCTCTGTATAGAAAACGGCAAAACAAAAAATGAAGAAAAAGAAGCGTACAATTTTGGAGCTCATTGATTTGAGTAATTCCTTGTTTGTTTTTCTCTGTTCTCAGGACTACTTATTCATTTTACATTACAAGGATTTGAAAGCCAAGACTACTCCTCTTTCATCTCCCAATTACTGTCTTAAAGAAGTCCTAACTCATCCTCCCTCTCTCCGAGACAACAATCATGAATTATTTTCTGCCCAGTGACACAGCAGAATGAGTTATATCAGTATATCTATTACCCTGCCAGCCTAAGAACTCAGAACCTGGCGGTCCTCCCATCTGAAAGAAGGCCTGTAATTAATTACTGCTCTGCCAGGCTGAAGAGAGGGAGGAAGTACCCATTTGACTCCTACATCCTCGTGTCTTTTTCAGTTGGAGTGGCTGTGGCTGCCTGTGAGTCCGGTCATGTCAGCATGAGTCAGGCTCATAGCGGCTATCATTAATTTATCATTATTTACTAAGCTCTGACCACTCCAGATTCCCTACTTCCTACTCACTCCTTCCAGTCTACCCTGATCTATTTGCCACTCTGTGATTTTAGCTGCTGCTAAATGGACACAGAAGGCCAGAGGAGGAAAGAAATATTTTCTTTGGCCTTAGTCCAAAACAGCTTTTGGATGCCCAGTTTATCACATAGAAGACATATCATATTATGAAAGGGTACCAAAAAAACCAAACAAGCTGTGAAAAGATAAAAATCTTATATTGCTACATATGTTCTCTCACCTAGACCTAGAGCATTGGGAACAAAAGGAACCTACAAATATGAGGCATTTTGGGAACATAGCGGAATAACAAAAATTATTAGTAGTGCAATGTTATACCAAGTTATGAACTATACAGGAAGGACAGATTAAGCTGAAGAATAACAATATCCATACAGTGTCATTAATCCTAAAAAAGTACATTAGTAATCTCCCTGCAAGCTCATACCTCTGCTTTAGAGCACAAATGATGGTTTTCTTTAGCCAGCTCTTTACCACCTTATTGGTTTTGTACTGATCCCCATTGTCTCCATCTCTACTAATAGTTTCCGATGAGGCGATATATCAAATTTTGTGCTGAAATCCCCACAGATCATATCTATCACATTTCCTTTATTACAAAAAACCCACAAAAGAGTTCTCTTGGGGGGAAAAAAAAAATCATTCTGGCAAAGACTCTTTAGACTGAAGCCACACCACATTTT
Organism: Rhinoptilus africanus; assembly: GCA_013400135.1. NCBI lineage: Eukaryota > Metazoa > Chordata > Aves > Charadriiformes > Glareolidae > Rhinoptilus > Rhinoptilus africanus. The sequence continues at coordinate 45,730 of VXBO01006255.1, read as the reverse complement.
ATCCCAGCCTCAGTTTAATGCCCACACATGCTTGAACTGCTCTTCCTTACTCTTTAAAGCTTCCCAGGTTAAGTAATTTCTCCTTTTCCTTGACCTTCTCAAATTTAGGTGTAAGCAATTCTCCCTTTTGTCTGCTACTCGTCTTTTTAAGTTTTCAGACTAGCCAGTTTGTGGAGCCAGCGACGGCTGAGCAAATCTCTGCTATACTTTGTGCAGCTAACTGTGGTGCAGCTGAAACCATGTGGTATGAGGCACGAACCGACGATCTCTGCTGGACTGTACTGGTTTTGTGCGAGCCCACCCAGGCACACCTGCACTGTGTTCCCAAGATTGCCGTGGACTGCCCCTTCATACTTTTCCACCCTTAACCGACTGAGGAAACAAGAACACAGCAATATTTCAGTTGATCCTGCATTAGCACCACGCTACGCTTAAACTAGGAAGCTTAATGCCATTCCTAAAATAATAAACTTTCATGAGCAAGGGTACTACGTATGGGATGTGCTGGCCAAAAACTGCCAAGCCAGTGGCCAGGAAATAAGCTCTTTCATCATCTGGGGCATTCCAGCCCAGCACTAATTCAGATAATGGAAACTGTGCCTGAAATATTTGCTGTTCTTCAATCGTATCGGATGACATACAGTTCAACAGATTTATTAAAAATCCTTGAAATAGAGCTTTTTCTTCCATGATTGCTCTTGCTCTTTCAGTATTGTGCGTGAGGGATTTTCTCAACTTCCCCAAATGATACATATTAAAATTCTGTTTGCTGTCACCTCAAATTTGGCGTCATTAGTACTACATAAAAGTATTGGGATGGAGTTTTCTTTACTCTGAAACTGATTTTTCTAATTAAAATTTTTAACTATTTTAAATAATCTTTCTACAATGCCGCTTTCTAGACAACCTGAAGAGAGTAGGGTTTGACCTATCAATTGTTTTGTGTATTTGTGTAAGTCACAATAAAAAAAGGTGAACGAGAAGTTCCCCCAAATACATTAATGAAGGTGAAATACAATGAAAACAACCACTAGGAGTTGTTTATAATTGCTAAATTATCCTATGTTTGTCATTCTGTAAGAACTCTGAGGCTTTTCATAGGTGGAGAGAGACTACGGGATGACATGCACCTCAACAGAAGACTTCATTAATTCTTAATGAAAAGTGCATTTAAAAAGTTAGGTTGATTTAGGGAACCCGTCTATGTGCATCCCATAAGAACACATAAATCTAAAGTCCTCTCTTGATGCGCATCAACTGTTTGCTGACAGGTTGCAACACATATTTTTCAGTCTAAGGGCACAGGAGAACTGCTAGTAACTGCTCCCTAACAATCAAAAAATAACCATGCTAAAAAGCACTCTAGGAAGGAAACCACTGTGTCAAGGTCAGTTGGAAAGAAAGGAGTTTCTGGAGATACAGAACATTTGCAGTAAGAGAAAGGGTGATATATAAGCTAGGATAGGGCTGTTGGGGAGAAGCATAAGTAAAAATCCCATTATTTTATAAAAGGTATCTTCTTTAGTCAAAGGAAAATTTATGGAATAGGAAGACAAAAAACAACAGAAGTCTTTAGGAGAGAACGACCAAGGATGCTCCAGGAATCCTCATAAGTCAAAAGAAGAAACAGAGGCATGAAAATTTAACTAAAATTTACATTAATATATGAGTGGACACCAGAAAGACAGTGAACTTTTTCTTTTTTTATTCTTATCCCAGTACATTCAACAGTTTCTAAAGGAAATCCAGGTCTACTAACTGATAAAACATGGAATATGAACTGTCTGTGGTTCCCTAACTGCGGGACTGGCCAGCTGGAATATCAAAAGTTAGTGTTTCTCCACAGGGGAGCAGTGGGTCCCTGCTAGACTTAGATGAATATACGTACCTTTAAAAGGACAATTTGGTCTAAAATGGAACTGTTTGTTGTTAGTTTTACTGTCAGCTTTGTTGGGAGGCACAGGTCAAACTATTTGGTTCGCACAAGTCAGCGAGTGCCACCTGTAGTTAGCAGTTCTCACATTCTCAGGGACAAGAGGTTGGGTGTTTTGGGGAGTAGGGAGACAGCAAGTAACTCTTGCATCCCACAGGTAGAAAGACTTTATGTGAAAGAAAATACAGCTTTACCCCTGTAACTCGGCTGGATGTATGAAACGTTAGTAAGGCTTCAGGTGAGATTCCCTATGGAGAGATCTAGGTCCCAGTGGGGCACCTGGCACCTTTGGGAGGCAAAACACACGAATGTAGATCTGTGATAGCTCTATTGCCACAAAACCATCCATGCTGCAGGAGAAAAAAGCAAATTCACATTACAATCTAGAGATGCAACAGCAGAGATTATCCCAAGAGTTACAAACTTCATAGACTTTAACATTTTAACCCTGGGGATAAATAACAGCTAATAAATAACTGCTAATATTAACAGTGTGTTTATACTAGTTTTTATCCTTCAAGTTTTCCATAGTACAACAGCTTTCCTTTTCATATACATCTATACATGACATGAGTTTTATTTCAGATAGACTTTGGGGTTTTATCTATTTAGTGAACCGTAACATTTAAATAATATTAAATGAGGTCATAGTAGAAAGAGCTACTGTTTAGATTAATTCTGTGAACATCTCAGTATGTTCTGGCCCTTCACCTACTCCGTCACTGATAAATACATGTTCATATTGTAAATAAAGCAATAACAGAAAATAAGTCAGAAACTCCTGTCCTATACTTGGCCTGGAAAGAGTAAGGAAGTGAAGATGTTAAATGTTCTCTGATCCCTCTCACATTTACCTAAAGGGTCATTGAGATCCATAAGCTGTTTCTAATTAGTTGCTAATGACCTGAGAGTTGTGCAAGTTTAGCATCTTCTGTATCTCATTTGATTTCCCCTTTGGGCTAAAACAGTATCAAGAGGGCTAAAACAAAGATAAAATACACCTCTATGATCCCTATGGTTATTGGACCAGAGACATAAATACAGGAAGGGCTAAGGGGTAAGACCATCATCATCATTAGTTTTATAACCTGTATTAACAAAAAAACCCCAGAAGTGATTGTGTAACTATAAATTATCTTCCTTTACTCTTTACAAAACTCAAGAGTCAAGTCCATGAATGGGAAGGGTTTGCTCTTTAGTTCCTCATGTCCAGAAGAAGGTTCGTAAAGCTCTTGAAAAAGATTGTAAAAAAGTTACATCTTCCCTGGCAGATTCAGTGAGTATTAATCAGCTACACTATAAAGAAGAAAAATATCTCAGCAACAACTTGTCTCGGTTGTGTTGAAACAAAAAAAGATTTGACAGAGCATCAGATTCACGTTTTTTGTTCATTAATTACTATTTGGTATCCTGAACAACTTAGCAGTTTAGGAAGAGATCTAAGTATATATGAAATCGGTACTTTAGAAAATGCATAAAAACCCTCCAAGGTTTCAAAGTTAATTGGCTAAAGTATTAAAGTAATCAAATTGCTGAATTTTTTAATTCAATGACAGTAATATTTGTGAATGCTATGGTTATGTACCTGTTTCCTATTTGCGAATAAATGAAGAGAGGGTAATGTTAGTCTTTAGTAATCCTTAGTGCAACATTTTTTATTTGGTTTTTAAAATTTGGAGTCATTATAGCTATATAATTGGTTATATATCATACTAAGAACTCATTCAGTTGTAAAACATCTCTGCGTATTTTAACTAAGAACTGCCTCAAGGTGATGAAATAGCAGCAATACAAAATTTCAGGGTTGTAAAGCAAGACAGAGAGTCTCTTTGAAGAGCTGTTGAATCTATAAATCTTGCAAACACTCTCAAATATGCCTTAAAATAAAGTGACCAAACTTGTCATTTAAAAGGAAAAAAAACACTGACAATATGCCATTACAGCCTATTGACTGAGAGGGTAAAGTCACCGTGATTAAAATGGAGCGATTCACTTTGAACTAACTCTAGTTGACTCCTCTAATGTGCCTGAGGATTGTCTGTGGCAAGCCCAGAGGAAATCTTTTGTGCTTCAGTTAGCAATAAGCCTTGCAAATCATTATTCTTTCAAAGGCTAACACAGATAACTGAGGATACCTGTAATATTTGGGCTTTTGCTTGTACTTGAGGCCCTAGGAGTCCGATATACTATTTAAATACATTAACTTTTTAAATTAGATTTCTATTATATGAATTTACACTATTTGCCCTTCTTAAAGCTAACGAGGAGTGTCCCAACTAAAAAACCCTAGCATTAGTATTGTTCAATATTCCGCCAAATATAAGAAATAAGAATAAAATTTCTCAAAGCAATTCACACAATCTGCAATCTACTAAAACCCCTATTATCAACAAAATCTCCCCCTAGACTGTTCTTTTTGTTGCTTCAAAAGGCATTGGCCACATTATTACACATTATTACATATATTTTTTTGGGGGGTTGTTTTACTTTCTGGAAATACCAAGCAATCTGCTACAACCAGCTGTTTTGTAATCCTTCAGTGGCAGAACAGGGGTGGGATTAAGAAGCCCTTGTGATTCTTGTACTCCTTGCTCTGCACTGATAATCATGCAACTTCCATCACAAGCGCACAGATTGATGCCTGTAGATCTTCCTATGCACACTGCAAAATGCAAGTGGAGAGTCTATTGCTCCTTCTAGGGAAACAACTGCTTTTACTTATGAAATAATCTCACATCATAGTTTTACTGGTTAGTTACTATTTCATCTTTCATTTCTATACTTCTAAAAAATGAATTTTTTTATCTTTGCGTGGGATGAATTCCGTTATTCGCATTATAAAGAATGAGTTAAGGTTGGTAAAACTTACTTTGAAAACTTAGCGTAGCTTAGAGTTTGACTATACTAGATTGCCAAAGCCCAAAATTAAATTTAGCCACATATGTGGAACTATAATAAATAAATGAAAAGACATATTATGGATCAATACAGCTGCAATAGCACCTTTGTTCTATGGAATCCAAATAGCAACATCATCCCATATACACCTCATGGATGAAATAACATTGGATTTCCAGGCGCCTATCTACGCCCAACAAGCGCCGAGTGAGACCTTTACTTATAGATTTATCCTGTTCAAACATACTGGGCTTGTAGAAGCAACTTATCAGTCAAAGATAGTACTCCATTTAAAGCTGCTGCAACATTAATGTTGTAGCTTGTCTCCATTTTTCAGCTAAATAGAGGTTTTCTTTTTCACATCACATAAAGTCTTCAACCAGCTCAAGCCTCCTAATAAATTGCAAACTCTGTTACAGTATATCTTCTATTATGCCGCTTGTTACTTTAGTAAGACAGGAAATTAAAGCAATAAAACACTTTCAAAATGATAGGGCACACTCAGGCAGTCATTTTTCTTATGTTCCAGTATTATTCTTCAAAAGACCTTTTATGATACTAATATTAAATTCTTTGAAGTCTGAAGAATCTGTTGAAAGTGCTGAATTTCTAAGATATAAAGCTCAAATATTGCATCTACTCATGCATTTATTAAAAGTGGGTATGTGGGGTGGAATTAAAAAAAGCATAAAATGCAGTGCAGCTAAATAATATATGACCCGATACATTTGAGATCCACATTAGAGAGTACACTGTGTGGAAATTTGATTTAATGCTAAGGAAAATCTATTTTGCTTTTGTCTCACCTTACGTGGCCAAATGCACACCAGATGTGGTCATTCATATAAAAGGTTGGGAACTGCACACTCAAGCACAGAAAACCAGACAAATACTATAATGGTCACTTATTCAGCATGCTCACATAAAGGAAATTGAATCAAGCCTATGACAGTGTGCATTCTTTATTAACCTCATAGAAAAAGGTCACATTGACTGCTCTTCTGACGGTACACGCACTAAAAAGATTGAAAGAGATCATGTGAAAGAAAAGCATGGAAAATGCTGAGCCTCCTGACGAAACATTTCCAAAATGAAATTAAAAAAAATGTGGAGAGATTTACCTCATTGTTAAGAACTAAATGGATCTAATTACTTATATTTGGAGGGGAAAAAAGAAAACAGGAAAAGGAAAAGGCAAAGGAAAGAAAGAAAAGAGAAAGAAAGAGAAAGAGAAAGAGAAAGAGAAAGAGAAAGAGAAAGAGAGAAAGAGAAAGAGAAAGAGAGAGAGAGAGAAAATGAATAAAAAGAAAAAATTAAATTAACCTAAGCTAGCAAAGATGATGCTCAGTGTCTGTTAAGTATTCGTCATTATGTCAAATATACGGCAGAAGCAGATTCCCTGCTTGTCAAGTGGGCTGACTGAAGGTGTTCAATTAGGTAGCGTCAGAGAAGAGTGAATGTTCGCCATGTAAGTCCTGATTTCTCTGCGATTTTAAGTTTTATATTCACTTTCAGTTTCACTGTAGCTATCAATTACTTCGCCAGTTTCATTTGATCTATTTTACAGAGATTTTAAACTACCTTCGATAAGAGTTCCAATTTGGTATGTGGACACTTTCATTTAGCAGTATGTAACAATATATGGCTAGCGGCTACACCGTTCCCATTCTGATTAAAATTTACAGGTTCAAATTAAAAATTAGTCTTCTACATTTTTTATAGACTAATACACCATGGAAATAAAGTGTAAATACATAAAATATTAAGGTAAATTGGCTTTTGTCTATTCCCTCTAGTCCTGCAGTGACCACTCTTGCCTTTTGTAGCACATTTTTTCATTTTTTTCCCTGTATGTTTGGCTAGAAGTTAACTGGGCCAAGTCTAAGATATAACCACTACGTAACTTATGTTTCCTTTCTCATTTTTGACACATTTCTTCTCTGTTGGAATTCCAAAGCAATCAACTACCTGGGGATATATACTTCTCCAGAGATCTCCCCTGCACTATATCAATTAACTCAAAAGCAATTTTGGATACTTTCCAATGCACTACCACCATCTGGTCTCCCTTAAGCCTCACAAGCTGAAGTAGATTTGGTCAGAATGATGCTAATTTTTTAAATTATTTACAAATTAGGCATGTTCTTAGTCCGTTTCCTTCCTTCAGTTTGTTAAGAAATTTCCTAGTGACCTAAAGAATCCTTGGGAATCTTTTTTAATGTTTATAACAAGTCCTGGAGACTGCGTGGGGATCATCCAACTCATTGCAACGTGATACTCTTCGAGAGTACATCCCTTACAATTCTGATGGAGGGAACTATGAAAGTGCATTTCAGCTTCCACCTGGCCCTTGAATCTGGCTGTCATTGTTGTGTAAAACAAGCTCAGGGAGAACAAAATCAGCCCATTGGTCTTATTTGATACAGAAAGGAGATGTGGCTGGGCAACATGCAGGCCCCAAGAGATGGAAGGGACTTCTAGACTTAGTGATGTGGAGGCAGCCAGGAAAGTAATTTTTCAAGATTGACCTCCAAAATCAGTAAAAATATAGTTTTCTTCTCTTTTTCCTATCAGGAAGAGGTGATATAGCATGTTTTCCACTTGACGCATAAAGACATGGAACTAAATACGTGTTTTTCTTTCTCTGCCCAGTCTCCTCAACACAGAAGCTCTTTTGCCTTTATGGGGAGGGAGGAAAGAAGAAAAGTAGAAGTCTTCCTTTATTCCATATACCATGCAAGGTATTCTTGTTGGAGGTGGCAAGGAAATTTTGCATACCACAGACTGACCTTGTGTACTTCCCTGTCTGTTCCCAGGTGACTCTAGGTTGATGTCCTTTAGCTTTTGCTCCCTATTTTTCCCTCTTCCTACTGTCATGTATAATAGATTAGGAATCTCTTCATAATTACCAGTCCCTCAAGGCCATTGTGTCTTCTACCACCAGATCTGAAAACTGCACTTTAATTATGCATTGAGAATTGGAAAAACAACTGTGACTACAACATCATCAGGAAAAATATGGCATAAAAGATCTCTGAGAAAATTTTGCTCTGCCACAGCTCTAAATTCTAACAGCTACAACCTAAAAAATTTAACAAGTACACTCCCAGCACTTAGGATTTTGCTAGGAATGGGGAAGACTCTGCTATATGGAGTTGTTGGAAACCCTATAACTCCTTGACTCATTGCTGGAAAACCTAGAACTCCTAGGGAGCCTCCCATTGGCCTTAAGCCTTATGTCTTGATGCTGGGGAAACAAAACACTTATATTGGAGCCTTTCCTCCTAAAATACGGCATAATCATCGGCCACTACCTAAAACTTAGTTTTGAAAAGCAATATTGAATGCAGCTGTGCAAAGATCTATGTATAAATGTGTGTGTTTAATGGGTGTATGTGTGTGTGTACATGCAGATGGTCATGTTTACTGCTAGGTGTCACAAATTATGAAAAATCACATTTCTTGGGTGTTCTTTTTTCATAGATCTATCTGGCAATTCCTTTTAAGAGCTGAGCACTGAAGAAATTATCCATGGCTAAATATGAAGAGATACTAAAAAGAAGGCTGATCGGTTAATGTCGTTNACTTCTGCTGGTCACACTGTTCCCAACACAAGCCAGGATGCCGCTGGCTTTCTTGGCCCCCTGGGCACACTGCTGGCTCACACTCAGCTGCTTGTCAGTGAGAACCCCCAGGTCCTTTTCTGCCAGGCGGCTTTCCAGCCACACCGCATTCCCTGAAAAGATAAAGCCTAACTGAAATATCAACCAAAAAAAGGATTAGTGTTCCAAAAAAGGCTAGACTCTGGACAAA
>VXBO01006255.1:0-28910 GCA_013400135.1 Rhinoptilus africanus | reverse complement strand
TTTTTTTTTCATTTTTTAAAAAGAGCTAACGCTGTAAAAATGCCTTGTGGAATCATGCTGAGCCTCCTTAAAATCCTGCAGCCAGTCCTATGCATATTCTGATAGATAACCTAAGGCAGCAGATACAGAATTTAGGGGGAGTTTGAAATTATTCCTTACAAGTTGAGGAGTTCCCTGGTGGATTTACTACGGGGTCACAGAACTAACAGTTTGAAACGTTAGTGGAAAGGGTCCAAACTACAATTCTCGATCTCCACATCCCATTAAATCCTGTACATTTTGGAGAAACCTAGATCAGGCCTTTGCTCAATGATGGCATATCTATCAAGTACAAAAATAATTCATTCACCTAACTCAGCCATAGAAGGCAACGGTGACTGCAAAAGAGTGCCTCATTGCTTCTAAATAAAACTTAACATTTAGAATTAAAATAGATCTGGGTTTTTTCATTCAATTCTTTTTCTTTTTTTTTTTTTTTTAATTTCTGTATTTAACAAAATTATTCTCATGAGAACAGTCCTAGCTACAGCTTGAAGGAAAACCGATTTGTGTAAAAATGTAGTAAATGTCTTGGTTCCGTTTGTTTTAAAATTTGTTGCACAGTGATCAGTTTGTTGACAGAACATCTGCTTGTTTCATCCTTTGCAAGCTCAAATCTATATTCCATTTCTGCGCTGTTTTCAAGATAGAGTATCTTGACATATTTTTGGCTCTACAGTCACATGCAGTGTCGAGAGAAAGATTTTCATATTTGTCTGTTGCTCCTACGAAGCACTCATGGAACTGATCTTTCACGCACGTTTTCCCCAGATGTTAATTCAAACCCTGAACCATCTCAAATGTGTACAGAACATCCAAATTAACTCCAAGAAGTCATTGAAGGCTTACACTTTTCAACAGCAGGACATCTCTGGAAATCCTTGCCACTTCGGAATAAGTTCTAAGGCTGCATCTAACTAAGCCTTTGAAATATCAGAGACTTCCTATGCTGATAAATTAAACAGGGCCAGTGAGCGCTCTTAAGCTCTGCGGCTCATCAACATCGTCTACCTACATCTAAAGAGCCTGTGCTCCTGGACCACTTCGGGGTCCCACGTCGTATTTGTGCAGTCCTAAGCCATAATTGCATTTACTTTTTCAGCTCAGAGGATCTGGGAAGGCTTTATCGCGTCCTCTCCGAGTTCTGCTCCGCTATTACAAAGCTGTGGGCAGGAGCTGTTGGCACACAGGAGTGTCCAGAGTTGCCAAGGACGCAGGGGTAATACTGCGGGACCGTGTAAAGCAGGGGCAGCCAAACCCGGCGCAGTCTGTCCTTCCTGCTCGCAAGGCTGGTCCCCGGTTGACACCATCACGGGGCTGTGCACAGGCACCATCCCAGATGGCGTGAGTGGGTTGAGGTCTCAGTTGTCACAATAAAGAAACCAAAAATAAAGCCGTAGGAAAGAGCAGAAATGCAGTGTTTGAGGTTGCTCTTTGTTTTACTTCTCAAGAAATTAGCATTTTTATCAATACATTAAATCCTATGGAACTTATTAAACCCAAATAATAGTTTTTGTAATTGCTTTCCTCTTCCACAAGAATTTTTTAGATTTCTGAATAATTTAGTAGATTTCATGTTTAAACAAAATGAGAAATTGAAATCTAATTTTTTCAACACCAATCTTATAAATATAGTAATGATAAAAAAATGTTCAAAGTTGTTTTGTTTGTATGATTTTTTTAAAATATAAATTACAATTTATAAACCAAGCACAACTACAATTTATAAATTTATAAAAAATAATTCAAAAAGGAAAAATTAGTAATTTCATAGGTTCTATTTAGAAACAGGTTTTAGATATGGAAATGTGTCAAAAGAAACCATGTCTCAGTAACTAATTTGTGTTTGGTAAATTGGCATTTTCTGTTTCTATGGATCTGTTCAACTTATAACTTCAGTCTCACCAGGGGCTTTGAGCTGCCTGGTGTGGCGGGAGGTGTCCCTGCCCAGGGCAGGGGGTTGGAACTGGATGGTTTTTAAGGTCCCTTCCAACCCAAACCCTTCAGTGATCCTATGATTCTCAATACTGTATTTTTCTCTGATATTTTATCAATGCTTTCATTCCCTTTTCCTCTTTGTTCTAGTCAACGCTTCTCTTTCTGTTCATCCAAATTACTGTCCTTGATGTGATCTTAATCCTGTTATTCATGTTTTTCCTTTAAGTCATTTATTGCCTTTAACAAAAAAGTAGTTTAAGAATTCCCATTGCCATTTTCTAATTATATTTCTGTTCTCTTTTCATTTCAATCCCCATTTTGCTTATGTTCCTGCCAGTCACCTCAGCTTTTGGCTTTACAGTTTTTTTTCAAGTTGTCATCTCCAAATTCTGATCTGTCATGTTCTCTGCGCATATTCTTTAGTAAAACACTCTTCTTTGATTGATTTTTTTGGTGTATTTACTTGTTATTAGTCATATCTAAACTGGGGGAAAAGACTATGCTAAAAAAAAATCATCAGTTAATATACTGTCCTCTATCTTTCTCTAAAAAAATGTTAGTATGAAGAAGGCTTAACATTTTTTGAGCGTACTAGCTCTTTATGTTAAATCATAGAAAAAAACATGTGAAGGAAGAGAGATCTCCATATAAATCTTAAAAAAATAATAATTTACTACTTGTAGCACCATAAATTCGAATGGGTCTTTCCAAAGCAATGTGTAAAGATTTAGGAACCAAATTCAGGCTCAGAAAATAATTTTTGTTTAAAACTTACTCTAGCCAGTGTATTTGCATTAGCATATTTAAAAATATTTTTGCCAAAAATATTATTGCCGAGACAGCTAACATCATTCAAAATGCATGATCTGCTTTTAGCCCTGTTCTTGATGTTGACTAAAAGACACTGGCTCTTGACTCTCATTCAGATATATATGTAGAAAGAATTTAGTCACCTGAGCCTAAAATAACAAATTTAAAAGCCCTATTACCAAAGCATACAACTGGCTAACCTCGTTGGAATCTCTTTTTTTGATATTAAAGTTTTACCTTGGCAACTCAGCTTCTTTTTCTGTTTATGTTCAAAACTCACGATTAAATAGTGAGCATCCAAAGGGTAAAAAAAATTGTACTAATCATGCATCTTGCAGGACTACGCCTGCAGAATCAAGTTCTGCACTGAATATATTGACTTTATAGACTTCTAAATGCAAAAGTATGATCCCCTCATATTACTTTTTATTTAATAGCTCACACTGCAATAAGATACGGGACAAGGACTGTATTTTGTCTTCTGCCAAAGAGTTATCAAACCCACGTCTCATAAACTACCATCATCAAACTGCTGTTGTTTTTTTTTATATAAACCCTCTTAATCCTTCCCGTTGTAGCAGTTCCACTGTATATAGGATAATCAAAGATTATAGTGATAGAGAGAATTTAGAATGAGAATACATTTCTAGTTTATTGACTCGGTTACTCAAATCCTTTCCACTATGATGACTGCTTAAGGAGGTCACTTATTTTATTAAACAGTCGCTTTATTAAATTTATTAAATTTTATTAAATTAGTCACTTATTAATCAATTGGTAAAATGCATAAACAATTTTTGTAAACAAAATTGCAACTGGCAACTTCCCCCACTGTACAGAAACTTTAGTCATTAGGATGGCCTTTATACCCACACTTCTGCATTCTCTCTGAACTAATTAACTTCTAACTATTTTGCGCAAAGTGAAGTATCTGAGACGAGACAATGGGAGCTTTCCTATCTTAGGATATTTCATAGGCTGGTACTTAGAGGGTGAAAGACTCACACCTGTGTCTGTCATCTCCTCAGGGTGTTTGCTAATCGTTGATTTCACGTACAGAACGTTATACCAGGCTTTAGCAGAAACTTGGAATAATTTCCAGTTCCAGCTTTCCCTCTCCCTTACTGCAAGCTCAGAATACAGTCCGATAATTAATTCTATAAAATCTGACCATGTTTTTAAATCCAGCTATGACGAGGCCCTCATACTTCAGAAATTTGCCAGTTCGCCTTTAAATAGTGACCCAAAGGAATAGAGTTTTTGGCATGAACCAAATTACTCAGATTCAATTTCACCGCTATAAAAGATTTAAGAATACGAGAATATGCTTGCCTTCAAATAAAGGGAAGAATGCTATTGACTGAAAATAACAGCATGCATTATAAACAGTAAGCTCAGGAATAAGGATATACATTGACTGCTCAAGCACCTCAGTTGGATTTTAGATTTTCTGACCACGTAATTAGTCTCTGAAAACTCCTCCAAATCTATAGACCCTGACGTGTTCTTGAAGTAATGTTTTTGTGCTCCTATTGTTAAAGATGGCAACCAGGGCCACCAAAACAGCTGCTCTGAGCCACCTCCACTTTTTCTAGCCAGAGAGAGAACGACGCGATCTTCGTTACTTGCTCCTCTGCAAAACTTTGCTTCCATGTTCACTGCTTGTAATAGAGCATTGAAATATCACAGGTTACTGTGGAGGTTTAAGACATTATTCTTCTCTTCTTCCTTCAAGCTGCTTAATTAACATTTCTACCTGTTTAATTTATCCTACCTAAGGCTGGCTTCCCCTGCTACAGCCTTCAAAGGTGGTGATAAAACTTCATACATCATCTAATGAGAAATATTACATTCACAGTCTCTTAACTGATTTAAAACTGTCCCCTGCCTAATAGCAAATTTTAAGATACGTTAGGGCTCGTTTATTTCTTGAAAGAATGGTCACAGACACTAACCAGCAAAGACAAACATTGGGGCTGTGAATTCTGAACAGTTTCTTATCTCCAAAACACAGAATCCCAGAATGGCTGGGGTTGGCAGGGCCCTTTGGAGATCCCCCAGTCCCACCCCCTGCCAGAGCAGGGGGCACAGGAACGCCTCCAGGCGGCTTTGGGATGTCTCCAGAGATGGAGACTCCCCCACCTCCCTGGGCAGCCTGGGCCAGGGCTCTGCCACTCTCACCGCAAAGAAGTTTTCCTTATGCTGAGATGGAATTTCCCATGTTCCAGTTTGTGCCCGCTGCCCCTTGTCCTGTCACCGGGCACCACTGGAAAAACCTAGCTCCATCCTCCTTACGCTCAACCCTTTAGATATTGATGAGCACTGATGAGATCCCCTCTCAGCCTTCTCTTCTCCAGGCTAAACAGACCCAGGTCTCTCATCCTTTCCCCATCAGAGAGGTGCTCTAGGCCCTGGATCATCTTTGTAGTAGCCCACCACAACAAATACAGTGCCCAGAGTCCTGTACAATCTCAGATTTAGCATAATAAGAATTATGACACATGCTTTCAAGTGAGAGCCACAAACATCAGAATGTACCAATTGGTTTCCAAAGGTAGATGACCATTTTGTATCATAAATTCTGTTGGCTCTTTTTTCAGTGTTTGAGCATCCCCTTTGAGGACACTTAACTCTGCATGGACCTGCACAGGGAATAGACAACCTGGTCAAACATAACAGAGGGGAAAAGAAGCTTGAACTGGTGGTGAAAAGTTGATCAGAGTAATAGAGTACCTGTCCTATTAAGGATGAGTAAAACTGCTTATCTTGTTTAAGGTAGCAAAATAACGGCTAAGACGACACATCGTGGTTAAGAAGACATACAATCACTTTCTATAAATAATTATGTTTGGATAAGAATTATATGCCATGAAAGGAGAGGGACTACTTAAACTAAAGGGCACTGTTGGCAGAAGAAAAATGTTATAAATTGTCCATGAATAAAATTAGACTGGAGATTAAAAGTATTCTTAATGATCAGACAGCAGTGAAGATCTGGAACAGCCTCCCGATAGCAACAGTAGGGTGAAGAAAAATAAAGCACTCAGAAGCCCGTTCCCATTAAACCGGAGTCTGATCTGTTTATGAAAGTTATACAATTATATTGAGTAACAGAAATTGGCTCCAGTGAACAAAGAGATACATTTTCTACCCTATTTTCCTTTTTCATCTAATTGCTCTGCTCAGGACTGAAAGTTCAGTATAGCAAGGCTCATTATTTTAGTGTTCTGGTTCTTTTCTTGATTTGTCTCTTAGTGCCTAAACAAGAATCTGTTTTGCTAACAGTATGAGTTCCACATTTTCTTCCCTCTAGTTGTAAAGATATTGCATAAGGGAAGACTCTTCAACCTGATTTATTTACCCAGTATGGGAAAATCCCAAAGACTCTAAGCATATTACTTATGAATACATCTACTATTCCTTAATGTGGGGGCTATTTCTATTACTGTTTCTCTTAAAAAAAAAAAAAAAAAAGGCAGATAGTTAAATGTCGCGACTTAAAAAAAGCCAAAATAAAATAAAAGCAGGCAGCTTTTAATATGAAGTTGCTATTAAATTAAATTTTTATGAGAACAGAAGTATTGAAAAAGTAAGACCTAAATTTGTGGCCTGGGTGGCAGAAAATTGGCTCTTGGGAGCTGGGAAAGAGAATGGGGAGAGGAGGTAAAGTGGGATTTTTTTTATCTGCATTTTCTACAAACATCACCGACAAGAATATCTATTAACTGCCTAATTTGCATAAACCTTCTGCAACTGAAGCTCTAGTAAGCCTTAAGCATTTAATTCTGAATCATCTTATTCAGTATTTTTCAGCACCGTATTTACTCTTTCATTCTCTCCCATTTTTTCCAGGCATACTGGTGGCAGCAATTTCCCTGTAGCACCGGTTAAGACTATTCCTCATCAAGTTTTCTGGAGTGATTGAGGTAAAAATAAAAACGTTCTGATATTTTCCCCTGGGAGAGTGCGAGTAGTTTCTTTGGCTTAAATAGGCTTTAACTGCATCCCACAGAGTGATGCTTCATAGTGTATTATTAGTGTGATCAAAAAGAACGTTACTAGGAAGAACTGAGCGCTAGCCAATGTTAAGCACCGCATGTATATTTCTCATCTATATTTTAAAAATTCAGAAATTTCAAAGTGGAGTCTTTTTTTTTTCCCAACACTTACTTTTTGCTGGTGTTTTTCCCTTGCTGCTTTATTATTATTTTTTTAAAATATATATTTTCAATAGTAAGATGTCAGTCTCTCCCATTACATTTGCAAGTTCACAAACACTAACAGAACCAGCTGCGTGAATTTGCAGATTTTGTGGGAAGAAGATGAGGGATTTTCCATAACCCAAACAGTGGGTCAACTGAAAAGGATATTGCTGCGATTTCTAAGACTGCTTCATTTCATAGATTCTGAAAGTATATTTAAAATCTACTTGAAGAATAAATGAGCATTATTTCTTGGCAGTGATAACACTTCTAACTTCATAATAAAACCAACTCAATTCTAGTGAATATTTTGAAAGCATTCTACTTACTCGGTATTCAAAACAATGAGAAGAAAGCTCCTTTTTTTACTAAACAAAACAAGTGGCCATGAGATTTGTATTTTGGGACTACAGAGATGAAAAATGGGCATATTTCATTGCAATTCCTAGGTAATTCATCTGTCACATTGTTTTCCACAGAGGCTCATTGCCACACAGTAATCCTTCTTCTAGTAGTCAAGCAAACTCTGATAATCCATTTTTTCTCATTATCAAGCTTGATTTCTTCTGGGATTAATTCTCCTACACATTCTTTAGAGGACTGAATTCTAGGAGTCGTAATTATGTGTGAAATTCTCTGGAATACCTGGAATCAAAGGAGTTAGGCCAAAAATAACTTTGACATTTAAACTTTAGGAATAATACAAGCAATGTCATTACAAGAACCCAATTATTGTCTGAAATTGCAATATAACTTGCTAGTGATCCTTATATCTTTTCAGCTTGTAGTAAAAATCTTTGAAGTCACTTGGATTGTGCCAATCTCGTCTTCCATGAGGAAGACACGAAGGGTGTCTGTTAGACCTCTCTTAAATACCTTAAATATAGAATCATAGAATGGTTCAGGCCAGAAGAGACCTTAAAGACCATCCAGTTCCAACTCCCCTGCCCTGGGCAGGGACACCTCCCACCAGACCAGGCTGCTCAAAGCTCCATCCAGCCTGGCCTTGAACACCTCCAGGGATGGGACATTGACAGTTTCCCTGAGCAAGCTGTTCCAGTGCCTCACCGCTCTCACAGTAAAGAATTTCTTCCTGATATCCAATCTAAATCTACCCTCTTCCAGTTTGAAGCCATTACCCCGTGTCCTATCATTACACTCCTTGTAATGATAGGACACTCCTAGAGTCCCTCCCCATCCTTCCTGCAGGCTCCGTTAAGGTACTGGAAGGCCGCTATAAGGTCTCCTTGGAGCCTTCTCTTCTCCAGGCTGAACACCCCCAACTCTCTCAGCCTGTCCTATTCTTCCAGATACGCTTCAGAATTCTCCAGTCAAGTGATTCAACGTTGCACACACGCTGGATTTTGGAAGAAAAAGACCTTCAGTTTTTTATCAGATAATACTTCGCTGGAGTCTCCCAGTCACTGAGTTTGATTTGATTTCAACTACTGAACTCCTGAAGAAAGCTATGGACAAGCCAGATAAATGGGGTAAATTTCAGTGGCCTTTTTTTTTTCTGATTTACATTGGTGTAGATATGAGAAGATTCAGTCTGCCAGAGAGTATTAGCCTACTGAGCCTAACGGTCTCACAAATAAGGTATTAAACTTCTTGTTAAAGCTTTTTCTTTTACATTTTTAGCTAAAGTTAAGTTTATTTGTGGTACTTCATTCCAGGTATTCTTCACCTTTTTCAGACTCACCTGTCACATGGGCATTCTCAAGTTTCCTACATTCCACGTAGGAAACCTTGTTAAGGCGATAACACGTAATTAGGGCAGACACTCCTGAACTAAAGTTCTATGTATTTGTTTTCTAATAAAATAAGATGAGGTAAACAGAACAGACAGAAGGAACTAGGGATTAAAAAAAAATAAATCAAGCTCTCCTGAGACAAACCTAATAACGGGTTCCAAAAGCTCTCATAAATTATTAGCTTTGAAATCACTCAGTGTCTGAAACATTGTATGTGTCACTGATGTACTTGAAGCTCACCTAAGAAACTGTATCATCAGAATGTGCCGACAAAAAAATGCTAGCAGCTACGTCACCTTGCAATCAATCACATATCTGTTTCAGCGTTATAAAGTGTCAGCGAATGTAATTTCATCTGCTTCTGCTGCATACATTTAGATGTTCACATTCTTACTGAGGAAGGAAGAAGACTAAAAACATTTGTCAGTTCTGTTTCCCTCCATCTGACTGACTCCATTATTTTTTTTTTTTGCATAAAGCTTATGTTTTCTTGTAAATTAATACAATGTGTATAGAGATAAATATTTTATGTTTTCATTTTAATGTATGAGTGGCGAGGAGTTAAGTGTCATTCACGAAACTTTATCTATATAGACAATGAAAAACAGAGAATAGTCAAATATCTGTTCAGGAAGAGTTACACAGCTGAGTACAAGGAAGACTGGAAATTTGGGTTCAGTGCTGAAAGTGAAGAAATACAATTGGCCATGTAGTGGAAATAAAGGTGAACGGGTCAACTCAAAGCTGCCGCTGCACTCAAAGGAAGACTTCCATACTATTCCAAGGAACAACCCTTTGATCTAAATTTTACATGTGCCCTCAAGCGCATACAAAGAAAAAAGTATTTTGTGTTTGGAGGTTGACATTGTATTAACCATTACCCAGTTAATGCATCCAGAACAACTACAATACCACAAAAATAAGTAACCGATTGCGAAGGAAACGAATCCACCCCATCTAGTAGTAAGTAAAATGCTTCGTTTCTGTGCTCAGTTGAATACGGAACAGCTATTCATAACCTATGCATTCGATTTCTTTTTCTTTTTTTCCCCCCTGGACTTTCTCCCTCCTCCTTTGTCTCCCCACGAACACCAAGTACCAAAGTGCTTCTTGTTCTGAGCTACAGGACACATGCTGGGTGCAGCTCTTGAAGTTTGCTCAGTGAGGGCTGGAAGTAGGCAGCGCAGTGAGTTAATGGAAGAATAATTTAAAGTGAGCTTGGGTGGTTGAAAAAAGGACCCACACACCGCGGTAATAAGGTTTGCCTTTTTGTTTCTGTTAGTAGCTGTTGATAATTTCAGATCTTGCCTTTCAAAATCTGTTTTAAATCATTTCTGGAAGAGTAAAGTGTGTTTAGCTCTTATCTGTCACTTTTTTGATCATTTCTATTAACCTTACTCTACGTGTATTGATGATAACTATATAAAAATAATTAAGTGCAGTTAAGAACAGTAATTTGGAATATGTACATTTATTATTGCAGAGATTTCCATAAATTGATTTTTTTTTTCTTCTGCAATAGAGAATACTGCATTCATTACAGTTCCGAAATGAATCCAAGGACTAATGATATTTATTTTCTCTCTTTCTTTTAAGGAGATGTTCACCATCACCCTTTTGTACCCCAAGCATACTTTATCCAAGTGCACCAGTGTTCTGATACAATAGTAAAAATGGCATACTTGACATTTCTGTGGTCAGGAACTCCACAGATTCTGATGATTTAGCCTATCTTTTGCTGCGTATAAACAGATACAAGTTTCCATTTCAGGAAATTAATGTTTTCATATAGCAACTGAATAGCGCCAGCACAAACAAAACCCCTTTCTTTAGTTGTCTGTCCTTTGCTGCTGCTCTTCTACTAGACAAGCCTGCCTTTTTATGCTTCCTTAAATCTGGCTACTGAAAAAAAATAATGAAATTTGTAGTGCGAGTAGAATAGAATAGGAATTCAACCAGCTTCCATGATGGAAATATGCAGATTACAATTTAAGAAGACAACACCAAATGCAGAGATCTGGATGGGAATTAGACCCAGAGGATCAGTGGATACTACTTGGTGTACTCTTTCCTGGATGCATACATCTTTAAGAGCGTTAAAACATTCCACTGGGTACAAAAACCCTTCTCATTTCTTTCTCCTTCTGAGTGGGGGGAAGTCAGCAAGTACCAGGAAGAAGCTGATGATAGCGGCCTCAGAGTTTTGCTGGTCTTGGGCAAAACAAACATGAGACTGCACTCAGAAACACAACTCCAGTTGTGAGAAAAAACTCTTAATAGAGTTTCCGATTTGCAGCAAAATACATTAGTAAAGAGCTATAAAACAAGATTTCTTTGGAAATAGCTGATCCAGTAAGTTCCAAATAGCTTCAACAAGTGTCACAGAACAGGATATAATGTATCTCCTTAATCAGAAACAGAGAATGAAATTATCAAAGTGCTAACGAGCAGGTACAAGAGCAGTTGAGTCTTTCACATACTATCCCAACAAACCAGCTCATTTCTTATATGAGAGCACAACCATGGTTAAGATTGAGGGGATACTGCAGATACTATTAGTTTCTGCACTGAAGTTCCAACAGTGCTTCTAATTAGCACTGATTTTTGCTGTCCTATTGGCATGGCTGCTTCTCCCTAGGGCTCTTGCTTGCGACCGGTTCCAATAGCCAAATGATGTGCACATTATAGTGAACGCCTTTGCATGACAGAGATCCTTCTGGCCCTCTTAAAAGCAGTTCTGCAATTCTGTAATGACAATATTAAGCCCATTATCCCTTCTTTAATGCTAGATGTAATGTGGTGGATGTGCGATTTCAGAACAATTTGCTCAAAACTAGAAAATTCTGTAAGCATATGAAATTGAAGAGAGTCATTTTACAAGTTAGTCAATTCCTGATAGCATCCAGTAAAGACCAGACAAGGTTGAGCTTTTCTCAGACGGAGAGCGGAGGTGGGTATGATTTTATAGAGTCAGCTATCCCATCCGTAAAAATGCAAGAAACAAGTAGAACAACGTACTGATCTGAATTTCTCTCAAACCACAGATGAAAAAAAAAAATTAGCTTTCTCATTTGATTACTTCAGCTCTCGGTTTTCTGAAGTTAACAGCTCTATTGTGTATAACACCATCTCAGATTTTGTACGGGATCTACTTCTCCTCTAATTAGCTGGGTTTTAGTTAAACATGTTGCGGCTTTTAACTTGAAATTTCTGACATGCACACTAGCGGCAATTATTTCTCTAGAGTTTTTAAAACTTAACTATTAGTCTTTGCAATCACAGTCTTTATGCTTTAATCTATATTACGCAAAGCATCAAATAGTCTAGATGCATTTTTAGAATTTCATGCTATTTAATGTATGCTTATTTATTTTTGGTTCTACACACACAAAAAAATGGATTCTATGAAATCGTAATGGTAAAGTGCTAATCCAGATTGAAGTAGGCTTAATCTTATCCCAATATGTACCTACACATCTGGAAGAGATGCTGGCTTTCAAACCATGATAACAGGCAAAGACATCACAAGAAACAGTGATGTAGGAACATTCAGAAATACTGGATCCAGATTAAGGAACCGGGGCCCAACCAGGCAATGAGCTACCTCTGCATTTAGGAGAAAAATCGTTTCCAGTGATTTATTTGGTTTTCCATTCAGTGTTCAAGTTCTCGAGGAAGGCCTTATAACTGAATTCTTCCAAAGAATACTGCTTTTCAAGACAAACTTTTCCTGTTTGCATCAACAGACACCAAAGATCAATTTCCCTTTCATGTTATGAAAAGCTATACTTACACTGAAATGCTTTCCTTTTTTTCTATTAAAAAGAACATAAAAATAAGTTGAAAAGATCAGTGCTCTCTCTAAATGTATTAGCTGTTGTCTGATTTAGCAAAGTGCCAGGTTTTTAAAGGTGCTTTTAATAGCTCAGAAGTTTTGCTTGTTTGGCTTTGTATTTGGCTGCAACCGAAGTAAAAAATTATGGAAATACAGAGCACACAAGAGCACAGCACAGTCACTACAACTTTAAGCAAAAGTCTAAAATCCTCTCCTGCACTTTGACAGCTTGCTGATGAGAGATTACTTCCCAAGATCATTACTGGAAATAAGTTCGCTAGTAAAAATTAATCTATTGATGCCCACAAAGTACAAGATTTCAATTATTCATCCATCTTATTTATTACCTAATATGTGTGTAGGGTCATTTAGTCATTTTGCTGTCCTTCCTTAAAGAAGTATGTTTCTCTGGGCACACAGAAAGCAATAATAGCTTAATAGACTTGAGCTTCATATTTAGGATGCAGCATTAAAAAAAAAAAAGGTAATCATTATTTATTTCCTATCCACTGGACAAATTAAGTAAGCAACTGCATACAATGTTTTCTACAACTTGTTGAGGTTTGTGAGCTACTACAGAGAACCACCCTTCGAGTACTAGGAAGATAAAACAAGAGGGAATGGTTTCAAGCTGCAAAAGGGTAGGTTTAGACTGGACACTAGAGAAAAATTCTTCCCAGAAGGAGTGTTCAGGCACTGGACGAGGCTGCCCAGGGAGGTGGTGGAGTCACCATCCCTGAGTGTGTTTCAGAGCCGTTTCAATGTGGTGTTGGGGGATATGGGGTAGGGGAGAACTTTGTAGAGTGGGGTTGATTCTTGGACTTGATGATCCCAAGGGTCTTTTCCAACCTGTATGATACTATGATTCTAAGATTAGATGAATACAGTTCTTACTATTACAGTATTGTAAATTCTCAAAAGTTTGCTCTTCGTTTCTTTATGCTATTTGCCAAATTTTTATAGCTGTTGGGTCTCTCACTGGATTAGTTTACCATCAGGAAACGAGGAATGCGAAGGTCCTTATGGAAGTGTTGCGTGAACAAAAATTACTTCTTTTGCTGCTTTAACTTCAGGTAAGAAGAATATATTTCCCCCCTGCAATATGCCCCAGGGAGAAGATTAATATCATACAAACCCGCTTTTCTCATCCTTATCCTTGAAAAACTAAACTAGCATTAGACTAAAAAGTAATAGTTGTAGTATACTATTTTTAAGGAAATCAGACTGCTGCCCTGTTTAGTAACACGTGTTCTTAGCCTGCACCTCTGACCTTGGTAGGAGAGCCGGTCAAATACTACTCTGGACTTTATCTTTAAGATTTGAAGGCATCACAAGGATGGTACAGATAAAATATTTTTCCCACTAGCCTGCAATGAGATTAAAAAGTTTAGAGTAAAAAGGCCTATGCTATTGGCGTGTCTGTTGGTCTTAAATCATCATACAGTTTGATACCGTCAGTACTGTGACTTATAATTTACATTTACTGAAAAAAGAAGGCTGGGAATTTTTTCAGGATATCAGCACAGATAAATTTCACATCCACATCTGCTGAGATTAGAGGAGTGGAAAAAGCACACTGCTTCAGAAAATGTTTCTATTTAACAAGCAGTACAAATGGGGCCCTTGCCACAGACAGACACGCAATTCTCATTTTTTTGTATTTGTCCCAGTTAGAAGATCTAGGCTACTTCTGCCATCTTTCTTTTCTTGTTCGTCCTTTTTATTTTTATTTTTTTTAGTCTTTATTCACTTGCCTATATTCTTTCTGAACGTAACATGGTTTGCATACTTTTGAGCTGCACAGTTCACCTGCAGGATTGAACAGTAGCTCATAAAATGCTTTTTGGAGTTTTTTTGAGTTCTTTTCTGGCTTTTTTTTTTTTTTTAAGTTTTATATTAAGTCACTTCCATCTCTATTAAAGGATGTTCTAGCTGTCCTTTTTACCGAGACTCTTTTATTTCTCCTCCTTGTTTGAGGTTAAAAAGTATGGTTTGATCAGAGGACAGCAGCTATGCACGAGAGACTGCTCTGTGCTAAATTAGGTGCTTTCTCTAAGCCTTGCTTTCCTACTTCTTGATTGGTAGGACGCGCGTTTTTATTTATTATTTACCACCACTTTCCTCCCACATCTGAAATTTCAAGTTTTCAAAAATAAAAATTCAATTTAATGTCATTTCAGTAATAAAAATGGTACACGTGTAAAAATACCATGTACATATTCATCTGAAAGGAGGATCTAAAGGAGGATCACTCTGCCCAAGGTACCATTTTTCAGTGTGCTGCTAAAGGGACTAACAACAGGACAGAATCAGGTTTTTCATTTAAATTAAAAGTCAAAAAATACTACATGGTCTATATGAAGGTCAGAGCTGTTGTTACTTGGTATTCAGATATTAGTGTTTCAATAAACAAGTATAGAAATTGATGGGAAATTATTCCAAATTCAACTGGAGGATTTTAACCCCCTTTTTCACATATGTACAATTCAAACAACATCAGATAAAACCCTGCAAGTAAGAGACAGTGTTAGGCTGACAAAAAAAGAAGTCAAAAGTTGAGATTGTGGGCCCACAATAAAAATTCTTTACATACATATATTTTTGCTGATTTAACTTCAGTCAGGAAAGGCTGGTAAATACACTAGTTTACCAACTTTACATTTTGATTTAGAGCATGACAGTAGCAGGAATCCCCTCAAACATCCACATAGCTAGATTCAGACATACGCATCCTACTTCTCCCGTCTCTTAATATTTTTTTATTAAGGATAACAAAGCACTGGCTTCTATGAATTTTACTTTCAAGTCTCCTCAAGGGCTTCATACCTTTCTGATTTTCTAATTGATTTGAACACTAACAGCAGTGAACTGTACAGTAACCTTTATTCTTATCTCACTTGCAGTGTTTTTACTGTTCAGCTCTAATGAGTCTAATTTTCACTCTTAAAATCTCCTTATTTCACTTAGGCTGAGTTAATTTTGTTTGTACACAATTTGTACACGAAGTCCCTGTGCGTGGAAAGAATGGGAAGCGTTACAGTGTAAATAAGAACCATAGACTTCTGTAGGGATTACTCCTAATGACGCTTATTTTATACAGGTAAAAAATTAACATCAGGCCAGTATCAGGTGGCTCAGTGTCAGACACTTCAGGTTAGTGACAGATGCTTGCATTAGAAAGAAAATTATGGAACTATTTTCTTAAAAAAAAACCCAAACAAAACCCAAAAACCCCAGAGGAATAGTGACGCAGAAAGGAGATATAAATTTTTTAACAAACAGGCAACGAATTTTAACAGAGCAGCTGGCCTTTCTTGACATGAATGTTGAAGATCCATGTCTGAACAGTTTAAGAGGCAGCCCTGCGACTTTGATAACAATAGGGGTCTGCCAAACTGCGTCATGGCAATTATCCATACACAATCAGTTACTTTTCAACTCTGCTACAAGTCATGGGCATTCATGTTTGAACACTTTGCTTCCTGCTCTCTTCTCTCCTCTAACCCAGTCTTTAATTAACGCTTCCAATCTTTTACATTCCATGTGCTACACAGAAATAGGCTTTATAAAATATCCCGCGCTCTGTAGCTTGGATTACAAGGACCGTATAATTTTAAAAATTAAACATCTGCTCTGGGAATATACTTTCTAACACATAAACTAGGGCTTACTGGGAATACACACACCTCGGAGAGCCAAAATGAACACTGATAAACCTTCAAGGTTTGCCAGGTCTGCAGGGCTCCAAATCCGAACAGATGGATTGGTTGGTACAATTTAAGAGTCTTGCTTTTTTTTTTTGCCTTTTTTTTTTTTTTTTAAACAGCATACCCCCTACCTTGTAAACAAGCCTCCAAGCACAGAAAACAAAAAAAATATATTTAATGGCCCCCTGTTCTGTTTCATTATTTACACCCTCACATGTACTTCCCCAGCTGAGTAATGCTCTTTGATGATTATATCTCCAAAGAACATCGCTGTGATCACGTAATATGCTGTGGAACCATAGATAATCAATCAAAAGGAGAGAAACAGAGAAAGCAACTTTCTGACTTTTCAAAAACTGATTTAGTTCTTATGAAAATGCCAAATTGACAGCTTTGAGATTGGAATAATCCTTTCAAAAGATGAATACGAATAGTGCGAATTATACAATATTAAAGCAATGAGTTCTGCCCCTGAAGGGACCACTCTTATAAGCTGAAGACATCTGGCTCCGTAGGCCAGTTAGTCAACGTCCCGATATGTTCCTTGATTTCTAGCATGGGAGCACCTCTGGTGGGAGTTTTGTGATACTGACATTAGCAAACTGGGAGTTCTGGAAATACAGATATCACTAATTAATTTAATCTACTGTGAATCAGTTTCTTTTTCTCAAATTGAAGATGGCGAGATCAAAGCTTATGGCCTGCTGTCCTCAAGAGGTGAAAATATTTTTACCATAAAAACATAATTTGGTAAAACAATAAATAGGTGGGCAATTTGGTCTATGGTTTAGCTTTCCATGAAAATTTATTTGCATGAAGAATGTACATTACTATTATCAAAACTGATACAAGGCTGTGAAAACACATACCTTGTAGACTTATTAGATAAAACATATCATATGAATCATAATGATGACTCATCTTTTTAACAATTTAAATGTGAGAATAAAGATAAACATCAAAAGAAATTTGCAGAGATACTTCTAACTTGAATAGAGTAACTAAGTCATTACTAAGTTGTAACTAATAGAGTAACTTGAAGTTGTCACTAAGACAATTTACTGAGTTTAATTTAATGCGCATACTTTTGAATATTTGTACTGTTATCAATGCCTAAATTATATTTTTTCCTTTTCTTTCTTTTCTCCACTCCACCCCTTTAATTCTATTTTGGTCTTCATCTTGGCATGAAGACCCAGGTCTGAACAGCCGCAGCTGCAGCTGTTCCACAACCCCAAATCACAGTGCTATATTAATAAAGACACCATGCTTTTACAATTCTGATAATGACGTAAAATGCTTTGAGGGGGCAGTTTGATTTTTTTTTTTTCAGAAATTAAAGAACATGGAAGGTTCTAAGTAAACGAATTGAGTTCAGCCTTTTGGAACTTCATGGCCAGATGTAGTTTCGGGGCAGCGGTACTTGTTAAGCTGACTGCTCTTTGAAGCCAAAGGTCACTAAGAGCCTAGATCTGTCAAGGCAGGTTAGGAAATTCATGCTCATACAGAAGACTATGAAGAGTTTGAAATAATCTGGGATTCAAACAATCATCCCACAGACCTCATCTGTCTTTTAAGAGGGACACCACAGACGTTTGCTGTCCCGTGACTACCCAGTGATAACTGCACATTTGGACATAAGAGGCTGAATGAGTTTGTTTCAGTTTATGTTTACAGGCTAGAAATGTGCTCATCTTTATTACTGCAGATTTTACAGGACACCTATGGATGTGAAATCACAATCAACGCTAAAATTAAAAAGTAATTGCCCCACCTCCCCCCATTTCTTTGATACGTCAAAGAGCGAACAGTATCCTGCAGGGAAGAGAACTGGCATAGAGCTATGGAAAATCCGACAGAGCTAATTTTTACTTTCATAAAGTAATATTTGCGACTCAATTTGCCTATTGAATCTTGTAAAATTGTTAACTACCGAGTTAGCTTCTTTCCAGAAACTTTTTAATAATGGGAAGTAGCATCTCTGGTAATCATAGCAATGTCATGTTGGTTCAATGTTTTTGTACCAGCAATAAAACAGATACCATGCAGAGCATGGGCAGAGCAATTAAACTTCTTCTGTTGGGTTGACCTATCGATGGATTTTAAGTGTGAGTGGGATAAGCAAAAGCATTGATTATCCAGTTAATCTGATTAGGGATTCACTAGACAAAAGAAAATAGAAATTATAAAATTCTATAGGGTTTGGAGAAGCCAAGTGGAAGAAAGGAAAAAATTCTGAGTTCCTTTAAGCAATATGATTTTAAATGCTAAATTCTCAAGAAAAAAAAAAGGAAAACCGAGTAGGAAAGTATTTACTCTTAGGTGGTCATTACTCTCATCATATGTCTTTATTGGTTATATGAACTAAAGTGAAACATTTTTTGATAAGTTTCATGGAACTTAACCAAAGCTCAAATCTCTCCCTGTTTTCCACTAACATCTCTGAAGAAATGAGCTATAAAACCAGAGTCATCCCAAAGCTTGTTAGCTTTGGAAAGGCTCTGTTAGGTTACCCGGGAAGTGCTGGATCACACCCAAATATCAGAAACCCCCCAGCTTTGCAGGATCCAGAGACAGAGCACATGGACACTAGCCAGGATGACAGAGAACCACAGCTTGCAGAGTTCCTGCGTACCTTTAACCACCCAGGTTCAACATGAGGAAGTCTGCCCAGAGCGTTTGGGTGAATGTCGACCATGTTACGCTTCTTTTCAGCCTGTGTGGCATTCTGAGTGGGCATGCCATAGATCTTTCCATATCACTTATACAAAAGAAGAGATATAATTAAGCCTGAACAGAGTAATGTGCCTACAGCAGTTTTCAAAAAATGTGTTTTTATAGTACAGTTTAAGAATATCAAGAATCTTATATCCATTGTTTACGTTCCAGGTATTATTTTTTTTTTCCCAAGGAACAAAAAGATTCTACGCAGCCTTTATTTCCTTTCGTTATATGCCTTGCCATACAGGTTTCTTTCCTTTTGAATCAAGTATTTCAAAGCATTATAAGAAAATTTCAAACTGCTGTTACATACAATCAAGCAATACATATGCGGTTTGGGTGATGTGTCGCAAGTAAATACTAAAACTACTCATGATATTTATAAGAGATATTGCTGCTGAAAGGAGTAAGTGATGTGCTGTTATGATTTTCATGTGGAGGAGTAATAAAAACCAAAACAAAACCCACTTGGCATAAGAAAAGCCGGTGCTTTACAATGGGTAGACACGAACATAATTTGCGGTAAGTCCTCCAGGACGTGGCTTGAGTGCTGTAGAGGCACTCAAGGCGTGTGCCACCAGCTTTGGCCCATGGCTGCTCAGATTGTCCCTTTTGATTGAATCTGAAGCATTCAGATAAAAAGCCCTAGTGGCACATGCTTCCCAGTGAAGAAGCCTGTTTTTTGAGCTGTTAAGAAATCTAGAGAGACGCGAGTAAAACATGGCAACACATGCAGCACATCCTCTGGGATGTTTGCTTCCCTACACGTTAATGAGGATTAAAGTATAAGAATGTGCAGACATCACTTTAATGGATAATTAATAATGACTGATTTTTTAATATATATTAATTTACAGTGTAACTTTAATTTGGATTAAAAAATCCCCACAAAATAGCTTAGAAAACAGCCTGATATGCCCAGGGCTTTGGTGTTCAAAATGCACTGATGTAAATTCAGTATAAAAGCAACCTTTGGTGTGCCCAAAGTGTCAAAGCAACAAAACAAAGGAAAGCTATTAACATTACATCATTTTTGCAACACGCAGCTTTTGAGAAATAGTCTTTTGTAGTTTTGCTTTACTCTTATCTACACGTTTTTGAGCTAAACCGATACTATCACTTCTTTCAAGGGCTGAATTCCATTGTAGCCAGACTCTTATTTGCTTTTAACTCATTACGTACAGATTTAGTTATGGCTGGTTTTTTAACCCGTGCCATTTGAGCTACCTGCTCTGCCATTCCACCAAATAATTGATCTTCACATTCTGCCCTATTACTAGGAGCTGTAACGGAGCTGTTGCGGAGAAGTAGTTTCTTACTGGTAGAAACATGGCAAAACCCCTCCCAGATCATAAAAGCACAGAAGCAAGTGGATGAGCATTTTCTCCTTTTTTGCTCCCAGCACAATATCAGGCTCTGTAGGCTGCTGTTACGCACATCGTGCCTCAGCAGAGGCAGCATTAAGCAAAACATCAAATCTTGTAGTGGTTTACAGCGGCTAGATTCTGGGGTTTCAGTTGCTTGACTGAATGATTCTCCCTAAGGATGTCAGCTGAATCAAGTCACCAAATAATTACATTTTTAGGACTCTTGTGGGAAATCTGTTTGGCTGCCAAGTGGTAGACAGTCATAAGAACAAACGTAATCAACTCTTATCCTTAACAGACTACTATTTGTTATCTTCAGGTTCATGTCTGGGTTTACGTCCATTTACATTTTTACATCTGCTCCATTTATTATTTGAATTAGTAACTCTTGATTGAAAGTCTTCCCTAAGATGTCCCACCACCCTCCTCCCCCAACAGTCTTGTCCATAATCACAAGAATTGTGCTCTTGCCTCATTAACTGTTTTTGTTGTTTCATTACCATTTTATCTCCCAAGAGTGGAAAAGGTCATAGAATCATAGAATGAGTGAGGTTGGGAGGGACCTTTAAGATCATTAAGTCCAACCATTAACTCCCCCTGACAAAAACCCCTTCTAAACCCTGTCCCTCAGTACCACACCTACCCTTTTCTTAAACACCTCCAGGGATGGGGAATCCACCACCTCCCTGGGCAGCCTGTGCCAATGTTTAACAACCCTTTAAGTGTAAAAATGTTTCCTGATATCCAATCTAAACCTGCCCTGACATAACTTGAACCCGTTTCCTCTTGTCCTATCACTTGTCACCAAGTGATGACCAAGGTCAATGCGAGACCACCTTTCCTGATTCTGTGCGTCAGGCTACCCTACGGATGATGTGCTGTAGACGTGGAACAGCACCTCTGCACCCTCTGGTGTCAGACCTTTCTAGCCTGGTCTGACACAATCCCTTAGACAGGGATCAAGAACAGATATGGGAAAGGAAAAGCCATGAAATATGCTTGGGAATAGGTTAAAAACAGCAATAGAAAGTTACATTCTTCATAACTACGCTTGAACCATTTACATATGACTAAAACATTCCAGCCTACTATGGAACTCTACAGTTTGTAACAAGTCGAATGAAAGGGGGTCCTTTTGTGCATTTAATTTTAACAGTTATTTGAATAAACTCCATGTGGTCTTATGCTTTCAGTTACTATTGAATTTCTCAACATTTTTTCAGAAGTACATCCTGTGTTGGCTAAGCCCAAGGCCTATAAAGCAGAGAGGGTGTGACAGCTATGTCAATCCACACAAAAGGGACTCTTTCGCAAGTTCCATTTTGTGCTTAAGTTTTGAAGAAATGAGTATTTGCTTGTGCCTACTCTTTTGCACCTTAAAAAAAAAAAATAATTAAAATAGCGCCAAAGGTTTTTTAACAAATGTATTACTTCAAAACTAGCAAAAATCTTAGATATCTACTTTTTCACCCATGCAGTTCACATTGTTTGTTCTATTCGCTTTTACTTTAAGTTTTGAAAGTAGCATGGCCCCTATGACCAGGTGAGTGGTGTAGTTTCAACAATTCTAAAATAAGGAAGGGAAGGATTTGTTTAGGATACTTCACAGTCAAGATTTCAATCAAAGAATGAAAAATCAGTCTACTGGAAGCAACAGTCCCATTCCCTTACTGCATTCCTGGGCAAGGCATACTGGATCATGGAACATTTTCACGGGGCAGTGCAGAGGCCTAGGTTAGTGGAAGGGCAAATAAGCTTTTACCATGATTTCTCTTGCCAACCATTACTCATCCATATTTTCTGATAGGATGATGTATCCTCTGGAGCTGCTTGTCTTGGCCTTGACTATAGAAGGAAAATCAGATGCCTGACTTTGGTATGGTTTAAATTAGGTTAAATAAGTCTTACCCTTCAATACACATAGAAAGCGAGATCAGGAAACTTGCACAGGATCCCAAATTTGTCACAGACATATTATGTGATCTTGATTTGATATTGTTTTGTCTCCCCGAGTAAAATCAGTAAGAGAGCAAAATGGAGACAGTCATATGCATCTAATACTCTGGATTACAGTGGGAAATAAATTAATATTATGTGAAAATAGTAACATTCTATCAAAAACACTGTAGGAGGTTGAAATAAAACTAGTGGTTATTTAAAAATGAATGCTTATAAAACTCTACGAGATACTCTCATGGAGGTAAACTGAAGATTCTTATTTGAAGCACATTGTTAGAGACCAACAACAAATGGTAACTAGAACCACTTTGCAAAAAACTCTGTCGTAACAACTTGCCTGGTGCAAAAAGCTTCCTTCTAATGGACAAGGATTTTTTTCAAAACATCACTTAAACATGATTCACATTACATAAAAAGCATTTCAGGGTTGTTTGGGTTTTTTGCTTTTATCGGTGCTACTTAAGCAAAAAGAAATTGTTCCTATTGAGGGAGAACGGGAGATTAAAAGATTAAATCAACCCACTACACAAGATTATCACAGAAAAATGATTTAGCATAGCCAAACGGGGAAAAATAATTTTTTTTCTTAAACTTCATGATTATATATATAGTGGAGAGTTAATATTTTTTAAAGTCTTTGCTCCTTCAGGCTAATGACTTAAGACTCCAATGCTTGTAACCACAGCTACGGCTATGATCAATTATTTACGACCTCTTTCTCGCTGCCCCCCCACCACCACCTTTTTTTGGGCAGAATTCTCTGTAGCACTCACTCAGACCCTGCTGGTACAAATCAGTTTTCACGGGGAGGAGGTGGTTTACCCCTGGATGTGCTTGCCCAGCTGCAGTTTTCCAGCCTAAATATTTTTTCTGCAATTCTCCTTTGGCACTTCTAGCAAATATCTTATTTCCTTCTACACTACAGGCATTTGTGGTGTTGCCAATTAG
Organism: Rhinoptilus africanus; assembly: GCA_013400135.1. Taxonomy (NCBI): domain Eukaryota; kingdom Metazoa; phylum Chordata; class Aves; order Charadriiformes; family Glareolidae; genus Rhinoptilus; species Rhinoptilus africanus. The sequence goes on along the minus strand of VXBO01006255.1, from coordinate 5,630 downwards.
TCCATCAGTCTCTATTCCACAAACTGTTACCCTGACCTGATGTCGCTTGCTTATGAGGAAATTTTCCTCTCTACCTGTTTAAATGATGACACTTGTAGCAGCAGCCAATTTTCTGGATTAAAAAGAAGCCATTGCCAAGTACTGAGGTCCTAGAGATAGAATAAACCCTACAGTTTTAATTTTCCTAGGATTATAAAGTGAAAAAGGGAACTTGCTCTGAGAACCCTCAGTTCCAGGAGCCTGCTGTTGCTGGGAAGGGTTAGCAGCAAGAATTTCAGGGGAAATAGATATGAGAGAGGGCATCGCCTGCAGGTAGGTATGTGGGAAAAGGTGTGGAAATGTGGGTGGACTAGCAACTTGTCAGAGCTCGGTGGAAGAAAGGGAGCAGTATTTCTATTACCATATGCAAGGATAATTGAATAAAAGAGTTCAGTATTGTGCAAGAAGTGAAATGAGAGGATGTAGGAATTGAATTTGCTGCATTCTCTGTTTCAAATTCAATCAGCAATTATCCCTTTATGTAGCCATAGCACCAAGAGAGAAAGTAGATGAGGAGATCATCCATCATCCAAATGAGGAAATGTAAGTTGTCTTTCTGTGATGGTTTTCTTCTTGTTTTTTTTGGTCGTGTCTGTGCTTTTATTTTTATTTTTCTTTTAAAGCTCTTCTACTCCTGCATAGAGATCTAAGGGTTAAACAGAGCTGGTACTCTAAAGGTAACTAGCTAGCATGTTCTGTATTAGACACATACAGCATCCTAAATGTTTACAGTGTATTACTGACTAAGCAGCCTTGTGCTTTTTTTTCTGTTCTAATTGTCTGGGAAGCAAAGCATAGGACCAGAACAACAGATTCCCTAACGTTAATAAAATAATGCCCAGAGTATGGAAAACATTGTTTGTTAATAGGATATGTAACATTTGTATTCCAGTTCCATGTCTAATTATATTTTAGAAGACTTAAAAACATTGACATTTACATCCCTTAGTGAGGAATACCCAGTTTGAAATTTTACCACAAAAGCTAATGACCCTATTAACTCTAATTTGTTTACTCACCAGTCTGGAACAGTTTCTTCCACAGGTACCTCTTTGATGTTCAAAATTAAGCTTCCTAGAGGCTTGAGAAATTAAATGCTAAAGGAGGTCAATTATCCAACAGTTGCCTTAAAGACAAGGACTGCCCCTCCCACATTGTTTTAAAATGATTTTTTCTAATGAACACAAAAACATGATTGCTAAACACATGTCAGGCTCTCCCACAGGTTTGCTTGAACACAATGGGCAGCTCTAAGTTTGGCCTTTTAGGAAAGTGCCTAATTATATCAGGCAATATAAATACATGCGGGTTTTTTTAAAAAAAAAACCCTGAGATTTAATCTTCAATCAAAGTGCAAATGTAATTAATTATTATTTTGTAGTCTGTATTTTTGAGTTTGGAATTTGCATAATATCTCAAATTTGACCTCCAGCAGCTCCTGGTGAGCATGAACCACTTGCGGTGGCGAGTGTAATTTCTGTATTTATACAGAACCTACTTACTCATAAGCTTACATTTATTCTTTGTTCTACTTAGTATTGCCCATAACTACAGTACATACACTGTTTGTCCAGATGTGATAATGTTCTTATTTGCACAAACACACAGCATAAAAAAAAGGCCTGTGAATACAAAATGTAGTTTTGTGATAGTCGGCTGAGCTTATTTTACAATTATGACTCTTACCTCTGCAACAGTGCACCAAAAGGGATGGGAGCATGGTTTCAAACCCTGTAGACAGCAGTAGTTTGTAGCTTCCTAAGACTTTCCCTTGAATGAAGCACTGGCTCCCACTGAATTCTTAACTCACAACTGAACACGAACCCAGAGATTACCGCTAATCACTTCTTTCTGGACACAAGAGGTGAAAGCTGGTGCCTCACACAAAGAGAGAACAGGGCAGATGCTGAGGGATCCCAGCATGATTCTGGTCCACGCACATACCAGCTGCAGCTGAGGAGGCAATAATGAGTGCAACAGCCCTTGCTGAATATGGAGCAGGTTTCTTAACGAGGCATCAAGGATCTTGTAAAGCAGAAGCCTCCAGTAAATTTCTGCTGGCATTCAGAATAAGGCCACACGTCTAAAATACAGAGATACAGTATAAATCCATTTAAAATCCCCCAAATTCCAAAATACCCATGACAAAAAAACCCCAAACAGATCCTTAGAAGACTTCAGAAGACGGCTATGCTTTCTCCAGCAAAAATTCTCAGTGTTTAAAGAGCCTCAAGAGGTGCCAGATGGCTGGTCCCATTTTTTTATCTTTGTGAAAGAGCATCCAGAATGTTCGTCCTTAATTTGGTTCAGAGCTTTCTGGTGGATGGGAGGACTCAGTTCTTCCGTCGTATTTTGATGAGAAGAATATTTATCATCTGACAATATCATGCGTTGGTGGGCATGGAGAATCATATCACTTTCACTTTTCAGAAGAGTTAGGAATCCAAATCCAGCTACAACTAGTGGGTGAATGACGTCCTTCTGAAAATGTTAAGCAAATTCTGGGAAATCAGGCATGAAACTGAACTGCAGATAAGGAAACATAAGGTTAAGGGATTCTGCGAAGCCCTTCAGCTCTCTGCAGCAGCTGGTGGTTGTGAGAAAGAAACCAGTTTTCCGTAATATCACAGTGCCACGAGGAATGATGTGGGTCGTATCTGTTCCATGCTAAAGACTGCTGAAACTAGTGGGAGAGGACAGTGTTCTGTATTAGGTATTATTTCTTATCAAAAAATCATTTGTGATAAAATACATAGTTGAAGAAAAAAAGGGCTATATAAAATATTAATAACAAATGGGAGATCCCTAGGCAGTTTTTTGGATTTGAGAGGCAATGTTTTTTCCCAAGAAAATGGAACTTTGGATTGACTCATTGACTCATTTTTTTTCAAATCCTACATAGATTGGGACTTGACTGAATTCTTCAATACCAAGATTTCAAGGCCTATGAAACCTGTTAGTCTTGTGAGAACAATTATAACTGGTCAAAGGTTTTCTTCACTGTACAGTGAAGAAACTACGTCCTTACTTCTTCTTCTTAATAAAGATAATACTTTTAGTTGGAACAGTATTATGTGTCTCTAATATGGAGTTATCTCACTTTTTAGTGAGCTCCAAACTTACTTGTGTAATGACAATATGAACTGAAAAAAAATAGTTGGCCTAATTCCACACCAAGTAGAAGATGAAGCACAGCAGCATGTTGGAATGTTGACAATAGAACCAAAATATCAGGGTAATGTGAGGTGAACATCTACAGCATTTATTTGGAACTCAGTAAGAAGTCATTTTCATTCCAGATTGGGCACCTTCTGCTTCTTTAGAAAACCCTGAACTAGGAGCGCTTTGAAGTGTGACTATCAGAAGTCCAAAATCTCTAGAAACTTCAATATGGTGTGTTTCCTACTGCTTAGATTTAGCTCAACATCTTTAAATCTTGACGGTTCTGGACCATACTTTTATATGCCTACCTGTGTGGCAACCTGGAAAATGCCACAGCATAAAGGGTAAATGGGACAACGACCTGAAAGATGAATATACAGAGAATTTGTCTTTGTTTTAACTTCTTTCTTTCAGTATGAAAGGAACAGCTTAGTAGCATTCCATCTTGCGCTAGGAGTCTTATAACTAAATATATCCTACAGCGAAATATGCCTTAAATTATTTATATAATATATTAATGGACACTTACAAACTCCAGAATAATATTGACTTGTCTGTAATGTAATATTCAGAGAATATTACACTTTGCTAGAGAAGTAAAGGAAAACTGCTGTATTCCTTTGCAATTCTTTTAGTCTTATAGTAATCAGATCAGGGACACTTCAAAATGCCACAGTTTCGACAATATCCACTTGGCTTCAAGGAAGTTGTGACAATCGTCAACGCTTCAGTTTGATGTCCCTAAGATCATAACCATCCCTGCCCCCAACTCTTTTAAAAGCACCAACATGTGTTTTACAACCTTGGTTATTTTTCATTGTTTCCTCTTCACTCCAGTAGAAAAAAACTACTCCACATAAGTCATTCCATACGATTTCCTAACATATATGGTTTTTGTAGTATTTAGTAATTCCAAATGGAATTGACCATGGCCAGGGATGTCAAAGAGAGCAAGAAGGGCTTCTATAAGTACATAGGTGACAAAAGGAAGCCTAAGCGTAACCCACTGCTCAAGGTTACACAGCTCATGGAAGAGGCTGAGGTATGGAATGGCTTCCTTCATTCAGTATTTACAAACAAGACCATCCTTCAGGAATCCCAGGTCCTAGAGACAAGGGGGTAAATCTGGAGCAAGGAAGATTTACCCTTAGCAGAAGGAGATCAGGTCAGGCAATACTTTAAGAAACTGGATAGGGGTCCTGATGGGATGCACCCATGAGTGCTGAGGGAGCTGAGATGTTATTGAGAGACCGCTCTTGATAATCTTTGATCAATCACGGAGATTAGGTGAAGTGCCTGAAGACTGGAAGAAAGTAAACGTCACTCCTATCTTCAAGAAGGGCAAGAAGGAGGACCCAGGGAACTCCAGGTGAATTAGGTTCACCTCAATCCCTGAGGAGGTGATTGAGCAGCTAATCCTGGAAACCACTTCCAGGCACATGAATGACAAGAAAATCATCAGGATTAGTCAGCTAGGCTTCACCAAGGGGAGGTCATGCTTGACCAACTTGATAACCCACTATGATGAAATGACTGGCCTGGTAGATGAGCAGAGAGCAGTGGATATTGTCTACCTAGACTTTAGTAAGGCTTTCAACACTTTCTCCCATAAGATCCTCACAGAAAAGCTGTTGAATCATAGAATAGGTTGGGTTGGAAGGGACCTTTAAAGGGCATCTAGTCTAACTCCCCCTGAATCTTCAACTAGATAAGGTTGCTCAGAGCCTCACCGAGGAACGGGGCATCTACCACCTCTCTGGGCAACCGGTGCCAATGTCTCACCTCCCTCAGTGCAAAAAATGTCTTCCTTATATCTAGTCTAAATCTTCCCTCTTCTAGTTTAAAACCATCATCCTTTGTCCTATCACAACGGGCCCTGCTAAAAAGTCCATGTGCCTTAGCCTAGCTTCTAGGAGGTTCTGTTCCATGACTTTCCCAAGCATAGAGCTGAGGCTCACAGATCGGTAGTTCCCAGAGTCCTCCTTTCTACCCTTTTTAAAAATGGGTGTGATGTTTCCCTTTTTCCAGTCACCACCTGANGTCCTCCTTTCTACCCTTTTTAAAAATGGGTGTGATGTTTCCCTTTTTCCAGTCACCACCTGACTTGCATGACTTTTCAAGTATCACGGAGAGTGGCTTGTACACTACGTCAGCCAATTCCCTCGGGGCTCTGAAATGCATCTCATCATGTCCCATAGACCTGATGGGTGTTCAGGTTCCTCAGTGGTCATAAACCTGATCTTCGCTTACAATGGGAGTGACTTTGCTTCCCCAGTCCCTGTGAAGTGCCGGCTGGATGAGCAGACAGTGAGGTGGCACTCCTGAGGCCACACTTGGAGTACTGTGTCCAGTTCTGAACACCTTAGTACAAGAGAGACATGGATATACTGGACAGAGTCCAAAGAAGGGACACAAAAATGATGAAGGGA